>JAQJVK010000001.1:230699570-231299570 GCA_035578135.1 Flexamia atlantica
GATTTTTGTGTTAAATCATTAACACAAAAATCTCGGATACTGTATGACTTACCCAAGTCAAAACATATACCGCCTGGTCTAAAAAGTTACAGGTAGTTTGCACTTTATAAATAGATATTAAATTAATGCAACAGTTCTTAAATTTTGCTGGTTAATACTGTATATTTTCAAATATCACTGACTTATCATCACACAGCCTTAACTACAGATCTATTCAACCAGGAAGTCTTGTAGTGCAAGAGGGATGGAGAACACCCCCACTTTTTTTTCTTCATCGGTTGTGTACATTCAACTTTAAATCTCACAAGGCCTATGACAACTTTTCAAGATGACTTCTGCTTTGTTTAGATACAGTCTGCTTTATTTACATGTACAAACAAGCCGCTCAATTTTAACAGAAATACCTAATAGTCATCGAGATAACTTAGACTCTCCTTTGATTAATTTGACTTACATTGACACGATTATACTGTATAGTCATATTTCGATAAAAGTTTTGCTTGAAAGCATATCTTCCGTGCATCAATTAAAATAAATATTTACTTTAAATATTTGTAAGGAGTCGAGCGATTCAAAATTGTATGTAACCTTGTAGGTGCTTTCACACGACGTGGCAGCGTTCCGTAAATTAATTTTTACTGTCCGGCAACTTCAGGACCGATTGCACAACACATTTTTTTAAGCTGAATCTAATGGTGTATGCTCTGAACAAGTGGCGAGGAACCGTGTGGCAGGTGGCTGCATAAAAAAGAGCTCTTTATAAAACAACAGCCTGGTGGCAGCAGGTTGCAAGGCAGCAGCTACATATAATCCGCTTTATTTCTCATAGGGTTAACATTAAGACAATGTACTGTGATTGCCACAAGCGATATAGGGGTAGCGGATTTGTACCCCTCGGATTTGTACCCCCCACAAAAAACGTTACGTCATTTTGACGTCACAGGAGGCGGGGCCTAAATCACTCGAGAAACAGCTTGCGACTGGAAATGTACCCCCTAATACATTATTAAATCATCAACACCTTAACGGTTTGCAATTAAATTACTTCCCTTAAGTCTGACCCCGGAATTGTACCCCTCGGATTTGTACCCCCCGGATTTGTACCCCCCATGGTCAGAATCTTAAGTCCGACCCCGGAATTGTACCCCCCGTCGCCAAATATTCAAGTACTACCCCGGATTTGTACCCCCCGTCACCAAATCTTCAAGTACTACCCCGGATTTTTACCCCCCCAATTGAGTTAGGACGAAATGAATGGCTTAAAACCTCCTCCGTGAAATTTTACATATTTATACCAAGTTTCATGGCAAACAGTCCAACGGAATACGAGACCATAAACGTGAAACATAATATATAATAAACTAACAATTTTTTTCTGAATTTAGATATTAAAAACAATATTTTATCCAATACTTTCATCACGTATTATTGACAGATTTTATAGCCTACTTAATGATGAATAAGACTACACAATATAATAATAATACTAATAATAATAAGACATGTTCGTAGAATAATATTAGGCAATAATTTAACGAACAGCCGTTGATTTACGAGAACTAATTAAAAAAGTCAACAATAACAACGAATATTGACCCGGTATATTTCCATGGTCGGTTAAACTGGATTTGAGCACGGGGGTACAAATCCGGGATAGGACTTGAGGATTTGGCGATGGGGGGTACAAATCCGGGGTAGGACTTAAAGATTTGACCACGGGGGGCACAAATCCGGGGGGTACAATTCCGGGGTCGGGCTTAAGAAGTTTAATTTGATTTATAACAATTATGCAGCTGTTCAGCCAACCGTGAAATGTCAGTTGATTAAAATACATAATAATTTATCCATCTAAAAGTTCGCGGCCATAACTGTATCCCCCGTCCTGTAACGTCAAAATGACAGAGTTTTTTCTGGTGGATACGAATCCGGGGGGTACAATTCCGGCGACCCGCGATATATGTTGATTATTGCAGTGGACATAGAGCAATAATTCAGAATACTAAATTATTTGTTTTTTCAAGCTGACTTAAATGGTTTAAACTAAAATTTCATAAATTTAATTTTTCAAAGTAAAATATCCCAAAACCCATTTTTTGAGGGGTTTATTTCTTCTTCTCCCTCCCCCCCCCTTTCGATGATCCGATTGGGCTGCTTTTCGAACTCGTCTGAATAATTACTACTTTACATGTCTGTGCCAAATTTCATTCAGATCGGACCATTTTTGAGCGAGTTACCATACTTAAAGACTCATCACCATGAGGCCTACGGTAACAGCTTTTTCCCTGTAGAAGAAATTCGCTAAAAATATTCCTTATTATCTTTGGATCCACTTTCTGCTTTTGAAATATACCACAGGACTAACCATAGTCCTTTTATTGAACCTATTTCTTACAAAATTAACTGTGATTGTGAATAGGCTTAATATATTTTATTTTAGAATATACTCTGTCGCCATAAAACAGAGTATCACAACTGGGGTAGGGGGGCTGTTGTATATGTCTGTTTATATAACAAAACTTCCCAAATTTCTCCCCCCCCCCCTAAATTTTTTTCCCCAAGCTGCCTACTTATCCTATTTAGAAAATAGGCCCTAGCATGGTTTTTATATTTGCAATAAGTAATATGAATTTTTTTTTTTTAGAATTCAATACTAGAATTCAAACTTCACCAACTCCGTTTCATAGACTTGATTCAGCGAGGTTCCTCTGCCCAAACAGAAGCCATTCAGTATGCCAGAACATACCTCAGCCAGTTTGTTCACCGACATGAAAGAGGTATATGTACCATTTTAACAATAAATGTAGAAAATTAGTTCAAGCTTGGAATAAATTCAAAAAAAGATTGTTTTTAAAATACACTTTTAAAAAACTGGTACTAAAACTAGATTTTAATGTTTTCCTTAGTACTATTGGAGTTCAGGATCTGAATTCCCAACCAATTTTGTGTTAATTCTTTGCCTGATTATTAATTCTTGAAGCATATTTTCATTTGGGTTTCCTTCAGTGTAATAGGAAAGAAAGACAAGATACAAAATTGACTTACACCTTTTATCAGTGCTTCATTTATGGTAGAACGGGTTCTGAGACCTCTTTCTCGAGATTTTGAGTTTTTTTTTTTTAAAACAATTGATTGTTGGAGTAATGTTGCCATATACGTAATCTGCAGTAGCAACTGTGTTGCAAAAGGCCATTGTGTGGGCAGCAGCAGCTTTGCTGTAAAAGATGAACTCATGCAATCGGCCAGAGTAATTTTGCTGTGAGGGACAATTGTATATAATTAGCGGAGGGAAACTTGCGTAAAAGATATCTTGTATAATCCAGGGGAGTTACACAAGATGTTTCGAGTGTTTTAGTCTTAAGTCTTTAGAGCTATTTAAGCCAAATTGAATGTTGAAAGACAAAGTTCAAGTCAGCAAATACTCACAAAAAGGTGATAATGTTTTTACAACTAAAATGTTTTTATTATTTGATCTTTTAAATCAAAAGTGATGCTTTATTGATTTTTATTTTGTTCATTTAAAAGTTAAAACTAACACAAATGTTAAATTTTTGTAAAAATTTTAACATTTGTTTTAACCTAATTTTTCACACAGATAACATTTTTTAAGGTGAAGGACCTAAAGGTAAGTGATAGTTCCGGCACCTCAATTTCTACAAATCAAGCAATTTCCATAAACAGTTTTAAGCTCCTTGTATACTATTGTTAACAAACTTTAAAAAAACCATTTATCTCAATACTTTGTGTAGTAGAAACATTTGCTCTTGTTTATTAGTATCTCATTTTATTTTAAGTTGTTTTTGTCACCTTGCCTGCTTTGAAAAAATAAATAATAATTTTGCTCTTATTGTAGAGATCCAGAACCTGATGGGCATGTTCCTGTACCTCCCTCATGGGATCAACTCTTCCCCATACTCACACCTGCTGGAGCCTCGGCTGTGGTCCGAGATATACGACATATTTACGAGGGACGCTTGCTTCCAACTAGGCCTTAGTGTTGAGAGTCCACTTAGTATTTGGTAAGCAATTTTTATTTTTATTTTGTATTTTATTTAGCCCATCATAGCTATGGAAAATTTTTGAGGCTTTATATAATATGGCACATGAAATGACTATGCCATTTGAAACACATATTTTTACTTGCATTCACATTATTTATTTGATATTGTTGTTTAAAAATTCTTTACCATATCCCTGGTTAACCCTTGAGCGGACACTTCACTGGTAAAACGGCAGAGGGTGCATGCAGAATTTTACTTCACAACACTAAATCGCACAAAATTTAACCCATTTTACTTGTTTTATAACGAAATATTGTACTTGAATGTTGACAAACTTCATTCGGAATCATATTTCATTGTTGATACAATTAATTGTTCAATTTAATAGGTATAATATTTCAATTGAACATGGTGAGTAACTTTCTAGTATCTAGAGGCACGGTCGTGTCTCGTCGCCAAGTCCACCAGCAGACGACGAATGAACGACGTGAGTGACTATATTAACAGCGCAGATTAGAAGCCGATTTTTCACTTTTCAAAAAAGAAAATTTGAGCCTTAATTTAATATAACATTGCTTCAACATAATAAACTGGCCAAAAAAGTCAAATAACAAGACAGTTTCTTTTAAATACTTCTAATAAGTGAGGAATAATCGTTTAAAGTCACCAAAAAGTTACCGGTTTTGCATTTTGAACGAATCCTTCACCTCGTTTTGTTCAGAAAGCCTAGCGACTTTATTTCTCATCAGAATTGAATGAAACTTAACACTCACTCCTATTTTTTCTTGAAGTAGTGCCTTTTGGTAGTCTGAACAAAGTTTGAAAGCACTATATATTAAAACTAGTAACTTTTAAAATTTTCATTTTAAATCTTCGTTGACATTTAAAATTTAAACTAGCTTAGTCTACGAAGAAACTGTTTCGTCAGTAAAACTTTGATCAGGTGGTAAGTTTTATGCTTATGGAGAGGACGGCAGAAGGGGAGATACGCTTGATTTGTTTAATTTATTATTTCTTAATGATGTGAATAGGCTAATTTTTTGAACTATTATTTCAGGGTTCTGTAGCAATGAAACTTATTTTTATAGTTATACAAACACATAAATTATAATGAATGTGTGTCTTATATAGTCTTTTTTTGTTTTACCTAACCTAAACTTCTGTTCAAGATTTGAATTATTTTAAATTTCTGTTCAGGGAATGGTATCTCATTACTAAATTACTAATTACTCCAACTCATATTGCCAGCCTGCCAAAATGAAAGAGCCATTTTTCATCAACAAAGTCATCGTCACAGTACCCCCAATGAATACCCTAATCTCCTTGTTTGAACAGAAGCAATAGCAGCTGTTTGTGGAACATTTGTCATTTAAAAAAGTACAGATTCATACATTAACTTAATTACTTCCAACATGTAGGAAGTTTGGTTGCAACCCCAAGTAGGCCTATTCTTACAAAGCTAGAAAACGGCAATTCAACTCTTAAACATTTTATATTTAAAGATGCGTTTACTCACAAGCTGGAAAAAGTCTAAGATTATAGGCATAGCACCAAATGTTTGATAAGGTCTATCATAAAAAATCCTAATTCAAATATTATCAAAAGTTTAAAGGTTCATGATTTTGACACAAAGTATGTCCATTGGTGGTAGAGCGAGGAACATCGATCCTCAGGTTCCTGGGTTTAAATCCCGCCAATAAATAATAGCAATTTGTTTTGTGATAATACCGCAACCTTTCAGGTGCATATTAAGCTGAAAATCTGCAATGCATGTCCATTGTAACTACTAATCCTGGTCCTAAGAATACCCAAACTGCCAAGGATTAAGTACCGTTTGCATCTAGAGTTTCATTGATATTGAACTCATAGGTTAAACACATGAACAGCTGTTTCAAGTTAATTAATTTCAATTCCATTGGCAATATACGGGGCCGCCCAAAAATTACGTCATCTGAAAATCGGGGGAGGGGCTCAGAGTGGGAATGACGGTAGGATGATGTGCATGGGGTAAACGCTGAGATGACGTCATTTTTCAAATTTTGTTTTAAAAATAATCTAGATAGGAAAAATGTAAATATTCTATGTAAATTAATTAACAATTAGAGCTAAACAGCTTAGAAACTATGTACTCGATTTCTACAATATGAGTTAGAATGGTCATTTTAGCTTCAGGTCAAAACAAAGCTACAGTAAATAAATGCTGATTTTAATGGTCATTGTTTTAAAATTTACAGGCTGTGTCAGCATCCACCACTGAGTAAATATTGTAGTACTACAAAGTTCAAAAGTTCTGGTTTGAATCGTTGAACATCAAATCAGCTCAAAATGGATTCAAAAATAAATTTGAAGGTTTTAACAACCCAATAGAAGAACTCTTGATAGGTCTTACCCAAAGACTGGCATTATTTTAGGAGTTTGTCTCCTACGACGTAATTTTTCATTGGCGGGGGAAGGGGGGGTCAGGCGGATTATTATGTAAGATGATTGTAGGGAGGAGGGGGGTCCAAAAATGGCTAAAAAGTGATGACGTAATATATAGACGGCCCTACAGTGCCTTATCAAAGCCACACTAGTGCGGCCTTGCTTATATCCTACGCGATCCAGCAAAATAATATTTAAATAATATTTATTTGGTTTTCAAAGTTCTGATAATATATCGTGCTACGCAAATGCAACAATACAGTGTATTTTAAACTGCCAACTCAACACAACTTCCATAATAAACTACGCCACTGTTTCCCCTCTGAAAAAATTGGCCATATCCCACCAAAAAACAACCAAATTTTAAGTTCAGTAAATATTTGAAATCTGTTAGGACCTCCTTTTAACGTGATCGAGCAACAAGATTTTGCTGAATTTTTCAATCAACTAATAACATTGCATCAACCCCTTGAATTACATTTCAAATATATGCTAAAAATTACGACAATATGTTCAAACTGCAACCACAATGTGGATGTAAATGTGAGTAGGGCCTAACTTTATTTTCCCAATTTCAATTCCTCACAACTACTAACAATGCTAAATTTGAAGAATTATTCAACCACCAGTGTAAAAAAATGGCAACCTATTGTGGACTCAAAGTGTACCTATTGTTGCAATGGCTAATACTTACAAAAACAATAATTTCAAGCACAAGTAACTAATTGATTTTTCAATTACAACTATGGAATTATTCAACATGAAAATTACAAATCTTCTCATACCGGGGCTTTAAAATACAGAAATTCAAATTCAAATAATTGGAAACATATAGAAAGTGAAAAATGCTGTATTCTATTTAGCAGAAACTACAAAATGTGGATATTATATTTCACTAGTGACTTGAAGGGGCTGAAAGCCCCTAATAAGAAGAAATTCAAACGATCCTCAGCTAACTTATAATATACGCCTAGGACGAAATACTCTCATAGTAAACTGGCCTTTAAATCTACCACATATTAGACATAGCACATGGTTTTCAATCAAATATCAGCATCACATGTTTTTTGTAAACACAGCTGGCGTTTTTAGATCCTAGTGCTTTTTAAGTGGCAGATATCATCATATATTTAATTTTGTAAGTTGATTCTTTGCGTCAAAATTTTGGGCGTCTGGCAAGTGGTAGAAAGATAGGAGTGGGCTCAAATTAAAGGTATCTATACTACTATGGCGGGAAAAATACTGAAATGTTTTGAAATTTACCAGAAATTGAGAAATAACGTAAAATATCTGCCATGTTATTTCTTGTTTTCTGGTAAATATGAAGTAATTTCAGTTTCCCGCCCTAACGGTATAGATACCTTTAATTTGAGCCCGCTCCTATCTTTCTACGACTTGCCAGATGCCCAAAATTTTGACGCAAAGAATCACCTTACGAAATTAAATATATGATGATATTTTCAAAACAAAAATGAAAGGTTGAAGCAAATGACCAATATGTAAATATCAAGAAGTTGCCAGATGGTGCAAAGAATTTACGTAATATTATTTTTAAAAGACCATCTAAAATACCTGTGAGTAGGCCTACAACTAGAATACATCGGTTATTGAATTAAAACTATACTAGAGGCTTGAAGGGGCTATTAGCCCTTAAGCATGATCCTTCTTTACTATAGTACAAAATACCTTTTTAGAAAATAGCCTTTTGGATCCACAAAATTATGATTATATCTAGCATTTGGTTTTAAGTAAACAAAGCAGACCTTTTTAAATCCTAATGGTTTTTTAACGACAGCTATTTTACGTTATTTCTCATTTTATAGTAAGCTTAAAGCATTTTCAGCATTTTCCTTGAGTCCCTGGGATGGAAACCTTCAATTTCAGCCCCCACCCATAATCCTGCGACCTTCCAAACACCCATAATTTCGGCGCAAAAATTTCCCTTATAACAAAAATCTGCATCGTTATAACATAAACTAAACAAACATACTTAACTTTTTATAATTTTAAATTATGAAAAAACTCAAACCCTTAATTATGATAAAATCAGAAAATCTTAAATTTAAAATATTTTTTGTAATAGTACATTGACCGTGCATGTTTAGCTGCATTTTGAAAAAATCCCACGTCAACATCTACCATATGGCTTTGAATCAAGCATTAGCACCACACGTTTAATATAAACAAAGCAGACGTTTTTCAATCCCAATGCATTTTAAATGGAAGACATTTTTCGTTATTTCTCATTTTCTGGTAGATTTGGACATAATCTGATATTTTTCCCGACCCCCTGGGACCAAGTCCTTTAATTTGAGCCCTCTCCCATCATCCTGCAAGCTGTCAAACTCTCACAATTTTGATTGAAAAAAATCGCTTACAGAATTAATAATATAGATACTGTATTTATTAAATATTTATTTCTTTTATTTTCATAAAGATTTACTTTAAACGTTATCTTTTACTATATTTATCTATTAAAAAAATAGTGATATCATACCCAAAAACACAAAGTGGTCACCAAGCCCTAATAATATGTGATTTCAAAGTGCATACCAAGTCAATTTAATTTCCTTTAGGTCAACAAGGTTCATAACATTACATAATTAAATTATTTTGAATACAGTACTATTGTTCTGAATACTGATTATAATTCTTCTACATGTACTTGACCAGCAGTTTATGAATTTATATATTGATGTTATAGATCTTCTTTGTAGTTCACTTTGGAAAATACAAACATATTAACTAATTTAGCTTCTAATAGAATGTAGAAGAATTACAATTATTATTCAGAACAATAGTATTCAAACTAATTTAATTACGTATTGTAATGAACCTTTTTGAACTATAGGAAATTAAATTGACTTGGTATGCACTTCGATATCACACATTTTTAGGGCTTGGTGACCCTTCAACACTTTGTGTTTTTGGGTATGATTAAATAGGTATCACTGTCTGTGTTACGAGAGAGGGCGCTCTGCAAACTGTCACGGCATCACTGAATTGCAAATGACAAGGTACCAAAGGGAAGGTGGGGGGTATAAATAGCTTTAGGGGATTTCTGGAATGAGGCGCGTGAGTTACGGTGCCAGACACGATTGACGACACCCATTATGCCTGCTTATTGTAATAAAAAAAACACGTGTGGAGGAAAACTTTGCATGCGCCCGCTCAAATATTAACTGTTACACAAAAGTTACAAGTAATCACCGACTTTATTTACAGAAGGAGACCCTCCCATCTTTATGGCCCAGCTGTACCAATTTTCTTGTCAGCCAGTATTTGAAGTGGATGTAGTTTGACTATGTCACTGACACATAGTGCCACTATAAATTATTTATTTCAGCTATTTATTTAAGTTTCCAATTCTTAATACGCCAGAATTCTATAGCTTATGTATGCTGCCTGAATACTAAATTTCCTATATATGTGCAATTGAAGACATAATTATTTGTTTACAGCAGTATACCATGTAACGAAGTGTTTTCCCCCAAGTATTTAGGGGTCAGTAGGGGACAAGGTACTCAGTGAATTCCCCGGGGGAAAAGTAGTGAGGGAAAGTGCCGAGGGAAAAGTGCCCAGTACTTTCGCCTGGGGTCTTGGTACTGAGCACTTCCCCCACCCTCCGAGCACCTTTGCTGCCCATATATACCCCCCTCGAGGGAGCCACCAGGCAGTTGGGCCTTTGGGCCCGACCCCGCCGGGTGGCCACCGGTGAGGCTTGCACCTGGGCGCGTTGAGTTCGGTGCCACTGTTTGGAGTGTTGAGCCGCAGCACCCCGCACCTGGCAGGGTGTCCACAGAGCGGGAATTTCGGGAAAATCAGGAATTATACGGGAATTACATTTCACCGGGAAATATGCGTGAAATATACGTGAATTTTGTCTGAAATACGGGAACTTTGCTATTGACGCTATTGTGAAAAGCTATGGACGAAAGATTTTTTTCGGCCAAGATTTTCGTCTATCTAAAAACTGTAGTCGTGAGATTATTTACGAACCAAATATAAAAGAATTGTATTTTTCAGTATTAATTCCAGGAAACAGTTTTTGTGCTAGATGGTCTTGCGACGGATGGAAGATAAGAAGGCAACAAAAAGTGGTCACGTGTGGATGCATATTATTTGGCTAGTGCAATAAGATCGGAAATGACGAGACCGTCATGTCGTTGACTTGTTTACTTCCTGAGGACGAATGTCAATAAATGCGTGAGACTAAACTGAAGAACATAATTGTGAAATAATTTATTGATAACGCCGAACGATTACCATAATACATCGTAATATGCTATTTTGCCCTGAAGATTTTTAATTGTGTCTGAAGTCATTTTGGAGCAGTCCTATACCGTACCTCGCATTTCGTTTTCCTTACTTTTTCTTTTCTGTAATAAATTGTTTTCAACAGCTCAGACTTAAACTTTTCTAAACCAATTTTTCGTCCTGAATTTTGTAGATAGCAAATTTCGCAAAAGTGAAAAAAGTATGAAATGTAGTGTTTTGATCGAACAATTTTATCTTTATCTGTGGTGTTTCAAAATAATTTACTATAGAAGCGATGAAAGTATAACTATGCTGATGATTTAAAAGATAAAGCAGTACGTTGTATAAGCAAAAAACCAAAGGTAGATCACAGTGTGATCACAATCGTTTGAAATGGAGGATTCAGATCAGGTCTATAATTTTCAGGGACGGGCAGGTATACGACTTTCTCGTAATTACTCGACTGTAGGGATGTGTCGAATCAGATTCGAGAATCGAATCCTTCGAAATTGCCGAAATTGTCCGCGTAGTTAAATAACAGAAATCACGCTCGTGTGTCGATCAATAACGTCGTGATCTATCACCGGTCGTCTAGCTTCACGAGTGACAAAAATAAATATCAGTCGCCGAATAACAATAATATTTCAACTGATAGGGAAAGGATGTTGACAGGTTTCAATAAAAAACTTTTTCTCGGGTTTTGGAAAAACAGGAAACAGCTATATTTAGCTCTGACTGCACTCGCACGCATACAACTTAACTTATTTTTAATCATCGCTTATCTCTGGAATGGAGTATAGCACAGTTTTCATTGTTGTCTCATTTTATTTGTAAAAATCAGAAGAAAAATATGACACGTCAGTGGTTCTCATACGAGCGGTAGTTTAGGTTTTGATTTTTTGTATTGGGGGGTTATCTCTTTCTTATCTAATCACTGCCGGTCGTGTCGCTCGGTGGACAACGGGACGGTCAGGGGGGTGGGGTGGCCTTGAAAAGTAAACAAACATTGCTTTCTCACCACTTGCCATTCTTTTGTCAACATTTCCTTGGCTAAGCTTGTAATAACTATTATTTTAAGAGGAAAATAAAACATAATTAAATCTTGTAGTTGTTTAGATTTTGCAAATAAGTATAAGTTATAGACAACTTAAGTTATTTTACCTTAAAATACATTTAAATAATCTTAATTTGACTAACTGGGAGTTAAAACTGAGTTAATACTTATAATTGAAAATTGAAACAAAACAAATTTTTAAGACATAAAGGCCTTTTTAAACTTAAGTTTATAGTTTATTTAGGTATGCCAATTTTTTAATAACTCTAATAAGGAAAATAATTAAACCTTTTTTTTCTAATAATTATCTTGGGCCATGTGTAAAGGTTAAAAAATAACTATATATAAATAAATGAGGTTTTTGTTTTATCAGGTTATTTATTAGTTATTTCAGAAACAAATATAACATAAATTTGTTGGGGTATAAATAAATGATTCTCTGATGTTCTGAAACTTGTGTTTCTGAGCTCCAAATAACTATTAATGGTTTATTTGGAGTGGCTGAGTTTATTTGAATAATAATTAATTGTAACCAGTACCCAGGCAAGCAACTGAAGAATTTCACAATTTGGGATTTGGATTCCAGAATCGAAATTCCTGGAATCGACCATCACTACTCGACTGTTTAGTACTTTACAACATCTCAAACACGAATCGAGTAGAGGAGTAGTTAAACTACTCGGAAAAAAGTTCACGTAATTTTATCGGTAAGATCGTAATTAATTGTGATTTTTTTTGAACCGTGGTATGCGATAAGAACAGGAAGGAAGAGCTCTGCGTAACAACATACCACAAACTTTCAAGAAATACGATCTCTCGGAATTCGGAAATTGGAATCATGGTTCACCTTCTTGAGTGGAATGTGGCATCGCATTCATTTGTATCTAATTATGATTTATAACAATAAAGGAAAATTATGAAACGCCCTTGGTTTTTATATGATTATTCGTTTGGGTTTTAGCATTTTTGTAATAAGGACATTATCTCCCTCCTATCTGTTCACGGCCTGCGACTACATACCAAACATTCAACTGTTTGGCTGGGGGTGGGGAGGGGTTTTAAAAGTCAACAAAAAATCTCTCTCCCTCGACTGGGTCTTTGCGCAATGTATAGTTTTCATTTCTAACTTCAACATTTCCTTGACCAAGAAAATGTTAACAATTATTTTTAGGAGGAAAATAAATCTTTTGTTAATGATTAAAATGACGATAATTTCTATATTGCAAATTGTTATCACACTTTTTGACGATAATCATAACCAAAAAATAGGTCACAAATGTTATGGGTGAAAATGTAGGCCCACATTTTCCCCCCATACACCTTAACTTAACTAACACTTAACTAGTAAATCTATTGCTGGGATGGGACTTAATGTTAAAAACCTTATATTTTTATACTTACTTGTTTTTAAAAGTGTTTGTAGTGTGAGTAATGTATCTTTTGATGCACTCCATACAAATGTAAATTTATTTCACGGATTGAAGATTATTATTATTACTTTGTGGACTTGAGTTTACAACAAAATTAAGCTTATTCGTTTATTTCCTATTGTAACAATTATCTTATGATTTGACAAAGTGGATTTAAAAATGCTAACATTTTAAAATTGAATAAATATTTTTTCTTTAACTTCAAAGAAAACCTTTGATGAAAACCCACTATTCGCCCACCTTATTAGAATTTTTAATTTTGAACTAAGAATAAGAATATATTTATTTTTTCAAAACTATCGAATTTATAGGTGTCTCATTCCTACGATAATTTTGGGCCGGCAATTATGGCATTGGTTGGTGAGCCCTGAGCCTGTTGTTTTTATCTGTACGTCCGTCCTGTCGCCTTGTCATCTGTCTTGCACGACTGGCATGACAACTCGCAAAAATGAGTAAAATACATTATAATCAGCTAAATTAGATGTTTAGTGATAGACCAGCGAATTCCATTTTCAGAAGATGATTTAACTTCAAATGGATGTTTAATACAACTTTGGTTATCAGATACGACATTAGAGAAATCAGTTTAAAACTGGGTGAGATGACTCGAATAATATAGAATTGGTTTTGTTTTTCTTTCTGGTTTCCGAAGTTTTGTTTTACTTCCTTCCGTCCTTCGTTC
Source organism: Flexamia atlantica (assembly GCA_035578135.1). NCBI lineage: Eukaryota > Metazoa > Arthropoda > Insecta > Hemiptera > Cicadellidae > Flexamia > Flexamia atlantica. Next base: position 230,713,413 of record JAQJVK010000001.1, read on the forward strand.
CTCCTCTCCTTCCTTTCTTCTTCACGCGGATTACACAATGTACAGTGCGCAAGGTAGGTTGTCATGGAAACCACGTGATGTCGTTGCATCGGGCCAATTAGAGACTACCCCTGCATTGTGAATTGCGAACGGGAACGGACAGAGATGTGAAGCAAGACATTCCGATAGTTCAGCGCATGCGTAGTTTCTCCTAGTCAAGTTTTCGATCGATATTCATTATTTTGTTGCATCTTCGCTTAGTTCATGAAAACGAACTCTATAGGTATGCCTTAATGGAATTCAAACGTGAGAAGCAAATAAATATCCGTTTGTTGTAATACAACGTACTGAACGTTTCTCAGTGTAGCCTATTTGAATTGCATTTTACAATGAAAAGTTTGATTGTCACAAAAACTAACTTTTTAGGCCAATTTCACTTCAAGTAGGTTTATATCCGTTCTACTGCGGTTTCACCCTCTGCCAAGAGATTACGTCATCAATGGCAGATTCGTCGTTCTCTGTGCACGGGTTTTCGCCTTATGAACTCATTAGCTAATTGAATAAATGCCTTATTGGTTCCATTTTCGGGTTTTCCGTGACTCCTTAGCCAGTCATTGAAATAAAAAAATGCAATTTTTTCACCTAGCGTGAAAAAAGTGATTTCGGCGTGAAAAATACAGGAAATATACAGGAATTTTTATAGCCTGATTTTGTGGGCGCCCTGCCTGGGCGCATTGAGCTCGGTGCCGCTGGTTGGCGTGTTGAGCCACAGCACCCCGCGCCTGAACGCGTTGGGCTCGGTGCCGCTGGTTGGCGTGTTGAGCCACAGCACCCCGCACCAGGGCGCGTTGAGTCCAGTGCCGCTGGTTGGCGTGTTGAGCCACAGCACCCCGCACCTGGGCGCGTTGAGTCCGGTGCCGCTGGAAGGCGTGCTGAGCTACAGCATTAAGTCCCCGGAGGCCGAATGGGTTGCCTTCCGGGACCATGAAATAGTGGTGGAGGGGGATGACCCCCTCCCCCCCCACACTGTCTGAGGATATTTTATCAGGGATGATTTGTTACAGAGGCAGTCTCGATCCGGCCGAGGAGCAGGATAGACACAAAGCCGTAGGGAGAGAAGCCGCTGCGTATTGGGCCAGTCGAGGACCGCCCAGCACTTCAAGGGATTGGAAACAGGACCGTGGGGTCTTCAAGGTCAAGGACGGACTTTTCAAGGGGGAATCCGAGAGGGACACCAGGATAGCACTGCGTGGTCCAGGAGAGCACCGCCAAGAAGGTCACCACAGAAGCGCTAAGGCATGAAGCCTCGTTGGGTGGAAACTGTTGTACATAGTTATATATAGTATGATACATAGTTGTATAAATGTATGGTGGAGATCCAGAGTACAGTCAATTAAGCTGAGGACTGAGTGGAATAATTAATAGCAAAGAAAGTTCCTTACAACCCTGATGGAGAATACTATAACTACATCCTCTATCAAATCCAAGCTGACACATTAGCTGGTGCACTTTTTACTATGGCGATGAAAAGACTGCTTCTGTCAGGACTGCTTCTGAGCAGGATCGACAGGGTGTTTGCCTGTCCCATCCTGATACAGCAGAGCACAGATGAACCCTCCTATGCTCATGTCCGATGTTGTGTTGCAGATAGAGATAGACCTGGGCCAGGTCAGCAGGTACCACAGTGTGTTTGCCTGTCCCATCCTGAGACAGCAGAGCACAGATGAACCCTCCTATGCTCATGTCCGATGTTGTGTTGCAGATAGAGATAGACCTGGGCCAGGACAGCAGGTACCACAGTGTGTTTGCCTGCCCCATCCTGAGACAGCAGAGCTTAGTCAATGTTATAGTGAATAAAATAAGAAAACCCTTTCTAAGTCTTGTGTATTTTTATTTTTTGTAAAGATGGTCTTCTTTTGAGTTCAATTTAGGGTTGTATTTGTTAGTTCAATAAGATTTTTATTTATTGTTTTAGTATCAATGCCGGTTGCACAGCTTTGCCAGCTCTCCTGAATATCAAGCAGGTGATGCAGCAGCGGCAAGTCACTGGTATCTGGAATGGCAAGGATGAACTTCCAGTAAGTGAGCGTCAGATTATAATATAACAAGGCCTACTGTAGTTTTGGCCATACAACTCATCAGTGTTTACTAGGTCTATTGAATTCGGTTTTGTTTTCCTAATTCTGTTTTCTTTTAGCTTAAAAAATATTCTCAAGGGTAATTTATTGGGGAACGAAGGTATTAAAGTTTAGTTTACACTAACTTGCAGAAGTGGCATCATTTGAACATTTATGATTCAGTTTCATGCCGTCAGAGGTTTACACAAAAGGCGTGTCTAGACAACGCACAATCAGTTTACTTAAGCCAAACATCTGTTAATAGCACTGAGGTTCACATGGTATACTGTAGCTTTTTGAAGTTGCACATCACAATGCATCACAAATATATGTAAAAACAAATATTAGGAGCAGTCTAATACCTAGTGCAGGATGTATTTGCAGGGGAAGGGGGGAAAGGTGGAAATTGCCCCCAACAGTAGTTTGTGATTATAAATTTTTTAACTAAACTTAACGATTTATTTAATTTGTGGTCGGAAAATCTCTCGGTCGCATTGCTACAGTCTGTGACTTTCTTGATGGTTTTAATTGACTATTTTGTGTCTGTCAAAGCTCCCTTATTGACTTTTTTGTCTTGGAAATTTTGTAGCCAAGAGTTTCTCGACTGCATCATGGCCTTAAAATTACTGTAAATCCTTTGCAGGGTGTCTAGCAGTTTGGAGTTCGGGAAAAGTCGGGAAAAAGTAATGAACTAAGAATAAGAATAAGAATAATTTATTTTCTCCAAACAAAAAATAATATACATTGTTCTTTTATCAATAATATTAATGCACTTTTTACAAAATAATTATAATAACTAAAAAAATAACAGTCTCATAAAGTCCATGCAGTCTTCTAATTCAAAATAAGAGTCCACAACTGTTCAACCGTCAGACTGACTTGGAAAAAAATAACAAACAACAATAAAATATATTATAAACATACTTAAATTACTAATAAACGAAATAAAAAAAAATTTGTACATTTTGTGTTCATTTACTTAGGAGAAAATGTAGGGCCTCCAAGGCTTAGCCTGTTTGGAGGTTCCTTCCTTAAAATAACCAAAATAAAATAAACAGCGATCAGATAAAATTTTTAATAAAAAAAAAAAAAAAATAAAACGATCTCTTGAATTGTTGTGCCATACTATAACAGTCCGAAAAGTAACTGTAAAAATTTCCTACAACTAATACTGACAAAGCTATGGTTTTATTATCTCAAACCACGCACCGCACTTTGCTACCAGGCGGCTCGTGGCACCTACCCAGGTGCCGTCAAAGCTCATAGCATGCAATGCTTAGTCCCTGAGTAGCAAAGCTCGCCAAAGTGCGCCCCTATCATGTGATACCTTAATCTACCTTTATTTCAAAATTAAAAACAAAAAAATTATTTCTTCCAAACTAAATAGCCATTTCTTAAGTTTTCTTGTAAAAATTATTACGCTTTTGGTTTTTTTAATTCCGTCAGGCAACCTATTGAACATTCTAGGTGCTATAAAATTATAAGTTTTTGTAAAAAATGTATTTTTTGGTTTTTGTAGTGTAAATTGCTCACAATTCCTAAGTTTGTTCCTATAAGAATTTTCGTTTGGAATCCTATTCCCACTTCTGTTAAAAGACATTTTCAAAACTTTAAAAACAAATAAATACTTTAAGGGAAGAATTTTTTTTAAACAAAGACAGGATGAGATGGTTCGAATTTACCTTTAAAAGAAATTAAACGTACTATGTGTTTTTGCTGTATATTGATTTGATTAAGATGGGTTTCATAAGAATTTCCCCAGAAAATTATCCCATATTCTAAACGACTTTGAACAAGAGAGAAATACAATGTACGTAAAACATTTTCACTCGTCATGTCTTTCAAAAAATAAAAATATCTTAAAATGGAATTGATTTTGTTTTTTAATTTACTAATATGTATTTTCCAGCCAATCTCAGTATCTAAAAATATTCCCAAATATTTTATACTATCAACCTGTCCCACGATTTCACATGTACCAAGACAACAGTTTTGCTGACTGATACACTCTGCGCTGTGATACTTTATTTCATTTGAAAAGTTTATATATTTTCGAAGACTAAAATTCATGAATTTAGTTTTTTCGGCACTCAGCAGCATGTGGTTTGCAGTAAACCACCACTGTAGTGCTTTAAGGTCATTATTCATTGCCAATTTAATCAAATGCCAGTCTTTTTCAACATAACAGAGAGCAGTGTCATCAGCAAAAGAAGTTAATTTTCCTTGGAATTTGGCTTCACACAGATCATTTATATAAATAATGAATAACACTGCCCCAAGCACTGACCCCTGAGGGACCCCATTTTTAACTACTCCCATCTCCCATCTCACTGAAACCTTTCGTTGGGAAATTTGATACAAGCGATAAAATAAAACAAAATAGCGTATTCCTCATTGTTACCATCGACATGGCCCAAAAATCACTCATTTTTCTTTGCAGCTGTTAAATCTCTGGGTCGTATTGCAACTGGTTAATCGTTCGTCATTTTGTGGGCGGAAAATGTGTCTCTTTTTTTGTGGCTGTCAAATGTCTCGGTCATATTATGGCCAGAAAATCGCTTGCTATTTCGAGGCCGAAGAATTGCTAGCTCATCCCGCGGCCGAAAAATCGCTTGCTCGATCACAGGGTGTTTGCCTGTCCCATCCTGATACAGCAGAGCACAGATCTGAACCCTCCTATGCTCATGTCCGATGTTGTGTTGCAGATAGAGATAGACCTGGGCCAGGACATCAGCTACCACAGTGTGTTTGCCTGCCCCATCCTGAGACAGCAGAGCACAGATCTGAACCCTCCTATGCTCATGTCCGATGTTGTGTTGCATATAGAGATAGACCTGGGCCAGGACAGCAGCTACCACAGTGTGTTTGCCTGCCCCATCCTGAGACAGCAGAGCACAGATCTGAACCCTCCTATGCTCATGTCCGATGTTGTGTTGCAGATAGAGATAGACCTGGGCCAGGACAGCAGCTACCACAGTGTGTTTGCCTGCCCCATACTGAGACAGCAGAGCACAGATCTGAACCCTCCTATGCTCATGTCCGATGTTGTGTTGCAGATAGAGGTAGACCTGGGCCAGGACAGCAGCTACCACAGTGTGTTTGCCTGCCCCATCCTGAGACAGCAGAGCACAGATCTGAACCCTCCTATGCTCATGTCCGATGTTGTGTCGCAGATAGAGATAGATCTGGGCCATGACAGCAGGTACCACAGTGTGTTTGCCTGTCCCATCCTGAGACAGCAGAGCACAGATCTGAACCCTCCCATGCTCATGTTCATGTGGAGATAGATCTGGGCCATGACTGCAGGTACCATAGTGTGTTTGCCTGTCCCATCCTGAGACAGCAGAGCACAGATCTGAACCCTCCCATGCTCATGGATTTCAAGATGGCTACCAGTTGAAATAAGCTAATTATTTGTTCCGTGTTAAAACAATATTTTTATAGTTTTAAATAAGTGTTGTGAGTTTTCGGTATGTGAATCATAACCTCAAACCTACAGTGAGTTATAGAAACACTTATAACCTACAATTAGAAATAAATACTCATGGCAAATTGACTTTGAAACTGTTGTATATTTCAGTTATTGCTTTTATTATTTTGCTAAATCAAACTAATTCATGTTTAAACAGTGAAATAGCGCCAAAATTACGATCATAACACAGCATAACAAATTGATTCAGCCATCTGTCTGCCGGCTTGTTCGTCTGCTGTTGCCTTTTTTCGTGACAAGCAGCCCTGTCAGTGTGACCAACAGGGGCTCAACAAATTCCTCAAGTCTTCTAAGAGACATAGAGTAAGGACAAAATAATAGTTTTAAGAATAGTACTGTATGAAATTATTGCAGTCGGTTGAGGAAGTTGTTTTTTTGTTCATGCAACTGATCTGGCCCAACAGTTGCGGAGCAACTTTTTTATGCATGTAGTTCTACTGTTTTACTCTTGTATTCCATCTGCAAATATATAATAATGGGAAAACCAAACAAAATTAAATTCCCATGTGGAATATGTGATAAAAATGTTAGTAAATGTAGCAAATCAGTGATATGCAGTGAGAACTGTCAAAAGTGGTTTCACTTTAAATGTATCAACATGGATATAGAGGAGTACAATACTATTAAAGTTAATAAATCTAAGTGGGAATGTGCTTCATGCAAAGGGAAGGAAAAGTCTGTAAATATAGATGAAGAAGATGGCAACTAACCAACCAACTTAGAATTAAAAGAAGAAATCGAAAGTTTAAATGTTGTAATTGAAACTTTGGGTAGGGACTTGAATGAAGCAAACAATGAAATTAAGAGTCTTAATACCAGGAATGCCAGACTTCAGGAAATGGTCCTGGAGAAAGAAGAGGAAATTTTAAAACTTAAGTCGGCTTTAGATGGTCTAAGGATTCAAGCAAGCAATAGTGTCAGTCTTAGAACTGGTGTGAAAAGCGCTGTTTCTAAAAACTGTCTACGAAAAGAATTTTCTTTGCCTCTTAGTAACAGCTTTCAAGTTCTTGCTAGTAAGGAACCAACCTTGATAGAAAAAAGACGCTTCTCAATGCAAGATCATGAGTTTCCCCCACTGCGTACTCCGAGAAGGACTCTGAATAATACAAATAAAACACCAGCTAAATCTAGGAAATCTTTGACCCATTTCACCCAAACCAACGTTTCACACCAGAAAGTAGTTATTTATGCGGATAGCCATGGCCGAGACCTCTCTTTCATGGTCCAACAAGGAACAGAAAACCGTGTTACAGCAACTGTCAGGCCTGGAGCAATGCTGAAAGGCATAGTAGAGGACTTTAAAAATGAAACAAGGTGTCTAACTCAGCATGATGCAGCTGTTCTGATTGGTGGATGCAATGACCTGGAGAGGAGGAGTTGCAAGAAGATTCTGCAAGATTTCAAGGAACAAATCCTGGACACTGTAAATACAAACCTGATCTTGGCAACCCTGTCGCTCCGACATGATAATCCAAAGTTAGACGGCAAACTTACCTATTTAAACTCTCAGATTGAGAACTTAGTTAAAGCTCATAGCCATGTATAACTGCTGCCTCTTCATCTTCTGCCAAGACATTATTACACTGATCATGGTTTGCATTTTAACAAAACAGGAAAACATGCCATTAGTAGAATGATCATTGAAACACTTAGCAGTATTCATAAAAATAAATCAAAAGTTGCTAATGTGGGGGTATCAAATCATGTTCCTAACATAGTCTCAAGCTCACCAAAGGATGAATCAACCCTGTCAGTAACAACTTCATCAAAAGTTACCATCGTAGAGGCAGATATGGAAGACATGTTTTCAAAGTACAGGAGTGACCCTACAGTTGCTTTCTCTCACACAATATCTGGAGATCTACAAGATGAAAGAAATATGTCAGCTGGAGTGGCAGTGAGCTTCAGGAAGACATTTGGAAGACCTCAAAGTTCACAATATGTTAAATCACATCTAATTTTGCAAAGTGAACCAAATGCTTCAGGAGTATATAGCCTTGTCACAAAGTCTGAATATGATGGTAAGCCCACAAAAGAGGACTATGACCTGGCTTTCATAGAGCTTACCCAAGATTTCCAATCCAAGGGATATAAGAAGTTGTTTTGTTCGGCAATGGGTTGTCTGAGAGACCATATACAACCAGAGCACTTCATTAAGAACATTATGGATTTCCAGCGCATCACAGGAGCAAGTGTTACTGTGGTATCATACAATCAAAGGGCCTACAGAAGTCTGTGGAATGGACTCACACATAAAGAATTCTTGGAGAAACTTAAACAACTTATTGCAGATTATGATTCAACTGACTTTGTTCCTCCTGAATCGAATGACTCTTTATCTAGTGAATCAAAGGAACTTTTTTTAGAAAATTAAGTAACACTAATTTACATAAATCTAGTACTACAGGTGAATATGCAGTGTTTGAGAAATAAATTGTTAGAGGTAGAGCAATTTTGTATGTCTGAAAAAATTGATGTTATATGTATGTCTGAGCACTGGTTGCGAGCTGAAGAGGTTAATTTGTATGTCCCTCAGGGATACTTGCCTGCTAGTTTTTTCTGTAGAAACGTTATTACAAAGGGAGGGGCATGCATATTTGTTAAAAAAGATATAAACTTTAGGGTAATAGATCTTGAAAAGTTTACTAAAGAACTGCATTCAGAATTAAGTTGTATTAAATTAGTTGATGAAAATATTGTTATTATTAGTTTATATAGGTCACCAAACAAAGGAATCGTTGAGACATTTTTACAAAATTTTGAATTGGCTATAAAGAATTTAATGAGTACGGGTGCAAAAATAGTCGTCTGTGGCGACTTCAATATAGAAATGCTTGATCTTCAGGTAGAGCACTCAATAATTTTCATGAACTTGTTAAGGTCACTAAATTTAACCTGTACTGTCAAAGCTCCTACTAGATTTAAAGTCATGTATCGACAACATTTTGGTAAATTTTAATAGCAATTTTTATGAAATTAGCACCTTTAAGGGAATTTTTGCAGACCACAATGTCCACATAATAAACATTTTTTAAATCAAAATAATAACAACAACAACAGCAATAACAACAACAATAATAATAAAAGTTCTTTCAGAAAACAAACTGATTATGAGATAAATTTATTTATTAGTCTGCTAAATGATACAAAGTGGGAGATGATAAATGATTATAACTTGGGCAAAATAACTGTTGAAGGATTATTTGACAGTTTCTTTAAACAGTATGTTAACCTATGGCACTACTCTTCACCTGTGGTCACTAGTAGATCTAATAAATCTAAGGGTAAAAATATGAAGTTAAATTGGTATACTAACGACTTGGCAAGAGAAAGGGAGTATATGTTGAATTTGTTTAATATATACAATAGCTGTCGAAATAATGGTTCTGGGCATACTCAATTGGCTTATAACGCATATCTCTGCAGCAAACTGAATTATAGACGCCATCTCACTGAAGCAAAAAGACAAGCCTGTGAAAACTTTATCGAGTCCGCACCAAACAGATGCAAGGCTGCTTGGAGTGTGATTAGGCAGGAGCATTCCCCAGGTGGTTCACAGGACGTATTGCTAGATCCAAAACAACTTAATAGTTATTTTCTTGAGTCAGTTGCAGAGCTTTCAAATAATATCCCCCAAACAAACACACAATATAATGACCTCTTAGGAGAGAGACCAATCCCCCCAGATTCTTTTTATTGGCAACAAGTGGGCTCTGAGGAACTAGTTAATATTGTTTCTAAATTGTCTAACTCTAAGAGTATGGATACATATTTCCTATCTAATTTTATAGTTAAAAAAACAATTAATTCTATTAAAGAACCACTCTCATTTATTTTTAGTAAGTGCCTGGAATTAGGATATTTTTCTGATATGCTAAAACTATCCAAAGTTATCCCTATATACAAAAAGGGCAATAAGCAATTTCCACAAAATTACAGACCAATATCCATAGTACCTATTTTTTCAAAAATATTGGAATCTCTTATGCACAAACAGCTTTCTTCTTATTTTGAGTACCATAATCTTATTTCTGAATCACAATTTGGGTTTCGAGAGGGGCGGTCAACAACAACTGCAGTCATGGAAATTGTAAATTTCACTCTTCATGCTCTCGAAATTAAAGAATCTGTAGAGCTATCACTATTGGATCTCAGCAAAGCATTTGATTGCGTTCCCTTTAATATAATTTTAGATAAACTAAAATTTTATGGAATACCTGAGCATGCATGTAAACTTATTAATTCATACTTAACCAACAGGCAGCAATATGTTTCTATCAAAGGTGTAAATTCTCCTATAGAAAACATTAAAATGGGTGTACCACAAGGCTCTGTTCTTGGACCTTTCTTTTTTACAGTAATGATTAACGACCTATCAAAAAATATTCCAGTAGGAACTGTAATTTATGCAGATGATACTACTCTTTTTACAAGCAATACTAATTTAGATACTCTTCATCAAACCATAGATTCTGCAGAAGTTAGTGCAATAAATTGGTTTTCCTCAAACAAATTGTTATGCAATCAAGAAAAAACTCAAAATTTAATAATTAGTTTATCTACACAATTTGAAAATGTGCAAACAGTAAAGCTACTAGGAATAAATATAGACTCAAAATTAAATTGGACTTCTCATATTGATACTATATGCTCTAGGATTTCCCGGGTGAGCTATCTTCTATGGAAACTAAGAGATTATCTTTCAGCTGATTATCTAAGAATGGCATATTTTGGTTTATTTCAATCGCACATCTCTTATGGTTTGATTCTTTGGGGTCACTCTCCATCGGTAAAAAATATTTTATTAATCCAAAAGAAAGTCATACGAACTCTCTGCGGGGCTGGTTATTTTGATCATTGTCGACCATTATTTACTCAAACCAAAATTCCAACAATAATAAATCTGTATATTTATCATATACTAGTTTACACTAAAACACACTTAAGCTTATTTACCACTAGACAGGAGATACACTCTCATAATACTAGAAATAGGTCTAAACTTAATATCCCCCAACACAGGCTAACTAAATTTGGATCATCCCATATAGTAAACTGTGTAAATTTCTTTAATAAGCTTGATGAGCCTGCCCAAACCACTTCAATTAATATTTTCAAAAATAAATTGCTTGATTGGCTATTGCTTCACCCATTTTATGTGGTTGAAGAGTTTTTAAACTGTCAAGTAGATCTTATTTTCTAATTTATCCAAAGAATAATATGTTCATGCAATGAATTGGATCATTTTAATTTTACTTTTTACAATTTTAAAAATGAAAGAAGTTTGTAATTAATTGACAATATGTTATTAATCTTTTATGTACTTAACTATTTCCCTATGATCGTTGATTTGTGTAATTTAGCAATTAAGGAAAATAATGTGACAATGCCTATTTCATTTTGTATCATGATCAATGGCAATAAAAACTTTGACTTTGACTTTGACATGTTCATGTGGAGATAGATCTGGGCCATGACAGCAGGTACCACAGTATGTTTGCCTGTCCCATCCTGAGACAGCAGAGCACATATCTGAACCCTCCCATGCTCATGTTCATGTGGAGATAGATCTGGGCCATGACAGCAGGTACCACAGTGTGTTTGCCTGCCCCATCCTGAGACAGCAGAGCACAGATCTGAACCCTCCCATGCTCATGTTCATGTGGAGATAGATCTGGGCCATGACAGCAGGTACCACAGTGTGTTTGCCTGCCCCATCCTGATACAGCAGAGCACAGATCTGAACCCTCCTATGCTCATGTCCGATGTTGTGTTGCAGATAGAGATAGATCTGGGCCATGACAGCAGGTACCACAGTGTGTTTGCCTGTCCCATCCTGAGACAGCAGAGCACAGATCTGAACCCTCCTATGCTCATGTCCGATGTTGTGTTGCAGATAGAGATAGACCTGGGCCAGGACATCAGCTACCACAGTGTGTTTGCCTGCCCCATCCTGAGACAGCAGAGCACAGATCTGAACCCTCCTATGCTCATGTCCGATGCTGTGTTGCAGATAGAGATAGACCTGGGCCAGGACAGCAGCTACCACAGTGTGTTTGCCTGCCCCATCCTGAGACAGCAGAGCACAGATCTGAACCCTCCTATGCTCATGTCCGATGTTACGTTGCAGATAGAGATAGACCAGGGCCAGGACAGCAGCTACCACAGTGTGTTTGCCTGCCCCATACTGAGACAGCAGAGCACAGATCTGAACCCTCCTATGCTCATGTCCGATGTTGTGTTGCAGATAGAGATAGACCTGGGCCAGGACAGCAGCTACCACAGTGTGTTTGCCTGTCCCATCCTGAGACAGCAGAGCACAGATCTGAACCCTCCTATGCTCATGTCCGATGTTGTGTTGCAGATAGAGATAGACCTGGGCCAGGACAGCAGGTACCACAGTGTGTTTGCCTGTCCCATCCTGATACAGCAGAGCACAGATCTGAACCCTCCCATGCTCATGTCCGATGTTGTGTTGCAGATAGAGATAGATCTGGGCCATGACAGCAGGTACCACAGTGTGTTTGCCTGTCCCATCCTGATACAGCAGAGCACAGATCTGAACCCTCCCATGCTCATGTCCGATGTTGTGTTGCAGATAGAGATAGATCTGGGCCATGACAGCAGCTACCACAGTGTGTTTGCCTGCCCCATCCTGAGACAGCAGAGCACAGATCTGAACCCTCCTATGCTCATGTCCGATGTTGTGTTGCAGATAGAGATAGATCTGGGCCATGACAGCAGCTACCACAGTGTGTTTGCCTGCCGCATCCTGAGACAGCAGAGCACAGATCTGAACCCTCCTAAGCTCATGTCATGTTGTGTTGCAGATAGAGATAGACCTGGGCCAGGACAGCAGGTACCACAGTGTGTTTGCCTGCCCCATCCTGAGACAGCAGAGCACAGATGAACCCTCCTATGCTCATGTCATGTTCTGTTGCAGATAGAGATAGACCTGGGCCAGGACAGCAGGTACCACAGTGTGTTTGCCTGCCCCATCCTGAGACAGCAGAGCACAGATCTGAACCCTCCCATGCGACTGGTGTGCGGCCACGTGATCTCCAAGGATGCACTAAACAAACTGGGCAGCTCAAATAAGTGAGTTTGATTTGCAATGCTAAATAGATAAATGCATTCAATAGGGTCTGCTTATTAAACCATTAAAATTATGATCTAACTCTCTAGAGCAACTTAAATTAGTGTGAAACATTTTTTTACATGCCAATCTTCATATTTAAATTTAGATGTTGTATTTAAGAGGAGGCTAAAGGCGATTCGGTGTCGCCCATGTGGTCGAGATAGGTACTAAAATTACTCCGCGATAATACGGAAAAAGTAGTGTGATGTAGTAAATAACCAGTTATTCTAAAATTATGGTCTTAACTAGCATATAAAGTACTCTTTTCCACTTTTAAGTCCAAAATATAGCTATGCGAGGTTAATATAAAGTAATCGTTCATTCATATAAGTGTTCAAACATAATGAATGTAGATTGCCTCCGCGGGATTGGCAATCAGCGCGTGTAAACGTTCACACGGTCGCATTTTCCGGCGATATATTTTAATTTCGAAGAAATAATTTTATTGCACCTTGAAGACAAATAAATTCAACACTAGGTTCGTGAAGTGCATTTTTCATTTTCCTTTTACATTTCGAGTTATTTTAGCTCAAAATATCATCTAGCTAAAACCCACTATTTGAACTCTAACGCCAATTACTCTTGTATTTGTTATGATATCGGAAAAATAAAAAATGCATAGTGAAAGGAATTTATTTCTTTTCATTTTGATACGTAGCTTAATGTCGTATGTTGAAAAATAACGTCAGGGTATGGTTTTGCGCGATGTTGAAACCCGCGAAAATCATGAAAACACCCTTGTATGCGGGAGCGCATTCCGACTTCAGTTTTTGATCGAAAATCAAAACATTATATATCAAATCAAAGAAGAGAAAAAACATTGCTAAATATTACCTTTTGGGACCACGATTCTAAGAAAGGTAAATAGGTAATTACACCTAAAGTTCAGGCGATGATTTTTAAGTGATTGTTAATTAGGTAGATTCAACTATGCAATTTCAGAGGCTGATTACTCCTAAATTTTTCGCATAATCGAAATTAAAGTGGTACTGTTTTGTAGAATTTGTTCTCCTCTCCAATTTGATATATTTCGTTTTGATTTTAGATTGAAAATTATAGTTGAAAAGCGTTCCCAAATACAAGGATGATTTTTGCGGGTTACAACATCGCACAAAACCATATCCTGACGTTATTTTTCAACGTACAACAATAAACTAAGTATCAAAATGAAAAAAAAATCCTTTCATTATGCATTTTTTTATTTTTTCGAAATCATAACAAACACAAGAGTGATTGGCATTAGAGTCCAAATAGCGAGTTTTAGCTAGTTGATATTTTGAGCTAAAATAACTCTGAATGTAAAAATAAAATGAAAAATCTACTTCACGAACCTAGTGTTGAATTTATTTGTCTTCAAGGTGCAATAAAATGATTTCCTCAAAATTAAAATATATCACTGAAAAATGCGACCACGTGAACATTTACACACACTGATCGCCAACCCCGCAGAGGAATATTTACTACATTCATTACTGTTTGAACACTTATATAAATGAGCAACGACATTATATCAGCCTACAAAGCTACATTTTGGACTTTAGGGGTGGGCGAGTACTCGACAGTCGAGATTACTCGAGTAGTTGCTACTACTCGAGGTCGAGTCAAGTAGTTCCAACTACTCGACCCAAACGAGTCGAGCAGTTAGTTACTCCCGCCGTTTACCCACTGATCGAATTTACGTGTGTGCGATTGAATTTTACAGCCGATCGCGAGTTAAGCAAAGCTACATCTGCCATTTGTCCTCAATCGACAGATTCTTTATCGCGGCCGCTCGCTAGTTTCACAAACAAGCAGCATTTTCTGTTCATTTGTGGGTGGCAAATACGTGCGACCGTTTTTACGGCCAATCGCTAGTTTCGTAAGTTGATTTTTCGTTTATTTACGATTGGCAAATACTCGCGATCGTCTTTTGCGGCCGATTGTGACTTTTGCAAGCCTACATTTGCCGATTATCGGAGATCAGCAAATACGCGTGATCATATTTCGCGGCAGATCGCGAGTTTCGGAAAGCTGCACCTGCCATTTTTCCATGACCGACATATGCGCTATCGTTTTTCGCAGCCGTCTACAAGTTTTTCACAACAATCACCTCAACGATATTACATTAGCTCATAGAAGAAAGGATTTCGCCAGTTATCTAGAAATACCACCTCTCAGAATTCAGAAATTGAAAACTTACAGCTATATTTAGCTCTGACCTTACACTTTACAACTTCAAATTTTATTCATAGTGCAGTCAAATAAGTGCAGCCCGACGGACCACGTTTCAACTACGTCGTGTAACTAAATTCTATAAATAATAAAAAAAATCAACTTCAGTAAAACCAAAAATACTAGGTTAGAGCATAATCATAAAATTCCTAAATACTATAAAAAGCCTTGTCGGTTAGAATATTTTTTAAAGTATCTCTAAATCGGTTAGGGGTCATAGATTTTAAAAGTTCTGGCAGCTCATTGTACATTTTCAGGCCTGCATATAAAGGACTTTTTTCATAGAGAGTCAAACGGTGCTTAGGAAATCTAAAATTGGTTTCATTTCTGGTATCGTAATTGTGATTGAAATGAAATGATTCAGGTAGAGAATTTTTGATATTATGAATGTAATTTAAAATTTCATAAATGTACAAACTTGTAAGGGTTAATATTTTTAAATTTTTAAAATGATTTTTACAAGAAGTTCGTGGGTGGGAATTAGTCATAATACATATTACTCTTTTTTGAAGCCTAATAAGCGGAAAGGAATACTTTATAAGCTAGTTAAGACCACAATTTTAGAATAACTGGTTATTTACTATGTCTTATGTTTTTCAACTGTTTTCGCGGTGTAATTTTAGTATGTATCACGACCACAAGGGCGATACCGAATTGCCTTTAGCCTCCTCTTAGATAAAAATGTTGACAGTAGAATTTACACCTGCCCCACTCTGCTTGGCTTTTTTTGTCTTATTGTGAAACAGCTGTCACTAGACATTAATATTGAATAAACTTATGTTTAATGACAGCTGTTTGACAAAAAAATATATCTTTTTTTTTAAATTATATCAGACAAAATTTAAGCGGCAATGTGAGATACATATCTATAATACAAGAAATAAAGAGAGTTTTCTGTAAAAAAAATCATACAGAAAAATTTACTCAAAGACTATCTTATATTGGTACAAAGTTTATTAACCACCTCCCAGATAGTATCAGAAATGAAAATAATTTTGCAAAATTTAAAAATAAACTAAAGCATTACTTGATTAGTCACCCAAATTATTCTATACATTTTTTTAAGATAAAAAGTAAATAGTAAACAAGTTTGTTTTGGGTTCTTGGAAACTAGGAAAGCATTGTTTCTTTTACTTAAGATGACTAGATTACTATTTACCCATTCATGTACATTTGATGTGTTTGTTTGAATAAAGATTTTTTTAATTGATTTGATGTTGTGAGAGCTGCTGCAGTAGTATTCAAAACGATCTTTTCAGTTATTTTTGAGAAGGTAGAGAGGAGTGATATTGGTACATAGTTTTAAGTTTTAGTTGTGTCGACCTTGTTTAAATTGTTTACTTTGGCGATTTTGAGATCATTTAAAAAATTTCCCTGTGCAGATGAGTTATTTTTAATATTTCATTTTGGTGAAGTATGGGCTTTAGGAATGAGTTGTAAGAAATCAGGGTAGGATATGGGAATCAGCAGGCTTACCTGGTGGTGAAAACTGCTGGAGAGCACACAAAAAGCATAAAATAAAAAACAAAATGAATTTTCAAAGCCACTGGCTCCTCCTTCCTGGATAGTAGGGGATTTATAATATTTGTTGGAGGATGTATCAACTCACTTTCACAGTGCTTAATCAGCAAAGAACGCTGCTTTTGTAGTTTCATCACTAGATATATGTCTTAGCCTCCGTAGCACATACAGAGCTGTGCTGAGCTTACTGCACAACTTGTCTTGGTGTTCAAACCAGGAATGTTTTCTGCAGGAAGTGGCTACCATCAAAGCCACTTGAGTTTTTTGATTTGAGTGTGTATATGGTTTTGCTAACTTCACTTGGAGTTGTTGGCCGAAGTACTAGATCTTCTTGTACGTCATGTGCGGCTTCTGCAATCTTTGCCGTACAATTGGGTATCTGAGCCAAGCATTAATGAAGCAGCAGTTTAAGTCACTTTTTGGGGATCGCCTGTAACTTTGTTGTCTATCTTTAGCTGAATAAGCTCATACTTTGTATGTTTAATTTGCTTTTCAGAGTGTATGACTTTCAAGTGGCTTTTGATTTATTTTCAGCTCTGTTTATGAAGTCAGAATTTTGTGATTTTCTAATATTTCTAAGGCGAAGTTCAGATTCTTTCTTTTTCATATCTGCATTTCCTTTGTTTTCCCTTGTTCCATACAAGAGATACATTTCATTTGCCCTTAGAAAATTGTCTCTTTTTATTCTAGTTGTTTTTTCATTGGGCAGAATTTTCTTCTTCTTTTTGGGCCTGGATTTCTTTATTGGAGATGGACATGCTGTGTCACAAGGTTAAAAGTTAAAGAGCTGATGAAGTTGTCATAGGCATTTTCTACACAGGTTGGTTCATACGTGTCTACCCATGCTTCTCTACTAAGCAGGTGTTTCAGTGTTCGGAGATTCTCATTAATAAAATTTATGTCTCATCATGGAAGGTGTTGCCTCTCATTATTTTTGACCAGTACTGAACAGATCTGTCCTGTTTGATCTAAAAAGAAGGTTTTAAGGACCGTCACTGTGATCTCATTTGATTGCATGTTTGTTCAAACTAGGTCTATAGAGGTGGGGTAATTCTGGTGAGTGGTAAATCCAATCTCTTGTTGTTATATGTTGCTAGGAGTTCTTCTAGCTCTGTGCCCTTTTTCTTGTGCATAACTCTGTCAACGTTTATGTCTCCCATTACAATGGCAATGCTTTTCCATGTTGGTATATTTTCTAGCAGGTAACTTGGGGACTCCAGGGCAATTTCAAAAGTGTGATCAGGTCCTGTGTATAATAACAAATTTTGTCTCCAGTATCAAGTAGTACATTTTACCAATTTAAAATTACAGCTATTTTTAATTTTTAAAGTTTTAACAGCCAGACTAAAAAGATGCTGTTGAGTGACAACTCTGTATACATTGGTGTTGTAGACTTAAGATAGTGAGATACATTAAAAGATCACAGTCGACTTTGATCTTGGTGACAGAAGTTTTCTCTCAAATGTTTTGGATATAAATACTATTTCGCACATAATGTGGAGGAGGACTTTGAATCTAAATTTTAAACCATGGATTTTTGGAAAAAATTATTCTTGTTCCATATGGAACCTAAATGAAAATGAAACAGTTTTTCATTTTCATTTAGCTAGTACAAGAATTTAACTTTTAGAAAATTCTTAGGCGTTCTCTAAAAAATACGTTTCTATCTTTCATGTTAAATACTTTTTTATGGTCTTTTATCTTAAATAAACATAGTTAATATTAGGTTCATTTTGAAAAGCTCTGGGCTGTAATATTTGGTATAAAAGGAAAGGAATAGACAGCTAGCTTACCTTGGAAAGACGAAAAGCAGCAGATAAAGCATAGAACACACCACAAAATATTCACACAAAGGAAATTCTTGATATTTCAACCCTCATGGGGTCTTCATCAGAAGGGGAAATGTGAGAGAATGAGAAAGTTCTAGTTCCAGACAATGGCTGTTCCAGTCAGTGTTGCCAACACTCACTAACTGCACTAAAATTCCCTACGTACAAGCTTAACCATAGTTTGATTATAGTCTATATACATTCACTGATATAATGTCACTGTCACTATGTATTTGTTTAACTTGAGTTTGATCATTGTCTTATATATCACTCACTAATGTAATGTCAGATATATTTCACTGTATAGGTTTTGATATGATCTTTGTGAATTGAATAACTGTAAGCTAGCTGTGGAAGGTAATGAGGAAAAGACTGACATGGATTGGTTTGTAATGATAAGGTATTACTGTGAAAATTTGGAGATTGTGTGGAGGAGAAGGTTGGTTATCTGATGTTTAAGTTTGGAGGTGTTCTGGAATTGGTAACATATTGGTAGGCCAGTTCCCATCTTCTGAGCATGGAGCTGTTGCATTGGTTTCTAGGTAGTGATTTTAGGACTTTGGTGGTGAAGCAGTCGTTGAAGCTGAGGTTATGGCTATTGGCGTGTACTGCTATTGGTTTATCTTTTCCTGTCTTTACGTCGTGTCTGTGGCCGTTCATACGCTTTCGCAGGGTTTCCGTGGTAAGGCCTACATATTGGGCTTGGCATTGATTACATTCTAGTTGATAAATTAAGTTTTCCGTATTGCAGGTGTGGTGGCCTTTGATGGGGTACTGGGTTTTGTGGAAGCTGCTGGTAAAATTGTTGGTAGGGTGGTGGATGCTGCATGTTTTGCATTTGGTTTCATTGCAATGAAACGTTTCATTGCAAATCTCAGAAGGAAAAATCAACACATCTGTCCACATCAAGCCAACCAACCATCAACGATATCTCCATTTTGACAGTTGCCACCCGAACAACACTAAACGCTCCCTACCATACAGCTTGGCACTGAGAGGAAAACGGATCACCTCAAACCCTAAAGACTTGGTGGAGTATAATAAAAAAATCCAAACAGCCTTTGAAAACCGTGGTTATTCCTCAAAATTAGTAAAGTCCCAAATAACAGCAGCTCAAAACCCCAAAACTCAGCCTACCAAACCCCGAGACGGTTCTGATGCCTCCAACCTCGTAACTACCTTCCACCCTGGATTACACCAACTAAATAACCTTATGAAAACTGGTTTTAAAATCTTGGATTGCTCCAGCCAAACAAAAGGTCTTCTTGAAAAACCCCCCTCAGTAGTTTATAGGCAACCTCCCAATCTAAAAAGCCTCTTAGTTCACCCTAAACTCCCAGACCCTACTATCAAAATACAAGACAAACTTCCTCCAGGCTCATACCCTTGCAATGAAACCAAATGCAAAACATGCAGCATCCACCACCCTACCAACAATTTTACCAGCAGCTTCCACAAAACCCAGTACCCCATCAAAGGCCATCACACCTGCAATACGGAAAACTTAATTTATCAACTAGAATGTAATCAATGCCAAGCCCAATATGTAGGCCTTACCACGGAAACCCTGCGAAAGCGTATGAACGGCCACAGACACGACGTAAAGACAGGAAAAGATAAACCAATAGCAATACACGCCAATAGCCATAACCTCAGCTTCAACGACTGCTTCACCACCAAAGTCCTAAAATCACTACCTAGAAACCAATGCAACAGCTCCATGCTCAGAAGATGGGAACTGGCCTACCAATATGTTACCAATTCCAGAACACCTCCAAACTTAAACATCAGATAACCAACCTTCTCCTCCACACAATCTCCAAATTTTCACAGTAATACCTTATCATTACAAACCAATCCATGTCAGTCTTTTCCTCATTACCTTCCACAGCTAGCTTACAGTTATTCAATTCATAAAGATCATATCAAAACCTATACAGTGAAATATATCTGACATTACATTAGTGAGTGATATATAAGACAATGATCAAACTCAAGTCAAACAAATACATAGTGACAGTGACATTATATCAGTGAATGTATATAGACTATAATCAAACTATGGTTAAGCTTGTACGTAGGGAACTTTAGTGCAGTTAGTGAGTGTTGGCAACACTGACTGGAACAGCCATTGTCTGGAACTAGAACTTTCTCATTCTCTCACATTTCCCCTTCTGATGAAGACCCCATGAGGGTCGAAATATCAAGAATTTCCTTTGTGTGAATATTTTGTGTGTGTTCTATGCTTTATCTGCTGCTTTTCGTCTTTCCGTAGTTAATATTAAAAATTAATGTTTCTTCTAACTTGGAAGGTTTTTCACTTTTGAATAATTTATTTTTATGTTACTAGCTTTTTAAGGATTCGTATGAAAAGAAATGAATTGTATTTAATTAATTAGTAGTTTATTTATTTATTTTTTATTGTATTCTTAAGGAGCATTGAAGGAAATGTTTTCATTGTGGACATTGAGTGATGGGTATTTAGCCAACCAAACAGACGGTCAATTGACCATTGTTTAATTGTGCTATCTGTTTTGTGAATCTTGCAAAAATGATGTGTATAAAGCACTTTTTCTATTCTATTCTATTCTATTCTATTCTATTCTATTCTAGTGAGATACATTAAAAACATTTTCAAAGTCATAGTTGTAAAAACTTTTCCTCATGAAATTATAAAAACATCAGTACACTACTACTTCTCCTAGGTTCTTAGTGAGGATGTATTAATTCATTATACTGTTCCTAGACTAGTTCTCACCTTAATATTCTCTAAAATATTAATCTCTAGGCCTCACATAACTTAAAACCCCTTGAAAAATGCCTGAAATTTGAAGAAGGCCTTCGGCTTCTCTGTTTGTTGCCTTATTTAATTTTAGTTCAATGTTGCATTGAATCATTCTCAACGTTTTGTTAACAGATTGAGCTTTTTTAGTTTTGATGAGCTTGAAATTCGTTTATAACCAAGTAGAAAAAATAATAATATTAGAAGCTTGTACGGCTGCATGTGTTGTTGTATTTTAAGACTGGTACGGTGAGTGGCAAACATGTGTTATATTTTCTTGGATTTGGGTTGTACCTCTAACTGCCGGTGGTTAAGACATTTCTAACTGTTAAGGATTTCTAGACAACCTTAAAACCTCTTGTGTAAATGTATTAAAAAGTAGAACTTTATTAAAAGTAAAACTTAAAAAAATAGAGATCCAAAAAAATTAATGCTTGTGTGATTCTAATTTTTAGTTGCTTAACATATTTTTATGCCTATGCCTAAATTATTCAACAAACTGCTTTTTTTATGTTTCAGACTGAAGTGTCCGTACTGCCCCGTAGAACAGAACCCAAGTGAAGCACGTTTGATCTTTTTCTAATTTCTTTTAGCTCATAGAAATTGGTTCTGGGTGCAATATAAATATAGTTTCTTGTACATAGCCAAAAATTATTGTAATCCTATGATACATTGTGATATTGCTAAATATATTATAAACTTTATCAATGAGTCACTTTTCTAGTTTGGTTATTTAAAGTTTTTTTTTAATTTTTGTACTATATTAATCTTTGTTATGTGTTTTGTTGATATTTCATATGACTAAGGACTGATCTTCTTTCCCTGTAAATAAAAAAGTGATCAATATTTGAAATTAAGGATAAAAGGACTGTTTAATACTGAAAACAAAACATGTATCAATAAACTCATTGATTTTTATTTCTGATATTTTTACTTTCCCCGGACTCACAAAATTTAATCCTCAGAAAATCAGCCTCTTCCTTTCACTCTAAAAAATGTTAACTAGGAAACTGCATAGGTAAGTTAAAAGAACAGAGTTCCCAAATACCTTGAAAGAGTACAAATTACATGGTATGTTTAATTAAAGCTTTTAGTTTTTCACTACTCAACGTGAATATAAATGCATCTGTATGGACTGGAACGGTGGCGTGTCCTGTAATCCAGCTACTTGGAGGTCACAAATTAAATTGTGGATAGTTATAAGCGATGGCTGGTGGATGTGGTGTTTCTTAAAGGCCTGAGTTGCCATTGATGTTGGTCTGTTATTTAACTTCAACAGCCCTGTCAAAGAAACATGTCTGCCTTGGTCAGTAACAAGACTACAAGATTGCGCCACAGGGTCATTCCATATCAAATCATCCAGGCCATGTAGCCCACCATCTCAGAATTTGATGAAACTTGGTGATTTTGATCTTTTCACATGCCTATGGAAGAATACCAAATTTTAGCTTCTTATCTCAAACGGTTTTTTTCTTACAGACATTTGAAATTTGTAAAAATCTGTCATTTCTGTTCTTCCCGAGCTTCAAGATAAACTTGAATAGCTTAAGAAAAAAATTGTATCTTTGCCATTCTTAATCCAATTGTTATGAAAATTTGCAGTAATACTAAGTAAAGTGTGCTAAATCCAGGAAAAAATAAATCGTAAATATATTTCTATATTTAAGTAATTGAAAAAATCATTTTTTTAAATTTTTTTGGTATTTTTAGTCCGATGACAGTGTTTTACAAAAAAATTAATATCTCCTAAAGGCACAATGACAATCAAGTAAACTTTTTTTTAAACTTATCTACATTAAATTTCCTAACAGATGCAGCAACAAAACACACGGTTTTTTGTGTGCTTTGTAAATTAAAAAATCTTTTTTTTAAATTCCAAATAAAAACATGTTTTTTGAATTTTTAAATGGAAAAGTTTTTCTAATCTAATTTTGATTTGCACCATTAATGTCAGCTCGAAAAAAACAAATATTTTAGTACTTTGAATCTTTGTTCTATGTCTACTGGTAGCTGAGATATTGAAGGTTGCTGATACGGTATGTTGTCCAATGTTAACCTTATGGAAAATAAATAAAACTCAATATCTCGCTTATTTTTCAACTTATCATAATAAAATTTGGTGTATGGGTTCTTCTGGTTGATATTTGTTGAGTATTCATTGAAAATCAACTATTTTTTGCTTTCCCAAGACAGCAAAATTGCTTACTTTTGGCTACGATAAGCTTACACTCTGATTCTATGAGTATGCAGGATTGCTGTCATAGGAATGGAAAATGTTTATGTTTTCAGCCATCATCAAAGAAAAGTGAGATATTGAGTTTTATTCATTTTCCATAAGGTTAACATTTCACAACGTACCGTATTAACGACATTCAATATCTCAGCAACCAGTAGACATAGAATAAAGATACAAAGTACTAAAATATTTGTATTTTCAAGCTGAATTTAATGGTGCAAATCAAAATTAGATTAAACAATTTTTCCATTTAAAAAATTCAAAAAAAATTGTTTTTATTTGGAAATTTTTATAAAGATTTTTTAATTTATAAAGCACGCAAAAACCATGCGTTTTGTTGCTGCATCTGTTAGGAAATTTAATGTAGATAAGTTTAAAAAAAGTTTGCTTGATTGTCATTGTGCCTTTAGGAGATATTAATTTTTTTGTAAAACACTGTCATCAAACTAAAAATATCAAAAAAAATTGTTAATATATTTTTTTCAATGACATAATATATAGAAATACCCCCGTTGCAGCAGACCTGCATACTCAGCGAATTTTAGATGCAACACAACAAACGGTATTTCAATCCAACTTAGCGAGATTTTACATGTTTTGTAATCTCCATAAGAATAACATGGGGAATGATTATGCAGGTTTGCTGCAACAAGTATGTTAAAACTGGTTGGTTTTAATTCATTATTTAGTAGATCTTAACTAGAAGAAGCCATATACCAAGTTTTGTCAAGAAATGTTAAAAAATAAGTAAGATATAGAATTTTTTTATTTCCCATAAGGATAACATGGGGAATGATTATGCAGGTTTGCTGCCACAAAAACTGAAATTTCGGGGATTTTAGACTAACATACATTAGATCACATCTAGATGAAGCCACAAACCAAGTTTTATCCAGATATGTTGAGAAATAAGCGAGATATAGAATTTTACTTATTCCCTATAAGGTTAACATAGGGACAACGTACTGTGTTTACCACTTTCAATATCTCGGTAACCAATGGACATAGAGCAATGATTCAAAACACTAAATTGTTTGTTTTTTTGAGCTGAATTCAATGGTGCCAACAAAGATTCGATAAATTTTATTTTTATATGTAAAAAACTCTAAAAACCCATTTTTGGGGGTGTTTATCCCCCTTTACCCCCCCTTCCGGTGGTCCGATCGGGCTGGTTCACGAATTCGTCCATTCGATTACCACTTTACATGTCTGTTCCAAATTTCATTAAGATCGGACCATATTTACGGCCGCTATCGTGCTGACAGACACATATATATATATAGATAGGTAGATAGATAGATAGATATATAAAAATTCGAACGAATGGTGTTTTTTGCTTCTGGTGGCCCTAAAACGAAAAGTTATCATGGTCTCGGGCTTAGGTCTTACCATGAGACCTACGGTAATAGCTTCTTCCCTATAGGGGAAATTCGCTAAAATATAGAAAGATATTTATGATTTATTTTTTCCTGGATTTAGCACACTTTACTTAATATTACTGCAAATTTTCATAACAATTGGATTAAAAATGGCAAAGATTCAAATTTTTTTCTTAAGCTACACAAGTTTATCTTGGAGCTCGGGAAGAACAGAAACGACAGATTTTTACAAATTTCAAATGTCTGTAAGAAAAAAACCGTTTGAGATAAGAAGCTAAAATTTTGTATTCTTTCATAGGCAAGTGAAAAGATCAAAAACGCCAAGTTTCATCAAATTCTGATATGGTGGGTTACAAATCCTTTTTTTCTGGATGATTTGACTTGGAATGACCCCACAGTCATCGTGCACTCATTTCTTATTCATCATACCTGGCTTAAAATACCTAGTAGGTTGCCATTTCAAGGAAAGTACTAAAAGTTGAACCATAAATGTATGTCTATAAAACAGTAAAACTCCGATTATCCGGATCCTGGATTATCTGGACCAATCCATCAGAGAAATTAAATAATTAAAATCACGGCAAAAACATGATTTTATGTGTTTATTGGTGAAATGCGCCTCCTAAAAGTAAAATTCAAACGTAATACACTAGTGTACGCATTGAGAATCACAATAATTAATTGAAGGAATCACACTGCCTAAACAGTACACTACAGCATTTTCATGAACTTAATTATCTGGTTTGCTTCTTCGGGCGCTAGCAGTAATCAACAAAAGCGTAGCCTTCGGCAATTTTGTGAGTTTGTTTATTGCTGCCATTTGAAGTGTTACATTACTTCTTAAGAAGATTTACTGTAATTAGTTTTCAGTTACTTTAAGTTTCGTCATGATTATTTCAAGTTTAAGTTATTTTGAGTTTGGATTATTTAATAAATTAAATATTTTAATCTGGTGTTTTATTCCAAACCTAAACCGTAAGTATGGTAAAAGTTAACATATATTAACTTAACAAAGTAAGTTGAGTAAGTTTAGTAACTAGGCTATGGAAGTTTGTATGATTAATAACAAAGTTTAGTTCTTAAATTTGTTTCAGAATTAAACCCCTATAAAATTTGAAAGACTAACATGTTGTACAGTCTTGACACGCCATTTGCAGCATCAATTTAGCATGGGCTAAGGTATACGATCGCTATTTAGGCAATATTGCAATGACCTCGGATTATCAACATTTATTGTTATCTAGATCAGTTTTCCGCTACATTAGTGCCGATAATCCGAGGTAAATCACTACAAAAATCATTTTTTTCAGTCCTTAGAAAAATTGGGGGTTTACACAACTTGTAGAGCAAGAGCCCATTACAGCCAAACCTTTATCAATTCATAAAAATTGTAATTCTCAGCCCAGTGTCTCAATACAGCTAACTATAAAATTTGGATGTGTTACTTTGGCTTCAAAATTGTAACAAAAGTTTATAAAATAAAGTTCCAACATTTTGTTAAAGTATATAAAATTTAGTTATTTTATGTTTTTTTTTGAAGAATATTAGAAATTAGGTGTGTGCAAGTAGTGATTTTCAAACTCAAGCCGAGCTTTCTTTAAAGTTTTTGAGCCAAGCTTTTTCAACAACCACCAAACATTTGAACTATTAAGCTTGACTTAAATTTTAATACCCCCGTCGCAGCAGACCTGCGTACTCAGCGAATTTCCATAGGATTTATTTTTTATATGTGAGCATTCAACTTATTTGAGGAAAAGTATTGTTTGAATACGTTAATTAAATAATATACTAAAAACGTATATTTAATCATTCATTAGCTTTAAACATGAGGAAAATTAACAAGGAGACCACATTGGTTTTCATTTGTAAAACATACACTTTTGTATTTTATATAATTCTTAGTCTTTTAATTTAAAAAAGTAATCTTGTTATAGTACAGGGTGTTTTTTTTAAACACAACCCATTTTTAAGATTGAATAATGCACATTTAAATATGAAATGAGTATTGTTTTATTGATCTCTACATTTTATACAACCTATTATTTAAGTTTTATCATATTTAGCTTACATTATGTGCTCAAAGAGTCCGCCATTGGCATTTGTATAAAGTTATGCTCTTTCAATCAAATTCCCGAACACGTGTGATTTATGCCTCTTTGAATTTCTTGCATTAAATTTGTTATGTTTGTTTTGAGGTGCTGAATATCCTGTGAATTGTTTTCGTGGGCCTTACTTTTTATATATCACAAAATAAAATAATATAGTGGGGTAAAATCCGAGGATCTTGGGGGGAAATAATCCTTCACCGATAAAATCAAGTTTTGGGTTGCGTTTTTAATGTGTGTGTCTTTAAGCACGATAACTCGCGTAAAAATGGTCCGATCTGAATGAAATTTGCCACAGACATGTAAAATAGTAATTATCATATGAAAACAATTCACAAGATATTCAGCAACTCAAAACAAACATAACAAATTGAATGCAAGGAATTTAAAGAGGTGCCTTGCAACAAGTGTTCGGGAATTTGATGGAGAGAGCATAACTTTTTACAAATGCCAATGGCGGACTGTTAGAGCATATAATGTAAACTAAATGGCATCAAACTTAAATAATAGGTTGTATAAAATGTAAAGATCAGTAAAACAATACTCATTACACATACATATGTGCATTATTCAATCTTAAAAATGGGTTGCGTTTAAAAAAAAACACCCTGTATATATATATATATGTCAACAAACATACAATAAATGAATTCAAAACACTAAAAAAACAAATAGGTAACTTAATCTCATGAAAAAATTAAATTCAATCATATGGTCAGTTTCATGATTAATCACCCCTGTTGTAGCAGACCTGCATCTCCAGCCAATTTCAATAAAACATATTATCAATCCTCATCATTGTAAACATACCATATATTATGCTACATTTTCAGGCAGTTTAGATCAAGACATCCCCCTCCAAATGCTCATACTTTCTTAATTCAATTTAAAAATAATTTGTATTTTTTGACATAATATATATTTCCTTCAAAATCTTGATTAATGAACTCTAACTATTCAAAATAAACACAAATAAAATATTCATCACCTGAAAATTTAATCATGTGTTCAGAATTGTATTAGCGAATTTCCCCCTACAGGGAAGTAGCTATTACCGTAGGCGACACAGTGAGACTCTAGCGCGGGACCACCGTAACTTTTCATTTTTAGGTCCCTAGACCCTAAAAACACCGTTCGTTCATTTTCATATATATATATAGGGATGTATATCAGTCTGTAGGCGCGTTAACTTTTGTAAAAAATGTCCGATCTTGATGAAATTTGGAACAAATGTGTAAAGCATCATTCATGACTTCGAGTTCGAAAACCAGCTAGATCGGTTTACTCTAAGAAGGTTTTTTTCACGAAATAAAATTTATTTTCAAGATTTAACACCTTTTTAGCGAATTTCCCCTATAGGGAAGAAGCTATTACCGTAGGTCTCATGGTAAGACCTAAGCTCGGGACCACTATAACTTTTCGTTTTGGGGCCCCCAGAAGCAAAAAACACTATTCGTTCGGATTTTTATATATATATATATATATATATATATATCTATATATATATATATCTATGTGTCTGTTAGCACGATAGCGGCCGCAAAAATGGTCCGATCTTTATGAAATTTGGTACGGACATGTAAAGTGGTAATCAATTGGACGAGTTCGTGAACCAGCCCGATCGGACCACCGGAAGGGGGGGTAAAGGGGGATAAACCCCCCCAAAAATGGGTTTTTTGAGTTTTTTACATAGAAAAATAAAATTTATCAAATTTTTGTGGGCACTATTGAATTCAGCTCAAAAAAACAAATAATTTAGTATTTTGAATCACTGCTCTATGCCCATTGGTTACCGAGATATTGAAAGTGGTAAACACAGTACGTTGTCCCAATGTTAACCTTATGGGAAATAAGTAAAATTCTATATCTCGCTTATTTCTCAACATATCTTGATAAAACTTGGTAAATGGCTTCTTCTAGTTCAGATCTACTAAATATTGAATTAAAACCATCCAGTTTTAATATACCTGTAGCAGCAAACCTGCATACTCATTTCCCATGTTATTCTTATGGAGCCTAACAAAACATGTCAAATCTTGCTATGTTTGCTTGAAATACGTTGTTTTGTATTTGAAATTCGCTGAGTATGCAGGTCTGCTGCAACGGGGGTATTACTAATTTTATATAAATTTCATTGTTAAAATTGAATTCAGCTTAAAAAAACAAACGATTTAGCATCTTGAATTATTATTCTACGTCAATCGGTTGCTTAGAATTGGATGTGCTAAACACAGTACGTTGTCCAATATTATTTTTAATTTTCCCTCCAAAAGTAGAGCTACCCTGATTTAAGAGATTTTTAAAATACAATTCTGAACATATGATTAAATTTTCAGGTGATGAATATTCCATTTGTGTTTATTTTGAATAGTCAAGAGTTCATTGATCTAGAATTTGCAGAATGTACATACTATATCAAAAATACAGTTACTTTAAAAGTAAATAAAAAGAATAGGTGTAAATATAATATTATTATATAGTTTAAAACCAGCTACAAGAAATGAAAACAATATTTTGCTTGGTAATGCTTTAAATAAATTTTAAAAAATATTGGCAATTTTACATGAACTGAAAGACGAGACTCCTATGGGTGTTATTGTTCAATTACAATGCAAAATATCTGGTCCAACAAAATAAGCCTGGTTCTCATTTTAAATCTAATTTTCTTTCAAGCAGTTGCACCTATTCAAAATTATCGTACATTTTCGCGTATGATAGGAAGTACTATCGTACATATCGTACAGTCCAGAGAAATTATCGCACAAATACGATAATTACCGTACATCTGGGAACTGGTGAGCACTTTTTCCC
The DNA here is from genome assembly GCA_035578135.1 of Flexamia atlantica. Taxonomy (NCBI): domain Eukaryota; kingdom Metazoa; phylum Arthropoda; class Insecta; order Hemiptera; family Cicadellidae; genus Flexamia; species Flexamia atlantica. The sequence goes on from JAQJVK010000001.1 coordinate 230,743,011, forward strand.
CTACCATATTCTTGAACAATCTTTGCGAATCGATTCGCGTGAATCACTCGGTGAAAAGAATCAGACGGTTGGGTTTTCGAATCGAATCCGACTCAATTGCTCGTTCAAGATTCAAGGCTTTCTCTCTTGATTCTTAATAAAAATATCTTGTAATAAAGAAAATAAAAATTTCTTTATTACAAGAAATTTTTAAGGAACTAGGACTTCAAATAATGGACAAACACTTAAAATGGGTTGACCAAGTAAATGTTATATGTAACAGGGTATTTGCTGGCATTCACAGCATCAAACGTTTTGCAGCTTATCTTCCTCTGAATCTGAAGATAATGTTAATAAAAACCCTTGTGCTGACTCACTTTAACTATTGTGATGTTGTCATTGACGACATGACCGTTGAGCTGTCGAATAGACTTCAGCGAGCTCAAAAATATTGTATCCAGTTCATTTTTGGCTTGAGACGCAGTGATCACATTACGCCTTATTTCAACTTATTGTCCTTATTGAAATTGAAGGAACTCCGTGAATTTAATTCTCTCCGTCTTTTACAATAAAATATGTATAAAGTAATAAGTATAAGTAATAAAGTTCCAAAGTACCTCTCTGATAGCTTTAAAGTCGTTTCTGCCTCTAGACTGAAATTCTCTCCCTGATCCCATCAAAACTCAGTTTTACAAAATTGAGTTTTGTGTTGCCCCTGACTACTCAGTCAGTGTGGGCTTGCTCAGAAAGGAAAGGGGATCTAAAGTCGCTGGCCATGTTATTTGCCAATTAAGCAACTTGAGGTCCCTTTTAGTATGCATGACATAGACTGCTAAATCGACTGTTCCTTTATATTTCTTGGATTCTTATCACTAAAATAATTGGATGAATCCGTACAGAAAATATTAAAGAATCGTATCCAATCAAAATTTGAAAATGATATTTTTGACTGATTTGATCTATTTGATTTGACTGAAATGCCCACACGGTCAATCAATCAATCAAAAATATCTTTAATCATTACTGCATACATATACCCTGATTATCGGAAGAAGGTGAGCGGCGCGGCGGCGGCGGAGCGAGCGCGCGGCAGTAAAAACATTCTGATTCGTAATGCTGTAGAAACGTAAAAAACGCTCTTAAAAGTTTTTCAGTCCACTTTATTCCAATGACTAGTTTATTGCCTTATCAGCACTGCTTTCGAATAATTTTAACGTAAATAGTTTATACTGAGAGTTATATTACTAAAAACACGATTTACGAATTAAAAAATTCAATTCTTTGTGTTTGATTTATTATAACTCTGCTTAGAAGCATCGGGGAAAATATTCCTGTACAGAACCTTTAGTCGACGTTCTTGGGAACAATTAGGGAATCCAATCCCGGACAATATTTTCAATCCCGGGATTACGGGATTGAAAAATGTAATCCCGGGATCCTGGGACTGATCCCGGGATTCACCCAACATGGTATTTGCTAATACAAAAAGAAAGTTTTAGTATAATTTCATAGATATACATGGTATCGCAACTATAGCGTACTACTTAAAGCAGTTTCCGCTTACTTTGGAGCTGTAAACGTATTTTTTTATCAAAACTTAGATCTTAAAAAAATTATCACATGGTCAGCTTTATCATGAAACACTCAATATACAGTATATACATTAAAGTGTAAACAAAACTCATCATCAGATAGGCCCTATATAACCGCAAAATGTGTAAGAGAACGATAGAAATATTTATCCAAATATGGTTAAAGAATGTCCTATACAAAATATGAATATTTTTAGTTACTTGACCAAACAATAATAGAACTAGAAGCTAGAAATAATACCACGCTTAAAAAAGTAAGTAAAAAACTAGAACTAAGATAAAAATTACTAAGATTAAATTATTATCTATAATTAAAAATTATTAAAAATAATGATAAGAGCTTCGTAGTGAATCGTGGTAACAATTATACCATATCAAAAATAAGGCCTCTTTGAAAAAATTGTTAACGCTTGAAAATATTAACTGACTCTTATACTAGAAGTGTAAGATGGCAAATAACTCATCAAACATCAAACCATGATTACTTGGTCAACAACGTCATACAACTGGGTTTTCTTAGTTATTAATTTGTTATAACTGATAGGAATAAAGAAAATATCGATTTTGCACATAAATTGATAATCCCGAAAATCCCGGGATTGAGCCTGAGAATCCCGGGATTGAATATAAAATCATGCGGGATCCCGGGATGCGGGATGCGGGATGCGGGTGACGCGCGAATAAAATGGGTCCACTAGGTCCAGACTGTACTTCAACAGTCATTGTTGCGCTCTGCCTCACAGTGATACTATCGTTTATATATTAATCGATTATGAGAAACCATTCCAATAAAAACATAAAGCTGCGACGGAATTAACCTACATTTCATTCAAAGACATTGTTTACTGAATTTCATTCATCAGTAGTTTAATAGCTGAGATAACAGTACTTTAGAAATAAATTAATAACGACTTAATATTAATCACAAGACTCTCAAATTTTGATATATTGTTCCCAAGAAAGTCGACTAAAGGTTCTGTACAGGAATATTTTCCCCAATGCTTCTGAGCAGAGTTATCATAAATCAAACACAAAGAATTGACTTTTTTAATTCTTAAATCGTTTTTTTAGTAATATAACTCACAGTATAAACTAAACAATGCACGTTAAAATTTATTTGAAAGAGCTGATAACGTAATTAACTGGCCATTGGAATGAACTTGACTGCAAATTTTTAACAGCGTTTGTTACGTTTCTATAGCGTTTTAAATAGAAATGATTTTACTGCCGCGCGCTCGCTCCGCCGCCGCCGCGCCGCTCACCTTCTTTCGATAATCAGGGTATAAGTTACAGGTAACTTAGTGTCAAGAACAAAATTACAACCAACAATAGACCAACTTTATTTCTTGTCGCCCTGTTTTCATAAAATTCAGCTGGGGAATAAAATGGATTTTCTATTAAAAATTGTTTTAAAAGTCTACAAAACTTTCCATCATCAGTCACATTCTCAATTTCGATTGGAAAATTACTTAAAAACTCCATGCCCATGTAAGATGGGTTTTTCTTACAAAATTCTAATTTGTACAGCTGAATTACACATTGTTGCCTGGTGTTATACTTGTGAGCCATATACATCCTGTTTTGACGTTTTGAACCATTTTAATGTTTCAAAAATGTAAGGATTAAAAACTATCATTATTCTGTGTTCAGCAAATTTCAGCCTGACTGATTTCCTGGACTTTAAACCAGATATAATCCTTAAGAGCTATTTTTGTAATAAGATTTTTTTTAATATTTCCTAATTTTGTGGCTCCACAGATGGTGATTCCGTAAGACATATGGGATTGGATAAGAGCAAAATAAACAATCCTTGATTAACTTGTTTTGGAGAAAAGCTTTCATTTAAACTGCATACTTGAGACAAACACCTCAATGCGTATAAGCATTGACTTTAAATTTATAGTCATAGGTAAAAGCCAGAAGATATTTAAGAATGTTTTTGACATGCTGATCCCAACTCAAGCAGCTATCAGTATGGAGTCCCAAGAAACCACCACTGTCAACATTCTCCAACAACTCTTCATCAATTAACATTGCCTATTATAGGATCAAAAGGGTTCCAGTAGAAAATGTTATGAATTTTGTTTTATGGAGGTTAACTAGAGGTTTTTTTTCTATAAAAAAATTCTCTTATCATAGAAAGATTTATGAATGATGGAAAGTTCAATATGTTCTTGGGATTCACCTGAGAAAATTAAACTTACATCGTCAGCATAGATTGTAACAGAGCAATTGCCCATCTGTATAATTTACTTCAGCGACATTAGGTTCCTTTTCATTTTCCGCGTCACAAATGTATATATTTTACTTTAGTAAATCGTTAGTTTTAATTTAGTTAAGATGAATATTTTGACACTTGTAATGTATTCTTACACTTATTAATGATATTATAAAGTTAAATGAGGTAAATGCATTTTTTTCCAAGAATCAAATTCAACTGTAGGCTCATTCTAGGTAAAAACAAACTTATTTTCTTCTTAATGTAAATATCAATCATCTGACATTTCATAACATATGTTTAAATACAACTCATCTCCCCTTTTAAAAGAAAATTCTCATCTATAATAAATGAACTGATCACGAAGGATTTGTTTTGGTTGTCTGATATTCCTTCGAGGTCTTAACTCATATCGTAGATGATCGGTTGTAATGTTTGTAGGTGGATCCGTGTGTTGATCTTGATGTTCTGTAAGATTTTGGTTTTCATTGCTCTGTATTCGAGGTCTTAGATGATCTGCATGTTCTCGGTACGCCATTCCATTAATGTTATTAATGTGATCGTCCATTATGTGATCGTAAGTTCTGTACCACTTTTTCTGTCGTAGTGCTCATCATTGGAAAAACGTTCAACCATCTTGAATAGGCATCAATCACGATCATCCACATTTTACCTTCAAAAGGTCCCAGGAAATCAAGATGTACCCTCTCCCAAGGACCACTGGGAATGTTCCATAAGTTGAGAGGAGTTTCAAGTTCACGTTTTCTATGAATTCAGTTCTATGACTATACAAGGAAGCATTAGCAATAATATTCGGAGTAAATAAGTTTTATCAATTCATTTATAGAAGATACTTCACGTTACTCTGCGATCAAAAGCCTTTGGAAAGAATATTTGGAGGTAAGAATGATCTACCAAAATTTGCAGCCTCCCGACTCACACGATGGTGCATTACCTTGAGCGCATTCGATTACAACATAAAGTACATCCAAGGTTGCAGTAACGCTGCAGCAGATGCGTTGTCTCACCTTCCTTTGCCTACTACTGAGGTATCTGATTTTGAAAAGCGAGATGCTAACATTGTTTGTCAAATCAGGAATACGACATTTGATGAACTATTACGATTTCATTGCAACTACTCCGCAATGACCCTCATGTAGGAGGTTTAACACTTGGGTTCTCAACAACTTTGGTATAATTACTCTGTTTTGCCACATCAAAATATTGATCTCGAAAAAAATTTCAAATCTCTTTTCATAGTTTCATAGCATAAGGTTTTCTGGTACTCTCCTTTTGTCTGGCCACACCCGTTCAATGTAGGCCTATGCAATAACATATTTTGTTTCTTGGTCTCGATGTGTTTGTTTCCTTAAACTAACCCTTGTTATAGGTAGTTCATCCAATGTCGTATTCCTGATTTGACCAACAATGTTAGCATCTCGCTTTTCAAAATCAGATACCTCAGTAGTAGGCAAAGGAAGGCGAGACAACGCATCTGCTGCAGCGTTACTGCATCCTGGGATGTACTTTATGTCGTAATCGAATGCGCTCAAGGTCATCGTGTGAGTCGGGAGGCTGCAAATTTTGGTAGATCATTCTTACCTCCAAATATTCTTTCCAAAGGCTTGTGATCGCAGAGTACCTAACGTGAAGTGTCTTCCATAAATGAATTGATAAAACTTATTTACTCCGAATATTATTGCTAATGCTTCCTTGTATAGTCATAGGACTGAATTCATAGAAAACGTGAAGCTGAAACTCCTCTCAACTTATGGAAGACTCCCAGTGGTCCTTGGGAGAGGGTACATCTTGATTTCCTGGGACCTTTTGAGGGTAAAATGTGGATGATCGTGATTGATGCCTATTCAAGATGGTTGAACGTTTTTCCAATGATGAGCACTACGACAGAAAAAGTGGAACTAACTTACGATCACTCTTTTCACAGTTTGGCATGTCGGAAGTTGGTGACGGATAATGGACCTCAGTTCTAAGGAATTCAAAATCTTTGTTGAACTGAACAACATCACCCATATCCGATCTTCACCTTACCACAGTAGGACAAATGGTATGGCGGAACGAGTGATCCAAACGTTTAAATCACATTACTTGGCTGCAAAAGATGACTTCAAAAACCCGACTCTTAGATTACAATCAGTTCTTTTTGCATACAGGACTCATATACATTCGTCAACGTCAAGAACCCCAGCGGAGTTGTTTTTGGGCTGAACACAGTATTGGATTTGCTAAAAACCTAGCGTCATATCAGACATGGACAGTGCGCGGTATAAACAGAAGTCATATCATGATCTTCATTGTAAAGAAAGAAACTTCAAAGAAAATGATCAAGTCTGGGTAAACAGGAACAACAAGCCTGATTCAGAATGGGAACCGGCTGTGATAACTAAGAAAACATCACCTTTATCATACCAGATCATCATTCATGGAAGGGCGCACCGAGAACATGCAGATCATCTAAGACCTCGAATACAGAGCAATGAAAACCAAAATCTTACAGAACATCAAAATCAACACACGGATCCACCTACAAACATTACAACCGATCATCTACGATATGAGTTAATACCTCGAAGGAATATCAGACAACCAAAACAAATCCTTCGTGATCAGTTCATTTATTATAGATGAGAATTTTCTTTTAAAAGGGGAGATGTGTTGTATTTAAACATATGAAATGAAATGAAATGAAAAGTCTTTATTTCCCAGAGTTAATTTACAAACATAAAAATCTTACATTAAGCAATTAAAAATGAAAATTAATACAATATGTTAACATTAAAATATTTAAACATAAACATAACAGGAAATAAACATAGTGTATTTCTTTTTTGCCAAGGGAAATGGCCTGCATGGGCGGAAACCTGTGCGCAGACCAGAGTTACTAAACGGCTTCCGATGGCTAACATTTAATTTTTATTATTGAAAAGCTTGAGATTTTATTGGAACATTTTTAACACATATATTGCATATATTTTAAGATTTCAACACAAAAAGAGTATTAAATAAAAACAATGATAATTAGATAAATCACAATGACGCTCTCATTGTCGACGAGTGAAATATAGAAGTTTTATTTTTAGAAACTGGTAAAAAACCTTTTAAAGAACGCTAATCCTGATCTAGCCGTGAGGAGAGGGGGGGGAGGGGTGAGGGGGCGATCGGTGCAAGGGTCAGGTCAGGTCCGCCGGTAGCCGGTTCTGATAAGCCTCTCCGCCTCCTCAATTCCAATTCTCAGTAAAAACTCCGTGATTTGTTTCTTAAAAATATTTATGGAATTGCAATTGAAAATATTTAGTTCGTTAAAAAAGCGGCAAATGTTACTGTACAAAACATGAGCAATATAAAATGAATTTGTCATTTCAACCGATTTTACTAACTGTTGAGAAACAATACCAATATTTTGAGAGTAACGTGTGTTATGTGAATGTGTTATTGATGTAAAAATTGTATTGGCCCGCTTATAAATATGAAGTGAAAGAAATTTTACGTATAATTGTCTGACTGTCAATATCCTGCTGTCCTGGAAAAGAGCAACAGTCGGATATCTCCTGATTTTTTAAACCCAATCTTTAAAATAGTTTTTTGTAAAATATTTAATGGCTGAAGCGACGTTTGTAGTGCTCCACCCCAAGCAACAATACCAAATGACAGAATAGACTGTATGTATGCAAAATAAGCTAGTTTAATATATTTTTCATCAAGAACTTCACTTCATTGTTTAAAAGCAAAAATGTACTTCCGTAGCTTACTTTTTAAAAAATCTATATGTTCTGTCCACTTTAATTTAGAATCAAAAATAACACCAAGATATTTATAATACAAAACTTTATCTATAGACTCACAAAAACAGTTGTTATTTAGATGAAAACCACAGGTGTGAATTTTTAAATTTTGTAAATGATAATCAGAATGACTTGAAAAGGAAATGGGCAAAAATTTAGTTTTGAAACATTTAGCGACAAAGTATTGTTATCCAACCACTTTTTCAACTGCATAAGGTCCCAAGACGCGTTTGCCTGTACTTCTTCCCACGTTTTTCCTTTAGATAAAATTAAGGTGTCATCTGCAAACAAAAACAACTTGCTGTTTAGATTTAATTTAGATAAATTATTTATGTAAATTAGGAACAAAATTGGGCCAAGGGTGCTACCTTGGACCACCCCAAAATCAATTGGTGAACGAACGCTATTAACATGAACTACTTGAGACCTCTCTAACAGATAACTTTTAAACCACGCATGAGCATTCCTCCTAACTCCAATAGCTTCTAGTTTTAATAACAATTTGTCTCTATCTATTGAGTCAAAGGCTTTTTTAAGATCCAAAAAAATTAGCATTGCGTGTAAATTGTTAGTAATTGAATTTTTAAGTTCTCTGCAAACATCAAAAAGAGCATCTGAGATATTTAAATCCTGTCTGAATCCATATTGATTTTCACATAAAATGTTATTGTTCTGGAGATATTTAGTTAATTGATCTTTAACTACACGTTCTAAGACTTTAGAAAAAACACTTAATAAAGAAATAGGGCGAAAATTATTTTTATCCTTTATGTCATTAGATTTGAAAAGTGGGAACACCTTGGCAGTTTTAAAAGCGGCTGGAAAAACTCCAAAATGCAAACTTATATTAATTAGATGAGTGAAGAAAGGTCTTGAAATAACTAATGAATTGTCTTTGAGGACAGCAGCCGGTACCCCGTCTTCACCAGGTGCGGACCCTCCCCTCAAACTGTTAATGTACCGTACAGTGTCAAGTTCTGTCACAGGAGTAAATGAAAGGGAAGTATCAGTGCTGTAGTCTGAGTCATTCACGATCGGGACGCCAGAAGAGTCAATTGAGCTTGCTAATTTTTTTCCAACACTCGCAAAAAAAATATTGAAGTCATTAGCTACTTGTATTTTTAATGTATCTGAAACTTTAGAGTTCACTGATAAATATTTATTTATAGGAAATTGATCTTTTTTGCAGGTTCTCCCTGAAAGCTCATTAATAATTCCCCAAAATAATTTTGGGTTATTTTTATATTCTAAGACTTTCCCTCTGTAATATTCCCGCTTAGCATTTTTTATTGAATTACTTAATATTCTCCTTTGTTCACAGAAACGTTCCCTTAAATAATTATTAAACGGTTGATTTTTTAATTTTTCACTAAGCTTATCTCGAATTCTAATAGAATGAATTAAATCGTTTGTAATCCAAGGTTTAAGTTTAAGATATCTGGTTGAACGATAAGACAATGATTTTTTTGAATTGTTAATAGCATTAATTATTACATTAATGAATCGCTCAGCACATGTATTAACATCAAAACAGTTTAAAACAACGGCCCAATCGGAATTAGTCAGTATGTCGGTCACAGTGGCATAGTCAATATAAGTGCGAGTGTGCAGTGTGTCATCCGGACCAGTGCTTGTATCGTCATGTGACGCTGTGACAGTGAGGGCAGTTGAGTAGTGGTCAGTGACACCGGTCCGTAGAACAGCTGATTTGACTGAGCTCATGTCTCGATATCGAACAAAGATGTGATCGATACAAGATAAGCTGTTATCAGTAACTCTAGTTGGTTTGTTTATGCACTGCGATAGTCCTGCTTCTAGTAAAGTATTTAAATACAAATCAGTCAAATTATCATTTTTTAGTAAATCGATATTTAAGTCTCCAATGAGTATACACATTTTATTTTTACTAATATTCTTGTAATAGTCCCCTAATGCATCTAAAAACAAGTCCAGGTCACTATCAAAGGTTCTGTAAAGGCATAATAAATTACATTGTTCATTTAAAAAATTAAACGTGAGTGAAAGTCCGTAAACGTTTCCTAAAGTAATCTGTTCACAAGTAGCAGTAAGTCTTTTATCAACGTAAACTATAATACCGTCGTTTTGATTTAGTTGCGTTTCTGTTTGATAGAAGTCAAATCCCGGTATATTCACCCCCCTTCCCATTCCTCTTAGCCAGCACTCAGAAAATACAATTATATCTAACAATGATTTAAGTGACTGCAGATAAATTAATATCTCTTCAAAATTTTTTGAAAAAACTTCTTATGTTAATGTGGAATATGTTCAAACTGCAAACAGAAATAGCATTGCCAGAGTTGTAAAAATTTAAGTACTGATCTATTGTATCTAATTCCACACAATCGACATTGAGAACGACATTGTTGTCATCGGTTGCAGATTCCAGAAATGTCCTCCTCGTCTACGCACATCCTCCCGCCCAGTGACACAATGATAAAAAATCTATTAATATAATGCATTATATATTTACTTAATTGAAATTCTTTGCCAAATTAATTTTAGATAAAGATGAAAAAAAATTTTTTAGACCGTATCACAATAAAGTAACCACTTCATATTAAAGTGAAAAAACATTATATGTAAACACATTTTCACTTCAGTTAAAATAAACATCATCAGTATTAAAATAAAGCTGATAATTCACTGCTATTTTCACCATTACGATGAAAATTTGATTAATATAAGAAAACATACTAGATCTAAAACATTTTGGACAGCCCTTATTTGTTATATAAAGAAATGGAATTGCACAGTAAATTGTTTATATTTAGTAGTATTAAAAAAAGTGATGTAAATAAAACCAAAAATCGAATACGAAATGTTAACTTCATTAATGAATTAAAAGTGTAGAGAAAATTTGTTTTAGAACACAAAGTACATTAAAATATAGTATATTAATTCGTAAAAAGTTTTAATATAGAGGAATAAATTGTTAAAAACAATGCAGTACTATATTTAATAGCACATATCAACTGTAATTTTTAACTATCCATTGAATGGGATTGAAACTATTTAATAAGTTAATGTTGATTTGAATAATATTATTGATTTATGCTACCCAAAAATGTTTTTTTTTCTAACTTTTTAATGCATGAATTCACATTAAATTTCTAATTATAAGAGAAAGACAAATCAAGGTTCTTAAACAATTAAAACATTATTAGTATAAATTTGTTTCCTGAAAAAATTATAATACTTAAGAATAAAAACAAACTAAACATACCACTTCAAAAAAGTTTTCAAGAGTCATTTTCTGTCATACTGATCGAGGTCACTCAGCAACACCACTCTGACGGCGCGGCGGTCTCACCCTCCTTATGCTTCACGATCACCTTCCCATTGACGAACCCGGCGAAAACGACCTTCTTCTCCCTGTAGAGGCGACGAGCCCGTCCAAGTAGCGCCTTGTTGTTGGGGGTGAGGTGTTCGTTGATGAACACAGCGCTGGCAGGAAAACTACTGGACACCTCGGACGCTCTCAGGGTCTTCTTCTGCCTTCCAGCTCGCAGCCACATCTCCTTGATGGTCCGTGAAACGAATTGAACATTGATTGGTGGATGAGAGTGTTTATTAGATTAAAGACGGAGGCGATGAGCAATGGAGATATCTTCATTTTTGTAGGATGCATTGATGGATTGCGCAAGACTTTTTAATAATTTAAATATATTTTCGCCTTCAGTAACTGGAATGCCGAGGATCTCCAAATTAGCGCATCTTGAGTGCTGTTCCAGGTCCAGGATCTGCAGCCGAAGGTCTCGTATCTCGACGGCCCGCTCCGCGTCGGCATGCTCGATCTTGTCGCATCTTGTGTTTAGCAGAACTTGATCGTCCTCAAGGGTAGTCACTTTTGCCGTTAAAGATTTGAAATCTTCTCTTAAAGAGTCTATCGATCCCCGAATACCCTCTAGTTTGTCACCCAAGTCTATTTTAACAGAGTTTATGGCTTGTAGAATTAACCTTCTGTCTTCACCCGCGTCGTCCGTGCTCTTCGCTGAAGCGACCGATGAACTTTCATCCATACATGACTTACATTTCCAGGTTTTAGATCTACCCTTATAATTTTTGACACAGGCGGCATGGAAGGACAACTCGCAATCAGCACACTTCGCGACGACATCGAGGTTCGTTAGTTCCGATTTCACTTTTCACACGACATTTTTTACTCAACAGCACTCACGACACAATTTTCAACTGACTCGATGTGAGAAAAAAATCACAACTGCCACTGTCCAAATATATATTTGGCTAAAAACTAATGCACGTGCGCGCCACTGAGCAGGAAATGTCAGATGATTGATATTTACATTAAGAAGAAAATAAGTTTGTTCTTACCTAGAATGAGTTTTGTTTTTGCGAAATATACAGTTGAATTTGATTCTTGGAATAAAATGCATTTACCTCATTTAACTTTATAATATCATTAATAAGTGTAAGAATACATCACAAGTGTCAAAATATTCAAATAAAACACTTATATAACGTCTAAACAACACTTTATTTTCACAAAACATTCGTAAATTACTTATAAAGGTGATATATTTCGGCACTCTATGTTGCCATCCTCAGACCGACGTGACTCGACTGGAGTGCAAGATGGCGGCCGTCGTAGATATTGCTGCCGCGTGAAGCGCTAGTGTCGCTATCTTCGATCCATTTCGACTGATGTGGCGTCTGTTTCTGTAGTGTTATGCTCACGTTTTTTCTTGATTGGATGAATTTTGATATTATTATATTGTAGTATCCTGAATTTCACCACAGAGTTCCACCAGAGCTATGTTGGTTTATATTCTTTTTATTTTCTTATTATACAAGAATTTATACCCTTGTCTAATTTAATTTGCAAGATATCCACACTATGTAACGTGTCAGATTTGTATCGTTTCATCTTTACTGTATCACATTTGTATTCGTATTTTGTAGCCAGGATGTAGGCGTCTCTGTCTGGACAGTGACGATGCCGACATCCTGGAAGGTTATGGGGGTACGCCTCCGCATATCTAAGTATTAGTATATATACCCTAAAATCCGCTGACCAGAGGCTTCCCCTCCCAGTCTCATAGTAGTACTGCTGGTGGTCACCACCCCGGTGACTCTGTATTTTCCTTATTGTGTGTCATCAGTGCCATGTAACTGACTGTAAGTAACTTCTCACTAACCGCAATGTTGTTTTCTATTGGGTTATCCTTTAAGCTCAAATTCCTTTCCTAAAAATATCCTGACAAGCATTTCCGTTGTAACGCCCACAAGTCCCTCCCGGGACGCTACATTGGTGTCAGAATCGTGATAAATTTAAAATGATTTTAAATTAATTGAACCCATGAAATGAATCGAACAACGGAATCAGTTTCTTTAATTAGTGAATTGTTGGCCTTATTAATTAGAGTAGTGGGTCCAAATCCTAGCAACGTACAGAATCTTTACACTTCAGCCAGCATTAATAGACTTATTGAGATTTATCGATTGGTTGATGAAGCCGGATTGCACACTTTTAGATGCCCGAATTTAGATAGATTGGCTGTGCGTTATATGAGAGAACTCGTTGATACTGATGTCCTCCTTGCATTTAATGTTCCACCTACAGAATCGAATTCTATAATTAATTCTGTCATTGAATCAATGTTGTTAGAGCCACATGTTCGAAGCACATTGTATTGTTTTGTAAAGATGCGTCTTGTTATTGACTTATGGTTGGATGGGCAACGTTGTTAAAACTCGTAGCGGGAGTAGCGTTTCAGTAGATTGTATGGACGCTAAGAGACCATTTAACTCCACTAGCGGAAGTTCATCCACTTTACCAAGGGATAGCAGCACGTATACAACAGATCTATTTATGAAAATTGGGACTAGAGTAGCCAATATAACAGCAATTTATGAGCGTGTTACACCAGCTTCTGTGATAACTTCACCTCCTACCTCACCTGCTCCACCTAGACCGAAAACGGTTAGTGATACTGATGAAAATGGATATATGATTCCGAAAATTAATAGGAAATGAGCCAAACCTCTAACCCTACTTTTTATCTCCCTATTCAAGATCCTAATCTAATTTTGGAAGGATGCCAATTGTTATTACAAAAATTAATTATACGCATCATTGAACAGAGAATCAATGGTTTAACTGAATATACCAGTGAACCAGGCATTGTTCGGGTCAAAGTTCTTAAATTAAATATAGAGTTTCATTCAAGTTAAATCATGGAGATCGATGACCTATGTTATATTGTTTGGGGAATGTTGATGGGAATTTTAATCCTAATTCTCACAATTGTAATTGTTTTGTTATGTATGGACGTTGAATTCATGCACACCGCTAGATGTTATATCCAACATAACGAAGAATTAAATAAAACACTGGGAGATTTGATTAAGCAAGATTAAGCTTTAGGATTGGTAACAAGTAATCTGTCCTTTAAATTGTTATTTGTTACTGAAATTTTATCAAGATGACGGGAGAATCATTAACCCCTGGTAAATCTGGTATTAGTGACAAACCACCTAGTAAAGACCTCGGTACAGCTAATATGATCGAGAGTTGGAAAGGAGAACAATCGGGTTTATCGGTAGAAGAATTCTTTTCCTTAATTGAAGCTGCCGGTAGCCTAGGAAATTGGACAGATGAAGATAAAATTAAAGTCGTCACTCTGAAAGTCAGAGGATCGGCTAACGATTTATGTCTAGTAACCCTAAATTAAAACAATCAACTCTAAAGTATTCGGAATTGAAAAAGGAATTTGTTGATAGATTTCGTGTCAAACAATTACCCCAGTATAACTATACTCAATTACAAACCGCTACCCAAAAGAAAGACGAAACTCCTGAAAATTTTGCTGATCGCTGCAGGCGTTTGTGTGAGTTAACAACAAGTGTCGGATGCCGCCGCGCAAAAGATTATTAATGAGGAGGCAGAGAGTCGACTCCTTGCCGCTTATATTAATGGGCTTCAAGGAAACGTAGGACAACAAGTTCGTTATAGAATGCCGAGTAGTATGAGCGAGGCTATTCAGCTTGCCACCACTGTCGCTGCGGTTGAATCTAATCAGAGATCTGTTCAACAAACTCGTTCTGTTTTTTACAACTTCGATACAATGTTTCAAATGTCAGCAACACGGTCATAGAGCCAAGGAATGCCGTCGTGGAAGATCTAATCAGGAAAGCACGCGTCATAATGGAGAGGGGCCAGGTTTCAGTCTAACCGTCCAAGAACTGAAGTTCTTGCTACAAATGTGGGCGACCAGGTCACACTTCACCTAATTGTACTCACCCAAAAGAGAAAGGATCAGTATCGCACACCCGGATGCTGACCCGCAGGAAATAAATGACTTGGATTGTAGTAAAGTGTTAGAAGTTTATATTTCACCAGTTGGATGCCTGAATCAGGAACTTACAATAAATATTGTAATTGGTAATAAATTATGTAAATTCATAGTAGATACCGGAGCTACAATTAGTTTAATCAAGTGTGGGATTAGTAGAAACAAGATTATTAAAACGGATATCCAAGCGAAGGGTGTAACAGGAAATCAACTTAAACTTTATGGAGTGCAGGAACTTGAGATTAGATTAAATGGAGTCAAATTTGTACATAAATTTGTTGTTTGTGATTTGTCATTTAAATTTTATGGACTTGTAGGACTGGACTTTTTAAGGAAAATAAGGGCTAAAGTTGATGTAAAGGGTAGAAAAGTATACATTAATGACACTGAATTGGTCTCTTTCTTGAATTCTCAAAAAATATCCTGAATTAACATCAATGCGCGAGGATTCAGAAGAAGATTTGATTTGGAATGTCATTATCCAGGAAAATATTGTGTTGTCTCCTAGAAGTGAAACAGTGGTCTAAGGTCAGTTAGACCCTGTTTCGAAGGAAAAATCTGTCTGTCTAGCGAAAACTGTTATTGTTGAAGCGTGTCAAATTCCGGAATGTGATGGTGTATTTGTAGCTAGGACTGTGGGGTGTCCTAAGGTTGAAAATGGTATACCAAGTGTTTATTTCAAGGTTATGAATATTACGCCTCGTGAAGTTAATTTGCATAGAAATAAAGTAGTATCCTATGCAGAAGTTGCAGCAATGCCTCTGCTGCGTGACGTCGATTTACTGCAGAGAAATATGATCTTGCAGAACGTTGAGTTTGGGCGTTTATCCCAGGATTCTAAGAAATCCACGTGTGATGGGAATTGTTTTACGCTACCTTTTGGGGTTGCAAGTCGTTTTCGTGAGCCCGGGAGTTACACAAGTGAATGTGAACTTCGTGAAGTACAGGAACTGGCTGCCAGATTGCCTGGAGGCGATTTTGTTTGTGTTTGTGATGATCATCATGAGAATATTAATTTGAAAGAAGATTCGGAAAGTAGAACTACTGAAGAAGAAAAGAGAAGAATTAATGAGACTACTGAAGAAGAAAATGGAGATATTAATGAATCGATTCAAAGATAAATGTGTTAACGAAGAGAATTATGTAGCTACAGAGAATAATGTTAATAAAGTAGAAGCAGTCTCAAAGCATAATAGAACAGAAGATATTAAGATGAAGAATGAAGTATTGAAGATATTGAGCAGTAAGTTAAGCCATCTAACTACTGAAGAAAGACCTGTAATTGAAGCAGTTTTAGTGAAAAATGTTGAGTTATTTTTAGAAGATCCAGAACATAAGGGATGTTTAATTAAAGTTCATCGTCTTATTGAGACAGATAATAACACCGTGATTAAGAAGAACCCTTACATCCTGAAGCGCTTAAGCCCGTTGTGAAGAGCGAGATTAATAAATTGTTAGAGAAGAAGATAATACAACCTAGCACAAGTCCATTTCCACCAAGTTCCTATAGATGCTCGAGATAGAGAGAAAACTGCATTTTCTGCACTAGGTAATCACTACGAGTATTTAAAACTTCCATTTGGACTGAAGAATTCACCTTGTATATTTCAAGCACTAATGAATGTAGTGTTAAGCGGCATCAAAGATGTTGAAGCCTTTGTTTGTATCGATGATATTTTGGTAATAGGTAAAGATATTTATGAGCATGCCGACCTTTAGGGAATAAGCTATTACCGTAGGTCTCATGGTCAGACTCAAGCCCGAGACCATGATAACTTTTTGTTTTAGGGCCCCCAGAAGCAAAAAACACAATTCGTCCGAATTATTATGTATATTGGTTTATATTGGTTTATATATTGGTTTATTGTGTTCACTAATTAGGGTTACTATTATTATTAGATGGATAGTTAAAACCATGAATACTCTTTTTTAAATTTTTATTTCACCCTTTACTAGGGTAATTTCAACCGGTTTAGTTAGGGTAATGGCATTTTTGAGGTAATTTTAGGGTACAATCAAAATGTTGTATTATTTCATTAAATCCGTTGAAAAACAGGGGAACCAACTAAAAAAAAAGCTTTAAACTGTGTTAAAATAAACATTTATAAATAGAAAAAAAATTCAAAATAAGTATTCAAATTTTAATGTGTCGTTTAGTTTTTAGACCTTACTTATTAAAATAAACAACAGTTAATTCTTTCAATTTTAATTTTTTAAAGCTGTACCTGAAAACTCTATAAATTAACAGTTCTCAGCTAGCGTCATCTAAACATACAATGGTGATACAGGAAAAATAACCCTACTAATAAAAATAATTTTCGTAGGAAATAAGTTCATACAGTATAGCGGTCAATCTAGGAACAAATAAAACAAAAATTAATAGCCTAATTTAAGCCAAACAACAGAAACCATGTTGAATCTGCACATGGTCGGCACATAATAATAAATTAGCTGGTCATTTATTATTCATTTATTTAATTAACTCGCAGAGGACTCGAGCATAGCAAGGAAACATCTTCTTATTTTATTTTCTTATAAAATGCTTTTTGTTCATGGATCAAACATACTAATTTAGTATCCTCTGTCCTCCCTACATTTAGCAAGAAAACCTTTCTTTAGTTCAAAAAATAAAAATGCTTTTTTAAATTAATCTACACAACAAAAACAATTAAAGTAAACTCCCGATTATCCGCGGAATTGAGTGGCGCGACAACCGCGGATAACGAAAATCGCGGATAATCCGCAACATGTTGAAAATGGGAGAGAATAAAAAGAAAAACAATTTCAACATTAAAAATCTATTTATTTAATACAGTCAGGGGCGAACTCAAAATTAATTTCGGGGGGGGGGGATATCCTAGGAACGTCGCGGTAGGCGAGTATCGCGTCACAATAGACAAATATGGACGTCGCGGTAAACGAATATCGTCGTCTTGGTAGACAAATATCATTGTCGCGGTAGACACATATTGTTGTCACGTCGCAGTCGACGAAAATCGTCGTCATGGTAGAAGGATATCGCCGCGGTAGAAAAAATATCGTCGTCGGGTTATACGAATATGGACGTCGCGGTAGGCAAAGTTCGTCGATGCGCTAGACGAGTATCGTCGTTGTGGTAGACGCCGCGGTAGACAAATATGGTCGTTGCGGTTGATGAATATAATTGTCGCAAAAGATAAATTGTTGTCACATCGCAGTTGACAAAAATCGTCGTCGCGTTGCGGTAGACGAAAATCGTCTTCGCGTTGCAGTAGACAAACATTGTCTTCGGCGTTACGGTAGACGGAGAAAGCCTGCGCGCGTTTTGTACTCAAAAAACTTGTCAGTTCAGCCTAATTATTTTATAAATACGTATTTTCTCGCTCTTCGTAGCACCCGCGGATAATCCGCTCCGCGGATAAACCGCTCGCGGATAATCGGGAGTTTACTGTAATAACATTAAAACAGAGTCATTATAATTCCATAATAATAAATTTAGCTATAATAGTGTGAATACTGTACACTTAAACCACTAAGACTAAATTATATTTAAAACTATTCAAATAATGATTTTTTTTATTTAGGGTAATTTTAGGGCAAATTGAGAATTTTTTAGGGTAATTTTGTGAAGAATGTAGGGTGAAATTGGTCGGTTATGGTGGAGACACTGGCCCGTGATTCCCTGAGTCCAGTGGTGTTTGAATATCGAAACGAAATATCGATATTTATATCGAAAATAATATCGGACCCTCAATATCGATATTCCGATAATATCGGATCCAAAATATCGATATATCAGACAATTTTCGTTAAAAATTATTCTAATGCATACGGTATGTATACAACAGTTAGCAGCACACCTCCTGTGACGTCCATTTGACGTAAAGTTGTTTACAATTTATACTTTAACAATCTGGATGAAATTTGGAACATACATGAAAAGTAGTAATTATTCGGTCCAGTTCGAAAACCAGCCCAATCGGACTATAGGAAGGGGGGTAAGGGGGTTAAACCCCTCCAAAAATGGGTTTTTTTGATTTTTTACATAGAAAAATTAAAATAATGTAATTTTTGTTTCCACCATTGGATTCAGCTTAAAAACAAATAATTTAGTATTTTGAATTGTTACTCTATGACCAATGGTTATCGAGATATCGCTAGTGGTAAACACAGTACGTCAGCCCAATATATAATCAGGGCTGCCAAGAGCGAAGTCGGGCCCCAAGTCAGCAAACCGTACGGGCCCTCAGGGAAGCCTGGGGAGTATGGAACACCCCCCAGCGAATGGAGGAATCCGGGGACCATCTACCGGAAAATGTTTGAAAATTAGATCTCTAAACTCGCGTTTTTAGGCAGTATAAAGTTGGAATATCATACATATAGGGACTCCAAAAGTCCGGAATCAATTTGAGGCTGAATGGTCGGTCGGACTTGAAAATTTGTCTGCTCTGATAAAACATTTTAAAATTAAAAATTATCAGTGATCTCCTACTATTGGATTTTCCAGTCATTCGTCTCTTTCCCATAAATTCCGCGTTCATTCCCCTCACAAAGTTTCTCTTCTGTTTTTTCACGATCAATGCGCACGAGGGTTTTTTTTCCCGGCCATTTGTGTTAGTTACACCAAATGTTGTACTCTTTTTGTTTATCATCGTGGATTATTTTATCATTACGTATTTAAGTTGTTGTATATATAATTTAATTCAGTGGGGTAGAGATTGGGCTATTAATTAACAATCCTGAATAAGGAATGTGCCAACCTTAGTCAGTAACAAAGCTACAAGATCGCGCCACTATCATCACGATCATCACACTCATCCCTCACTCATATTCAGGGTAACGTCCTCCATGAGGTAGAGTAGGATTCACGTAAGTTGGCCAAAACGAAAGTAAACAAACTATTATCTTCTTACGAACCTAAGCATAAAATCCAGCTGTGCTAAAAACATTGCTAACAACCATCTGTTTTAGCATAAAACTTGCAGTAAAGCGAAAGTTCTGATGCAATATTGCACGTGGAAGTTCTCTTGCGCAACCTAAAACATTATTCATGAGCTTTTTCAAATTAAATATATATTGACACGGAGAGGGTGTGTCATGGATGCGGCATGATTAATAGTCTTAGATTTTATTATAAAATAATCTGTACAAAGAAAATAGGTTTGTTTATGATTAGCCCTTACTACTTGCTGCAAGTCAGCATCTGGCTTGTCTCATATTTTGTTCAAAACTTATCTAAATTGGTCCAGTAAAAAATAAACAAGCAGCTAAACAAACTAAAATAAATGTCATTCAAGAAATAGAATCAAATTGAACTTTACCGCTATGTAAAAAAGTTCAATAACATATAAAATTAAAAAATATGTGATATTTTGAACATTCAATTACCTATAAGATTGCCACGAATTACAACAAAACAATATTGTAAACAAACGCAATGTGGCGATTTGACTGTTTGGAGAAAATGTAAACAAATACCATGTGGAACCAACAATGTTCTCAATGTGACTTGTACACAAATTTTTGATGAGATGATTAGTACATGCTTTGGCCAACTTAGGTGAATCCTAGTCTACCTGTCTTATTAAGAATGAATGAATGAATGAATAAGTAGAGTCACTCACGCTCACTACTCGCTGGCCGCCACCGCCGCCGCCGTAGAGTACAGTCAGTCGCAAATACAATGGTACAGACGGACAAAACAATCTTTTTTGCCTTACCTTAATACTGCATTATCAAAGTAATTTGCGTGATAAAGCTACATTTTATTTTTTTTAGATGTAGGGATTGACATAGGAACGAATTTTTCAGTGTTTTCTGACTCATTCTGTTTAGCCCTACGGTTTTTGCACTTTCTTATTACGGATTGAGGGTATCCATTCTTAGCCAAATCTTGCTCTACTTTTTTGATTTCCTGATTTAATCCATCTTGATTTGAGCAAATGCTCTTTGTTCTGTCAAATAATGAGTAAGCTACCCCTTCTTTGGCAGATTTTTGATGGTTTGATTGAAAATTTTAAGTACTGCCCTGTGTGTGTCTTTTTTCTGAACACAGTTGTCCTAAGCGTGTCCCTATCCTTTTCTACGCACACATCCAAAAATGCTAGTTTGTTTTGGACTATTATGGCGAGACAAAAAGACCTTTAAATGTTAAAATCAAAGAATACAAAGATAACACGTGGAAGGGCTTAGTGGATAAATAAAAAATTGCTCAACACTGCTGGTCTGAAAATCACCAGATGAATTTCGACGAAGCAAAAATAGTACACCGCGAACCTCATTTCTTCAAAAGAAAACTAATTGAAGCTTCATACATAAAACTAGCAGACCAACCAATCAGTCAATCTTCACTTGAAATAAGGCCAGTATGGCTACCAATATTAAACAAAGAATTGAAAGACAGGGTAAATAAAGTGTCAGCAAATAGGGTAATTACTAACAATTCTGTTCAAAATTCTCACAACATGTTAATCCGTAGCAAGGCCAAGGGGCAAAATCAGGTTAAACAAATTAACTAAAAAACACAAACATACACACGGAATTTGCATATCACATGTCTCTGGTTCAGGTTTCCGCCACCGGTAGCGCGCCGTGATTTGGTTGGCTGTGCCGCCGCCATTTGCTTTCCTCCCACCAGTCTCAGCTCAGCTCTGATTGGGTGTGGACGTGCTCTCTCCTGTCTGGTGATTCTTGATCAGGGGTGCCCAGCCCCCCCCCCCAAGAGCAATTGCGCATGCCCCCCCAAACCATGACAACCACCCCCACCCTTTAATTTCTAACATTAGTTAGTATGTCAATTAAATCACACACTTTATATCCTCCCCTATCAAAGGGTATTATTGCGTTTTATTTACCAAACTCTTAAAACACAATTGACTACGAAGCATCAAGTAATAAACTGATAAAGCATACCAGCATTAGGTAATAAAGTGATATGACTTCAATATAATATAAAAACATATGTATTTATAAGTAAGTTCAGTTCCAATAGCGTCAGTAAAAAAGTCACAAATATGTTGCTAGTTAATGAAAGTAATGAAGTTTTTTTACAGTATGTGATACTAGGAACAATACAAATAATCAGTGTTGTAATATATTTCGCAACAATGGCTGAAAATGAAAATGAGGTTTTGCAGGCTCGAGATCGTGTTTCAAGCATTCAAGCAAATAAATGATCAGCTGACTTTCGGTTTGTAAAATGGCTATTTTATCAGATTTGTAAAATGGTCTCTGATTCAAGTCATGCAACATTTTTGTCTCTGGATTCAATCTTCCAGCCTGTGTTCTACACTAAATTTGGCCTCGACCTGAATATGCTAGGGAAAAAACGTGTAGCAGAAATGCTTTTTAACATTATTTGTCCACCTTTGACTGCCGAGTCTAACTCCATTCAGGGAATTCCAGTCCACATAACCACAAGTGCCTCATGTAATATAAAGTCAACAGTAAGAAAAAACTTAATTAACAGTCGAAACGTTCAAAAAAAGAACTATGTCACAACCATATCTCAAGTCCATCCACAGCCAAGTAGCTATCCTTCACATCCTCATATGAATTTTTTATGCCCAATCCTTTGGCCACCTCTACTAACCTAGAACACCCAGACTCATTGTCTAAGGTCGGTGACGATGTCCTTAGAATTGCCCATCAGAATGTACAAGGCATTTTAGCCAAGATCAACCTTGTTGAAATTTTTATTGAGAGTGTTACCCCTACTATCTTCTGTATGTCCGAACATTTTCTTCGTGAAGATGAATTAAATTCTTTCTGTTTGCTCGATTACACTGTGGCTTCTGGTTACTGCAGATCAGCCATGGATAGGGGAGGAGTTTGTATAATGGTTAGGGATGGGTTTTGTTACCGGAAAGTAGATGTTGAAAGGTTCTGTATCGAGGGTTTCTGCGAATTTTCAGCTGTCACCTTTGACTTAGAAGACATTTCGTACTTCCTGCTGGCTGTATACAGACCCCCTCATAAAATAAATGAACGCGTTGTTGAGTTCTTAGAGCGTCTTTGCTTCTGTCTTGAGCACTTTTCCAAACCGAACATGAGAACCATTGTTGCAGGCGACTTTAATATCGATTTATCTATTTCTGACTTTTCTTCCAAGAAATTTTCTGAAGCTATGTTATCTTTTGGCTTGTATGATACAGTTCATTCGTATACAAGAGAATTCAATGGTAGTAAATCCCTCATTGATAATGTATTTTGCAATGTAAACCCCCAAACATTTAA
The DNA here is from genome assembly GCA_035578135.1 of Flexamia atlantica. Taxonomy (NCBI): domain Eukaryota; kingdom Metazoa; phylum Arthropoda; class Insecta; order Hemiptera; family Cicadellidae; genus Flexamia; species Flexamia atlantica. The sequence continues at coordinate 230,766,148 of JAQJVK010000001.1, forward strand.
CACAGAAGTTGTAATGGCTGGCATATCTGATCATCATGCTCAAGTATCGGATATTAAGTTGGTCTCGACGTTGTTCGGTGATGTTCCCAAGTTCAAGCACACAAGATCTTTTAGTGATGATAACATCCGTATATTCAAAACTCTATTGGAGAAGGAATGTTGGGATCTGGTGTTATCTGCTCAGAATATAAATACGGCATTTGAAAGTTTAAATTCTACTCTGAATTATTATTTTGAACTATCATTTCCCTGCTATGAGAATAACTATGAGAATAAAGATCCGTCAAAAAAGTTTTTATTCAAGAGTTAAGCTGAATACTCAATTGTTGCAGATGCGTGATGATCTCTTTGATTTATTTCAATCGACAAAAAATCTTGACCCACTGGACCCCTTGAAAGTTGTGTATACTAATCTTAAAAGGCAATATAGGGCTGCGGTTAAAACAGCAAAGGTAGAAAATGTTCTTACTCATCTCAACTCATCTGGTAGTAAACCCAAGGCTGTCTGGGATATTGTCAATGAAACTATTCCAAATAAAATCTCGAATAAGTCCTTCAAAACACTCACAATATCTTCAGAAAGTGGTGACGTTCTCTCAAATCCGGATGAAATCGCCAATACATTCAATGCCTTTTTTAGTTCCCATGCCTTCCTTGAAGACCCTGTAGCTTTAAGCCGTCCTTTATCTGTTCCACCTTGCTTATCTTCTCTTTTCCTGTATCCAACCAGTGAGGATGAAGTGATCCAGGTTATAAGATCTTTGAAATGTAGTAATTCTGCTGGTGTCGATGGCATCTCATCTAAACTACTGAAGAGTGTTGCACATTGCTTAGCTGGACCGTTATCTATCATAGCAAATCATTCATTCGCTGAGGGGAAGTTTCCTGATGCCCTTAAAACTTCAATTGTGAAGCCCCTTCATAAAAAAGCAGTTGGTTAGACAAAAGTAACTACAGACCCATTTCCTTACTATCAACGTTTTCAAAGATTTTAGAAAAGTTGTTTTTGAATCGTTTAAATTCTTTTCTCAATGATCATAAAGTCCTTTTTGAAAAACAATTCGGATTTAGGAAAAATTCTTCTACTATAGACGCTATGTTTAGCTTCATATCAAATGTGTCAAGATCTTTAGATGAGCATAATCATGTTTTTGGAATATTTTTAGATTTAAGCAAGGCGTTTGACATGGTAAATCATAAATTACTCTTGAAAAAGTTAGAACATTTTGGCATTAGGGGCAATGCTCTGAGATGGGTTGTCTCGTATTCGGAAGGAAGAAAACAGGTTGTAGAAGTGCCATTTTTGGATAGTAAAGGGTGCGTATCATCTGTTAGATCAAGTGAAATACTTGTTACCAGCGGGGTTCCACAAGGCTCCGTGCTCGGACCAGTCCTTTTTCTGTTATTTGTTAATGACATCAAATCGAGTGTATCAAATGTTGATCTTTGCCTTTTCGCTGATGATACGTCATTGAACATCAGTAGTGGTTCTCGTGAAAATCTCGAGATTGAGTCTTTCATCCAAAGCAATTATCTTGTCCAGTGGATGGCAGAGAATAACCTTTCTGCTAATACCGGAAAAACACTTTTCATGGATTTTAAATTGCGAGATCCTCTTGGTGACACATCTACATTGCTCTTAGGTGACAATGAAATTCAATCTTGCCAGCAGGCAACTTTTTTGGGTTTGACCATTGATCCTCGCCTCGATTTTTCAGAACACATCTATAAAGTTTCACGTAAGATAAACAGCTGTATTTTCATTCTTCGCAGGTTGTCCAATTTCGCAAACACCCAAGTTCTACTCACTGCCTATTATGGTTGCCTTTACCCTCACCTTAGTTATGGTATTGCAATTTGGGGAGCCGAGTCATCGAGGACAAAATCCCTGTTCGTTTTACAGAAGAAAGCGGTTAGGTTGATTTTTGGACTTCCGGAGATATGATTCATGTAGAGGTGTTTTTTTCCACTAATAACCTGCTTACATTTAGTTGCTTGTATATATATGAATGTCTTTCTTTTTTCTTCAAAAACAAGCATTTCTTCCAACTTCGAAATAATAGTTGTCACGACCTTAGACATTCCTTGGCTTTAACCATACCACAACATAAAACCACATTTTTTGAAAAACATACTTTCTTCAATGTAGTCAAACTTTTTAATTCCCTCCCGAATTCCATTAAAGCCGAATCAATCGAAGCCAGGTTTAAAAGAAAGTTACGGTCTTTTTTGGTTTCCAAGGAGTATTACAGTGTTCAGGATTACCTTACTGATAATTAGGAGAGATTTGTTTTCATGTTATATGTAAGAATCATATACATACATTGAATTTTTGTATCATTTCTGTACATTTGTAAGACGTTTGTCCATGCTTGTTATGACCAAGTTTATGACAATAAAGATTTCTTGATTCTTGATTCTTGATTCTTGATTCTTGATTCTTGATTCTTGATTCTTGGTTCTAGGGCCGAAAGTTTTTGACCCTTTGGCGGAAAAAAGCTGGTTTCGGCTACCAAATAAAGTTAGTAAAACAAGTGATTACGTCGCGGCGTTGTGTGGCAAAAATCTTTTTCACCACACTACGACGAAATCACCTGTTTTACAAACGTCAGACGCGGACCGAAACACACTGTTTGCCGACGTAGGACCGAAAACGTTTGGGGCCCTAGGGCCGAAAGTCAGCTGATCGTGAATTTGCTTGAAACAACGTCAAAACATCACATAATTATTCGGCATTCAATAGGTTCCGACGACAGGTTAGTTGCGATCGTATGATTTTCATAGCTGTGTTTGTTTGAATCATGATAAATAAGTTGTATCGTCGCTCATAACCTTAAAGTTTTATTTTCAAGAGAGTTAAATAATAATCAATTTTTTTATTATTTTGGGTACATTTCATTGTGTCTCGACTTCGTCTCGAATTTGAAACACGATCTCGAGCCTGCAAAACCTCATTTTCGGCTCTTGTTGCGAAATATACTATTTCACCACACTACGACGAAATCACCTGTTTTACAAACGTCAAACGCGGGCCGAAACAGCTACAATTAATTTGGCGCGCCAAATAACCCAAATTATTTTCTCACCTTACATGGACACTGGATATTTGCAAAGCAAACCATAATTCAAAAATCCCCGGCTTTAGCCGTTTTTTATGTATTTAGGATGCCTACCGGGTAAATCCCCGCAGCTCAAGTCTAAAATCCCCGATTTTACTCGATTTTTCTTAATCCTCTCAATTAAGTCCCCAAACGGCCATTAAAATACCCGCAAACCGGGCTAATACCCGGTTTCTGGTAACACTGCAACGAAATAACCAATAATATAGGACAACTATACCAAATACAATACCAGCTTTCGTTCAAAAAATAAAATATCTTGAATTCCATAAAATCCTTGTACCTCGTCAAAAATCCCCGATTTTACCCAATTTTTGTTGAGTAAATTTCCTCAACCCAAGTCTTAAATCCTCGGTTAAACCCACTTTTTTTAATCACCGCCAAATATCCGCACGGCCTCCAAAACCGACACATACCAGGGTTTTTGGCAACCCGAAAACCGGGTAAATACCAGGTTTTTGGCAACATTGCTAACGGATGTATCAGACTGGGGCCACAGACCGTGTCTGATACCATGGACCTTTTATGGGCCCGATGTCAGTCAGGGTTGCCAGTCGAGCCAACCGCCCTTCAAAATAATTTAACAATTATAGACTAACGTGGAGATTCCGGGGATGGCGAAATTGAATACATGACTATGGCAATCCTGATGAAATGGTTAGATAAATAAACAATACTTTTAACTGTTGCGTATATGGTTATGGACATTTATTTGTTTTTAATTTTCCCTTAATCGCTGGTTTAAAATCCCTCACAAAAAACCAAAATTCCGCCCGAAAAATCATGCCCCCCTAAAATTTTGATGGCGCAAATTGCGCCATGCCCCCCCCCCCTTCTGGGCACCCCTGTTCTTGATACTTGTGATTCCTGTGTATTTTGTGTTATTGTTTTTCTTTTCAGCTTCGTGTGCTCGTGACTGCTTTTACAGTTCTCTGTTTTAGCTGTGTTTTTTGTCCAGGTTTTCCTGGCCATGTGTTACTAATCTTGTTATGTTCTAGGTTTTCTTCCACCTGAAGACGGGATCAGATTCCAGATCCCGAAACGTCGTGAAACTTGTTTTTAGCGAATTTCCCCTATAGGGAAGAAGCTATTACCGTAGGTCTCATGGTAAGACCTAAGCCCGAGACCATGATAACTTTTCGTTTTAGGGCCACCAGAAGCAAAAAACACCATTCGTTCGAATTTTTATATATCTATCTATCTATCTATCTATCTATCTATCTATATATATATATATATATATATATTAGAGTAATTGTGGATGATTAGGGCTACTAATATAGTGATAAGATTAGTTTTCATAACAAGTACCCTTTTTTTTATTTTATTTATTTATTTATTTATTTATAAAATAATTTTTTAAATAAAAAAAAGGGTACTTGTTATGAAAACTAATCTTATCAATATATATATATATATATATATATATATATATGTGTGTCTGTCAGCACGATAGCGGCCGTAAATATGGTCCGATCTTAATGAAATTTGGAACAGACATGTAAAGTGGTAATCGAATGGACGAGTTCGTGAACCAGCCTGATCGGACCACCGGAAGGGGGGGTAAAGGGGGATAAATACCCCCAAAAATGGGATTTTTGAGTTTTTTACATATAAAAATAAAATTTATCGAATCTTTATTGGCACCATTGAATTCAGCTCAAAAAAACAAACAATTTAGTGTTTTGAATCATTGCTCTATGTCCATTGGTTACCGAGATATTGAAAGTGGTAAACACAGTACGTTGTCCCTATGTTAACCTTATGGGGAATAAGTAAAATTCTATATCTCGCTTAGTTCTGAACACATCTTAATAAAACTTGGTTTGTGGCTTCATCTAGATGAGATCTAATGATTAATAGTCTAAAATCCTCGATACTTTTATTTTCGTGGCAGCAAACCTGCATATTCATTCCCCATGTTATCCTTATGGGAAATAAAAAAATTCTATATCTTACTTATTTTTTAACATTTCTTGACAAAACTTGGTATATGGCTTCTTCTAGTTAAGATCTACTAAATAATGAATTAAAACCAACCAGTTTTAACATACCTGTTGCAGCAAACCTGCATAATCATTCCCCATGTTATTCTTATGGAGATTCCAAAACATGTAATATCTCGCTAAGTTGGATTGAAATACCGTTTGTTGTGTTGCATCTGAAATTCGCTGAGTATGCAGGTCTGCTGCAACGGGGGTATTTATATATCTATCTATCTATCTATCTATATATATATATATATATATATATATATATATATATATATGTGTGTGTCTGTCAGCACGATAGCGGCCGTAAATATGATCCGATCTTAATGAAATTTGGAACAGACATGTAAAGTGGTAATCGAATGGACGAGTTCGTGAACCAGCCCGATCGGACCACCGGAAGGGGGGTAAGGGGGGATAAACACCCCCAAAAATGGGTTTTTTGGGTTTTTTACATATAAAAATAAAATTTATCGAATCTTTGTTGGCACCATTGAATTCAGCTCAAAAAAACAAACAATTTAGTGTTTTGAATCATTGCTCTATGTCCATTGGTTACCGAGGTATTGAAAGTGGTAAACACAGTACGTTGTCCCAATGTTAACCTTATGGGGAATAAGTAAAATTCTATATCTCGCTTATTTCTCAACATATCTGGATAAAACTTGGTTTGTGGCTTCATCTAGATGAGATCTAATGTATTTTAGTCTAAAATCCCCGAAATTTCAATTTTTAGTGGCAGCAAACCTGCATAATTATTCCCCATGTTATCCTTATGGGACATAAAAAAATTCTATATCTTACTTATTTTTTAACATTTCTTGACAAAACTTGGTATATGGCTTCTTCTAGTTAAGATCTACTAAATACTGAATTAAAACCAACCAGTTTTAACATACCTGTTGCAGCAAACCTGCATAATCATTCCCCATGTTATTCTTATGGAGATTCCAAAACATGTAATATCTCGCTAAGTTGGATTGAAATACCGTTTGTTGTGTTGCATCTGAAATTCGCTGAGTATGCAGGTCTGCTGCAACGGGGGTATTTACTAATCAGTGATGGCAAATGTCCGCAAAAATCCTAATCAAAATATAAAATCACCATCACCAACAATGAATTTCAAACAAAGAATATCTCAATAGTTCAGATCTACTTAATATTTAATTAAAACCACCCAGTTTAAACGTACCTGTTGCAGCAAACCTACATACTCATTTCCATGTTATTCTTATGGAGCTTACAAAAACATATCAAATATCACCATGTTGGATTAAAATATGCTCTTTTGCATTTGAAATTCGCTGAGTATGCAGGTCTGCTGCAACGGGGGTATTTTATTTATGTATTATTCATAAACATTTGCTAATATCAATACTAGCGATAATATCGAAGTAAAGTATCGATATTCCAATAATATCGGAAGTCTAATATCGATATAAAAATAACGATATATCGGAACCAAAAATATCGATATTTTCGATATATCGAATATCGATACCAACACAGTACCTAGAATCTTTATACGGTAGATATCTTGCGCAGGTGAGAGTAAGAATAAGATGTGACGTCATGGTAGTCTAACACTTGAAAGAAGATTCAGCAAGTTCACGTGCAAATCTCGTGAAACTACGCCAAATCTCGTGAGATTTTTCATTACTAGAATCTTAGACTAGGGACATAGAATCTTGTTATGTAAAGTGGTTTGCCATAGCGTATCTAAGAAAAACAACAGAACAATGTACTGTTTCAAAGCTGGGTATGCGGCAAAAGCAAAACCATTTAGTGTTGACAAAAAGCTAAGTACTTTCTTTTATTTTCTTACTTTCTTTTAAGTAAAACAAGTTATGTACTTTCGGTCTGTATTAGAAAAAATGTTGATTAAACTATTTATAATTAAAATTCCATCTTGTCCTTCTAGTGCATTATACGGTAAAAATTATAGTAGTCATCATGGAAGAGTTATGTGAAATTAGTTATGTATTATAACTTTAAACAAAGTTGACTGATTTTGATTTATTTGATATACGGATAACATCACTGTTCCGAAAATTGAGGTCTTTACTATAGTACTCAGCCCTAGTTAAGTTCATAATCTTTCTTAAAACTAAGAGACTTATTAATAGAAAATTTACATAAGAATACCTTTAATTTGACGCTTCAAACGTTAAAATCCGTTCAGCCTTTCTCAAGTTATGACTGTGAAAAGGAAAACCCTCAAATTAATATATCTTAAAATAAATATCAATATGAAATACGTTTTTCATATTAATGTTTCTTTTAAAATTTAATTCAACTTAAATGAAAACATTAATTAATGTGAAAGGATTAATTAAAAAATCAAAAATGAAGCGTATATTGTGTAATCACCTTATGCTGTATAATGTGGTCATTAAATAATGTGGTAGCAACGATTATTTATTTTATTCATGGTTAATTCTTATATTTACATTACCTCTGCAGATTAAATATGACATCTAACCATATTACTACCATTTGTTTTTTCAGAAATGTTTTACATCGTTTAGTAATCGTGCTGGTCTCGCGAGTGCCGCGAGTTGGCCGCAACAGTAGTAGTGGAACGCGTTCCAACAAAGCGCCTGCAATAGTATACGAAAGTGGTGTTGAAGCAATCTACATTACCACCAAGCGACAGCGCTCCGATGGCTGAACTACAGCCAGAAAGCCAGAAAAAGTGCTACGGTAGAGCCCATAAGGCGCCGTGTCTATTGTATTGTCCCTAGTCTAAGCTAGAATGAAACATAGCCTTCATTTGTTGACAAATAAACATTTAACCTTGAAATAAAGATGAGTTAGAAGCTTAAGAAACATGTTATAATAATAAATCAGCTGTCTGTGCTTGGTGCTAATTTGGCTTGCAGTGAGACTTGCTGGTGCGTCGACTTGCGCAATAATAAGTGTAAAAGTAGTCCCGTCGCTGGTGCGCACCACCGACCAGCAGAACGGTTGCTGATTGGCTGGTCTACTGCGCATATTGTTTATGATACTTACCGTATAAATGTTCAAGTTGTTGCCAGGTGTGGGGAAAAACGGCGCTTTTTGAAACAGTCGAGGAATAACGTGGGGAAATGAGTGAAGTGGTGAAAAAAGTGGGGAAATCTTCAATCCTTTAATAAAATATTATATTTTTAATATATTAAAATACATTTGTAAAAAAATTTCACTTTATCTGTTCAGAGCATTAATTATTTTTTATGTTTATACTGTTTACATCGATGTATTGGTAAGCCTTTTGAACTACTTGGAACCAGACAGTTTCTGGTTTTGGTAGGAGTAAAAAACACTGTAAAGTACTGGTCACAGGTGATAAATTGATAAAAACAATCTAAAGGAGCTTGATGTAACTAAGTTTCAACAACGAAATCCTAAACAATTTTCTAAGATTGAAAATGTGTACCTAGGCGCGAAATGTACTGAGATTATTTCAAGTGAAAACCCGGGTGTCACTCCTCAACAACTCAAAGCTTTTTGCACAGACTGTTTGAACTTTTATGTGGAGTGCGCCCACCAGATTTTCCAAAGATTCCCATTTTCATGCAGAGTATGTTAAATGTCTCAAGACTCTGGCATTTCTTGATAGAAAACAAATTCCTCAAATTCAGTCATTAGTACCAGCTGCATCTTCATTTGCAAAAATTATAAGTGTTGATAAGATAGGTTTAGATTAGGAGTGGAGGGTACTAAGGAACACTCCCATTGACATAGGCAAAGATGAAAGTCTCTTATCCTTCTAGAAAAAAGTCATGGTGGAAGGAAAAAGTTAAGAAAAAAAGGAGACAAACCAGAAGCCTTCCCTACTTTGAATAACTTTGTGTCACAGATATTTACCCTTCCTCATAGCAGTGCCTGTGTTGAGAGGGTTTTCAGCTCCATAAACCTCAACCAAAACTCCAACCTCAGACCAAAACTAGGAATAAACTTGGTACTAAAACATTCAGTGGCGACGCGTGACATTTTTGAGTGGTCATCGCTGATAGTGTAGAAGTACACGGGACTGCGCCGGCGCCGCGCGGCGGAACGGCTATATTGCTATTTTTTATAGAATAGTCGCGACAGACCTGCGCTTGACCGGCCCGGATATCCGTCCCCCAGCGTCATTCATAGACCCCACGACCATAGATAAAAACATCCATGACTCTACTGAAAAGGCGAATGGAGTAATACTGATAGTTACAAGCTCTCGGATGAAAGTTTAACATTGAAAAATGCAGCTAGCTATTTTATTAAGCAGTTTATGATTTCATTTTTATAATTTTTTAATCAGTTTAGTTTTATTTTTATAATTGTTTCAGTTGAACAATTATATCACCTTCTCCTTAAGTCATTGTTGTGCTCATCGATTAATAATAAAACATGTTAAAAATTTAATTAAACCACTGCAACTTCACTCATTGAAACTACACAAACACAAGCACAGCGCGCGGCGCGAGAACTGTGCGAATGCGCGAGTAGCGGAGCAGGTCTCTCTGCACTGTGAAGTGAACCATTTTAGGTCTCTTTGCGCATGCGCGAGTAGCGAAGCAGGTCTCTCTGCACCGTGAAGTCGTAGCACTGACAGTCACTAGAGTCTAGAGTCCAGAGTCCAGAGCGGAGAGCGGCAGCGAGCGAGCTAGGGCTACAAGACTAGTGAACTAAGGCCACACTCGTGAACCGGTTTCACTACCATAGGTTAATGTATTGTTTGGTTTAAACTTAAAGGGCGTCTCAGTGCCTAGTTTCTTCTAACTTCAATCGCAAGAGTGTGTTACACCCAATTCCAAGTTTATCAGGTACTTTCTACTACTAGGTATAAGTTAGGTTAAAATTATCTAAGACAAAGTACAACCCGACATTAACTTCAAAGTTAATAATGTTAACTGGGTAAATGTTCACTTTAAGGTACTCCTCCCAAAATTGAATTTTTTTTCAAATTGTAGGAAATTTTGCGCTGATTCCGGAAATGATTTACGGACTGACTCACGGTCTTTTAGACCAGGTTATATATAAAAGTTAGTACATTGAAAAATTTGGAGTTTATTTGCACAAAAACTCCACTGAAGTCTTTTACATTAGTTTTGTGAGTACCTACTTTATATAGAATAATTGTTGATACAAATTATTTATATAATATAAAAAAAATATATATTTTGAATTGCAGTAGGTACTTCAATAATGTTTGTTATTGCCGTAAAAACGTCTGTATGTTGTAAAAAAATATGTTTATACTGACAAAAACTCCACAAAAGCATTGTACATTAGTGTTTTGAATATTTTATTTAAGAAATATGTGCACAATAAGTTTATATTTATATGTAACATGAAGCCTTACGTGACACACGGTCAAAAACACCAAACCTCTTTATAAAGAAACTTTCATCGAACTGACTTTAAGGGTTAGAAAATGACGGGAAGTAGGTCATGATGTTCCTACTAGTAATACGTACGAAAGGTATAGTGACGGCCAGCCCTGCAGCCCTGCCGACACCCAAAAAATATAGGCTAATTTTTATCGAAAAAACTACTAACCCGGTCTTTTAAACAGGTAAGTCAGTCCTCGCGGGTTAAGTATGGTTATGTTAGTTTGGATTGGATGAAGTCAGGTTTAGTTAGGTAAGGGTAAATGTTTACTTTCCAGTACTCCTCCCGAAATCGAAAATTTTTATCTTCAAATTATAGGAAATTTTGCGTTGATTCTGGAAATGACAGCTGTTTTCCGCGGAAAACGTCGGAAAATGCCGGAAAATCGGAAAAACCGGGAAAAACTTTTTTTAGTGGAGATAGGTCATGTGGGTACTCAAATTAACCGGGAGAGTGAGCTGAACGAGAAAATGTAAGAATTTTCAAGATCCGATGCTTTACTTAAATCGCTGTATCTCGCTTATTTACTATCCGATTTTAATAAAGAGTCGTTATGTTTGTAATGAAATGACAAATAAAATGTATAGTAAAAAAATTAGTGTTAACCTGTCAACTTTTTTAGACACTAATGAATGAAATTTTTGAAAGGCCGCCATTTTGGAATTCCAAAAGATAAAAAATTGAAAATTGGTGAAAATGTTGGCCATTGTAACTATAGTTTACATACCAAGTTTCAATAATTTATCTCAAGCCGTTTCAAAGTTATAGAGTTTTAATTGAAAAACACAAACTGACTCACAGACGGAAAACGGAGCGAAATAGACCCTATACTTCTATGACATTTTTTGTTTGTTTTGACCTAAGAAACGTGCCCACGGAGTTTCGGGAGAGAGTTTCGAAACACCCTGTATAGCTGTCAACTCTGTCGTAAGCGCTGTACTTTTGTTGAGCTGAACTCAGCTTCGTAGAAATGAAAGACAGCGGTTGCCAACTGCCTCCTACTTTTTGTTGTAAAACACCACCTACGGCATAGTCTGATGAATCGCAAAATATTGCTAGCTGAGCATTAGGTGCAGGATGAGACAGTAACACAGCCTCACTAAGACATTTTTTACAGGCTTCGAAAGCTTCCTCACTCTCCGTAGTCCAGTTAATAGGAGCGTTTCCTTTAAGATTGGTTTTCAGGAGGTCATTAAGTAAACTCTGTTGCGATGCTGAATGAGGCAAGAATCGCCGATAGAAATTAAGCATGCCCGTGAGCCTCCTCAACTCCTTGGCGGTCTTAGGTTTCGAATAATTCATAACAGCATCTACCTTGTCAGGTAAAGGTTTAGTACCTTCCTCAGAAACCTCATACCCAAGGAACCTAACAACTGAAGCTCCTAAATTACACTTACTTGGGTTGACAAGAACTCCAAATGAGGTCAGACGGTCAAATAGCTGACGTAAATGGATAATGTGTTGTTCTTCAGATTCTGAAGCTACAAGAATATCGTCAATGTAGGCGTAACAGAAGTCAAGGCCCATCAGTCCTCCATCAATGAAACGCTGAAAGGTGTGAGCGGCATTACAGAGCCCGAATGACATTAAAGGGATTTCGTATAGTCCAAAAGGTGTCGTTATGGCAGTCTTGTGAACATCCTCGGGAGCTACTGGGATCTGGTGGTAGGCACGGACAAGATCTATAGTGGAAAAGGTTGTCTTACCATGTAGATAGATGGTGGGTAAAGTCCTGGATGTGAGGAACAGGATAACGGTCAGGAATGGTCCTCGCATTCAAAGCCCTGTAGTCTCCACATGGCCTCCATTCGTCACCCTTTTTGGTTACCATATGTAGCTGGGATGACCAGCTGCTGGAAGAAGGTCTCGCTATGCCTAGCTGTACCATAACCTCGAACTCCTTCTTTGCAAGTTTTAATTTGTCAGGGGCTAGACGCCGAGGTTTGCTGAAGACTGGCGGGCCTGGCATAGTTTGAATGTGGTGTTCCGTATTATGTTTGATGGAAGTATTTGGTTTACCTGCAGGTCTGATGAGAGTTGGGTAGGATTGAAGTAATTGCATGTAGATGGATGAATGGTTACCACTAATAGTTTTAATACTGCTCACCAAACTGGAGCAAGCCGTATGGCCTGTGGAAGTGAGAGATGTTACCTGGTCAACCAAACACTGACGACGGACATCCACTAATAAATCGTAGTGATGTAGAAAATCTACCCCAATTATGGGCTTGGCAACATCAGCTATGATGAACCGCCATGGAAAAACTCGGCGTAGGCCAAAGTCTAGGGATAGATTATGTAGCCCATATGTAGTGATTGCAGTGTCATTGGCTGCATACAGGGTATAATCTGTTTTGGACCACTTACCGGACAGCAATTTTCTCGGGTACACGCTTACATCTGCCCCTGTGTCTACAAGAAATTGTTTTCGGGTTACCTTGTCGGTGATGAAGAGGCGGCGGTTTGACTGCGGTGTGGAGTCGCTGGCCGCCATTAGTGACTCCCCAGATCGTTTCCCGAATCGTTGTCGTAGATGCTGCAGGGTTTTGTGCATCTAGTTGCTACATTGCCAAATCGTTTGTGATACCAGCACACACCACCTCGTGAAGTGCTCCTGGAGCGTGACCGTAGCCTACGATGAGGACTCAGCGACGAAGTAGAGTGGCGGGAGCGGACATCTCAAAGATCTTCTTTGATGGCTGTTATTTCTTGCTGGAAAGTCTGTACAATTTCACCCATCTTTGATGTTACTGTGACAGCTAGTAGTTCCATCATGGCTTCCATAGTGCTAGCAGGGAGAGTTGTTTCTGAAATATGATGCTGATAACTTGTTTCAAGAACTGCATCTGCCAACTCAGCTAATGTATCGAGCTCCGCTGATTTCTGTGTTGCCAGTATAGCCTGCGTAGACAAAGGGAGGCGACCTAACCACAGAGATTTCAACACGGCATCAGGTACAACATTCCCAGGTACTGAGCGAAGATGTCTGAGAAACTGAGATGGCTTCCTATCTCCCATTTCTTCATGTTCTAGGAGACGTCTGGTCTTCTGTTCTTGTGTTACACTCAACCGCTGTATCAACTCTGTGTTGAGCTTTTCGTATTTTCCTTCATGTGGAGGTTTAGTTAGAATGTCTTTGACTTCAGCGGCTTATTTAGCTTCTAAATTACTACTCACTTAAAAGAACTTAGTTTCATCTACTGTGATACGAACCAAGGAAAACTGCATCTTGATCTGGGCAAACCAAAGTTCAGGGTCTGCTGGCCAAAATGGAGGGATTTTTACTGCAATACGATCCTCTGAGGTTCCTTCAAGTGGCATTGTTTTTGTGATATTTTTTATAACTTAAATATGATCACGTCGGTTTGTAATAAATACTTCTTGTCAATTATTTTGTGATGTATAGTACAAATGAATGGGTAGATATTTTAGTTGAACGAATTTTATTTTAGCAGTATTTACATGATCAGAACAAATACACACAGTTGCTATGGATAACCCAAAATAATTCAAGTAAAAAATCAATATTTACAAAATTCTCATCATATCAACTTTATCAGCTGACTAACTTTTAAAAGAGAGAAAATATTGAATAGATTTAGTTAGTCACTACAGTTAGGTTCCATTATGTTAGGTTAAGATTAGGTTAGGTTATATTATGTTAAGTTATATTAAGATTCATTAAAAATTCTATTTTAAAGTAAAGATAAGGTAGGGAAAGTGAAAACATGACAAAAATATATCACTCTGACAATAACACATACAAACTTATTTATTAAATAATATTAATATTAAATACAACTTATCTTATTTAAACCTAAGCTATCCTATCCTAACCTAACCAAACCAAACCAAACCTAACCTAACCAATCCTAACCTAAGCTAACCCTTACTTATCAAAACCAACTAGCTAAAAAACAAAAGCACACCCAAAGCTGTTTAGGTACAAACTAAGCTTAGCTACCACAAGTTGAGCGAAAACATAACAAATTAATAAAAAATAACTCATTTTGAGCAAATCTATAGCTTTTCTGACACTTTTCTTGCTGTAATTCCTTTAATATGCATCGGATCTCAAAAATTCTTGCATATGCTTGTTCAGCTCGTTCTCCCGGTTAATTTGAGTACCCACATGACCCATTTCTGGGGTGAAAGGTTTTTCCAATTTTCCTGCATTTTCTGACGTTTTCCGCGGAAAAAACTATCATTTTCAAAATCAGCGCGTTATTTCCTTCATTTTTAAAAAAATTTCAATTTTGGGAGGAGAACTGTAAAGTGAACATTTACCGTTAACTGTTACCCAGCTTATGTAAATCATAAATGCCCTTCAGTGTGTTCTTTGGGATTAAAGGCAAGCAGGTTAAAACTTTCTAGAGTGCCTGTAGCCTATGCAAACAATAAATAAATAATCAATGGTATCAGCAAACTGACACATACTTTCTCCCTTGAAGCAAGAAAGTCTACAGTAAAAATAAGTAAATTTACAATCATCCCACAAATACATAGCAAAATTTAAGGATATCGGTTAGCAACTAACGGAGATAACAGTTTTTGAATATTTGCCATAAGAATAACATTAGAAAATGTACTGAGTTTACCGCCCAATGAAAATATCAATTAACCTATCTACACAACCAGTTGACGTAGACTAACAACTCACAGTACTGCTTAATTTTTTTCAAACCGAATTTAATGGTTGTAAGTAAATTTTCTTTAGACTTAACAAATTTTTTGAGATTTGAAAATTATGAATGTTTTAACACTTAAACCCCTATAACTTCTGAACCTGAATGTTTACAGACATGGGGGTGGTGTCATTTTATTTGTCATCTTAAGCACTTAAAACCATGAAATTTTCATCAAAATCATTGGAGCCGTTTTTGAGAAATGTGATGTGTATAGATTTTTATGGAGTTTTTTTTTTTTTACCAAATGAACCCTTCAAAATCAAAAATTCAAAAAACAAAAACCCCTGGAGATAAGGCCTACATGCCAAATTTCATGGAAATTGGACCACTGGGGATGTCTCATGCTTTGTTTACATTGCACACTCACACACGGATGGACGGACAGACACCACTCCGAAAACCACTTTTAGCGAATTTCCTCCTATAGGGAAGTAGCTATTACCATAGGCGGCATGGTGAGACTTAAGCGCGGGACCACCGTAACTTTTCATTTTGAGGTCCCTAGACCCCTAAAACACTGTTTGTTCATTTTAGCGAATTTCCTTAAAGGAATAAGCTATTACGGTAGTACTCATGGTAAGACCTAAGTCCGAGACCATGTTAACTTTTCATTTTGGGGTCCCCAGAAGCAAAAAACACCATTCGTTCGAATTTATATATATATGCACATATATATACATATATATATATATATATATATATATATGTATACGTCTGTTAACACGATAGCGGCCGTAAATATGGTCCAATCTTAATGAAATTTGGTACAGACGTGTAAAGTGGTAATCACTCGGACGAGTTCTGAACCAGCCCGATCGGACCATCGGAAGGGGGGGTAAAGGGGGTAAACCCCCCCAAAAATGGGTTTTTGAGCTTTTCACATATAAAAATAAAATTGATCAAATTTTTGTTGGCACCATTGAATTCAGCTGGTTACCGAGATGTTGAAGGTGGTAAACACAGTACGTTGTCTCAATGTTAACCTTATGGGAAATAAGTAAAATTCTATATCTCGCTTATTTCTCAACATATCTTGATAAAACTTGGTAAATGGCTTCGTCTAGCTCAGATCTACCAAATATTAAATTAAAACCAACCAGTTTAAACATACCTTTAGCAGCAAACCTGCATACTCATCCCCCATGTTATTCTTATGGAGCTTACAAAAACATGTCAAATCTCGCTATGTTGGATTAAAATATGTTGTTTGCATTTGAAATTCGCTGAGTATGCAGGTCTGCTGCAACGGGGGGTATTTATATATATGTGTTTGTCCGTAGGCACGATAACTTTTGTAAAAAAGGTCCGATCTTGATGAAATTTGGAACAAACTTGTAAAGCGTCATTCATGACTTTGAGTTCGAAAACCAGCAAGATTGGTTTACTCTAAGAAGGTTTTTTTGACGAAATTAAATTTATTTTCAAGATTTAACACCTTTTTATTAATTATTTTTAAATTTAATTGTCAAAATTCAGCTTAAAAAAACAAACAATTTAGCATTTAAAATTATTATTCTACATCATTCCGTTGCTTAGATATTGGATAGTATTGGATGTGCTAAACACAGTACGTTGTCCAATATTATTTTTAATTTTTCACTCCAAAAAGTATAGTTATCCTGATTTAAGATATTTTTTTAAATACAACTAGCAGCCTGCATCACTTCGTGACTTAAAAACAATTTGGTGAAATAGGCTTTAGTTTCAAGTTGATTATGTATGGAGTTTTGCAGCTTGAAATACCTTTCAAACAGGAAGTGTGTGATTTTTTAATTTTCTAGACCGATTCCTTGTGTCATAGCACTGAAATAATGTTGTCAGTAATTGAACTTCTCGTTGGGGCAAACTTTAAAATGAAAAAATAACTTATTACCTTAGACTTTACACTTCAATATGGGCAAGAAATTCCTCACAGAATTTGAGAAGTTCATTAATTTTATCTGCTTTAAAAGTGTCTATGTACAGGAAGTGTGTGATTTTTTAATTTTCTAGACCGATTCCTTGTGTCATAGCACTGAAATAATGTTGTCAGTAATTGAACTTCTCGTTGGGGCAAACTTTAAAATGAAAAAATAACTTATTACCTTAGACTTTACACTTCAATATGGGCAAGAAATTCCTCACAGAATTTGAGAAGTTCATTAATTTTATCTGCTTTAAAAGTGTCTATGTATAGTTCTTCTCTTTACAATTTCGATTGTGCAACAACGTTCATTTTGCACAAAAGGGGGTTAGTTTACATGGATCTTCATTGCTTGATGCATCTTCATGTATATGTTTTAGAGTTTTCTTTAGTATTGAATCTTTATGTTAATTCTACATAACATCAACACGTCAGTTTCTTACAATCACCTTTGTTAGGTCTTAACACAAATGTTAAGAAGATGGACAAACTACTAATCTACCCATGAACTGTTCTCTAACATTTATAAAATAGTCATTCGCCGTAAAAACAAATTATTCAACGCTCAAAATGGCCAAGGAATTAAATTTTCAAATTGGCCCGCTTTTTTTGTTTCACATCTTAAATACATGTTTGGCAAATTTTTACGTACGCAAATAACATAAATCTCAATGAAACACTTTCATTAAATAGGCATGTTGTTATTGGTACATTTAAAAATCGAACAAATAGGCAGGCTAACCGTTAGTACTTTAATATCCTTCGCATTCCATGTACATTTACAAAATACAGGTTTTAGCGTTTTTAAATTTATTTTTTTTAGGTTAATATTTAACTAATATTGCTGTTATAAAACTCCAAACGTTGAACATTCATCAATGTGTTGAAACATTACATCTATCAATGTAAATTCACTGTCAATAGTTTGTTAGAAAATCCCATCTCCAGAGCACCTCCTGAGTCACTTGAGTTCCTTTTTAAGTCCCCTTTTTAAGAAAATAAATACAGTAAATTTTGATGACAACAGACCATTTCAATAGGGTAAATCCTCTTCCTTATTTTCTGCAGTCTTAAAAAACATCAATATTTTAAGAAATCAAAATCATAATGTGGATGATTGTTGACTGACTTTAGCTAGACTGCATTCTGGGGGATATCTCTGGAACTATTTCCAGATCTTTTTTCAAATCTCGATCATCTGTTTTGTTACAAACGAAATGTGAATTGGAAAAAGTTCACAGGTTCTAACACAGATAGCAGCACTTTCGCTGGAATTTCAAAAGCCTCCTGTGCAAAGGCTTTTCATGTGATATGTCCGAAACCCGCAAAAGGAACATCTAAAGAGTAATACAGTTCGCGCATTATATCTCCGGCTATGACAAAGTCAGCTGGTTGCAAGGCGCGGGGGGAGAGGGGGTACTTTTCTGAAAACATCGTTCTACAGCCCCGCTGTGTGTCAAACGCAGTGTTTACCGAAATCATATGTTTAAAATATCATATGATAAGGTTAGTAGCGTAGTGGTCATAGCCGGAGATATAATGCGCGTACTGTAACTTTAATTTGATACCAAATATGTCTAAAAAAATTATTTTCTAGAGGTCGATTTGCTCTGTACAAAATCCCAGAAATTCTTTTAATAATATAGATAGATTCTGAACATATGATTAAATTTTCAGGTGATGAATATTTTATTTGTCTTTATTTAGAATATTTAGAGTTCATTGATCAAGATTTTGCAGAAAATATATATACTGTATCAAAAAATACAAATTATTTTAAAATTTAATAAAGAAAGTATGAGCATTTGGGGGGGGGGATGTCTTGGTATAAACTGCCTGGAAATGTAGCATAATATATGGTATGTTTGCAATGATGAGGATTGATAATATGTTGTATTGAAATTGGCTGGAGATGTAGGTCTGTTGCAACAGGGATGTTTTAATTACTGTAAAACTGACCATATGATTGAATTGAATTTTTTCATGAGAATAAGTCATTTTTTTAAATTTATTTATTTACTCCGGTTCAATACACAAAGTATTATACACAGAAGTTATAAAAATCTAACATAACAACTGAGAACATTATTGGGCTTGCCCCACTTAGAGACACCCCGTAACTAAAGTTTAGAGTTTGACATGAAATATTATCACCCAAGATATAAATAAATAAATAAATAAATAATAAACAAAATCGTCTTTATTCTCGAGCATTTTTCATGCTGACATGTTTTACAAAAAAACTCAAGTCATAACTAAAAACTAAATACAATAAAATAAACATGACAATTTTATTTGTAATTAAACAAGAACATTGTTGGATATTCGTCCATTTAATAAATCATTTTCTAACTTTTTCTTAAAAGTCCTCAGACTTCCCAGCTCATGACTCATCCCAAACGAATTCAGGAGCTTTGCGGAGCAAAATATGAGTACCCACCCCTGGCAGACTCACAGCGCACACGAGGCATCTCCAGCATGTCGTCCTGCCTAGTGCAGCGGGAACGCACCTCAGAGCGGGATTTCAGCCTCTCTCAGATACTCTGGCTTCCCTTCCATCAGAACTTTACGGGCAAGGCAAGCAGTGCGGAGAAAGCACAAGTCAGCCATAGGCAATAAGCCTAAGGATTTCCGCTCGAGTGATACATGATCATACTTCCTCAACCCGCAAATGTACCTGACACACATATTTTTGACTCTCTGCAATCTGTTCATGTCACCCAGTGATATGAGGTTTCCATATATTGGAAAACAGTATTCAAATACAGAGAGTACCAAAGCCTGTACAAGGCGAAACCTTGTAGGAGGGGGAAACAGGTGTCGCTACCTGTATAAAATTCTCAGTCGGGCTACAGCTCTCTGACAAGCCATGCTCACATGACCAGAGAAAGAAAGCTTGGAATCAAATTGAAGTCCAAGAAGTTTGGGAGAGCTACACTCATCCAACAGAACACCATCAATGTATATACCAGACAATGGCTGTGATATCAGCACTTTGCTGGCCGAGAATGTCAGCAAAGAGCATTTATTCTTGTTCAGCTGGATGCCATGACTTTTGGACCAAGCATTGATGGCCTCAAGATCTGAATTGAGATTACTGGCAGCCCGACTGGCCTGATTTGTGTCGTACTGAATAGCAAGCTGAGCATCATCAGCGTACGAGTACAGCTTGCAGTGCTGTAATTTTCTTCCCATGGTGGCAGCAAACAAGGTAAAGAGAACAGGTCCAAGGCAACTACCCTGTGGTACACCCAATGATTTGCTCACACGGGCAGAGAGATCTGATCCCACTTTAGTCCTGTGACTTCTTCCATCCAAATAGGACTGAAACCATGAAGTCGTTTTATGCTCAAACCTGTAGTGCCTCACCATGGCCATTAGTAGGCGATGATCAATCTAGTCGAATGCTTGAGAAAAGTCAAGCATTGCAAGGGTAGTACACGTTCTAGCAGCTCTTGCTTTAATAAGGTCATCACAGACAAGTAAAAGAGCTGTTGTGGTACTGTACCCTTTTCGAAATCCAGATTGAGTGGTTGGAATAATAGCCTCCAAATCAAGGAATTCCACCAGCTAGGTGACCACCATTGACTCCAAGACCTTGGAAAGGGCCGGCAACACCAAAATTGGTCTAAGGTCATCTACCGAAGAAGGAGTTCTGACCTTAGGAAGAGGGAAGACAATCGCTTCCTTCCAACCATCAGGGAAAACCCGATGCTAGTGAAGTATTCAGCAAGTGAGTGATGGCCCCAACACAGTACGGACCTACCATTTGATCATATTGATTGTGATGCCATCAGTGCCAACTGCACCAGAAGTAATCTTATTGATTGCAGCTTTAACCTCTCTTTCCGTTACTTGGCGAAAACTGAACGTGCTACTGACGTTTTCACAAAAATGTTTGCGAAGGAGTTCTGACCTTAGGAAGAGGGAAGACAATCGCTTCCTTCCAACCATCAGGGAAAACCCATTGCTAGTGAAGTATTCAACAAGTGAGTGATGGCTCCAACACAGTACGGACCTACCATTTTGATCATATTGATTGTGATGCCATCAGTGCCAACTGCACCAGAAGTAATCTTATTGATTGCAGCTTTAACCTCTCTTTCCGTTACTTGGCGAAAACTGAACGTGCTACTGACGTTTTCACAAAAATGTTTGCGATAATAGTCAAGGCATTCTGCCTGGACTCGGCAACCTCCAACCATCATAGAAAAATGTTTGTTAAATTTCATCTGGCTTTTGCAGAAATGATGGAACATCATTTTCTTTGTGTCGAGTTATTGCTCCACTTATCTTAATTTTCGCCCAAAATTCTTTAGAACTTGTACATCCTGCCATTTCTTTTTGAAAATAAGTTTACTTTGCCTTCCTTATTGTATTGTTCGGAGCATTTCTTGCTTTACAGTACTGAATTTTAGCGTTGTCACATCTAGAGGTTAATAATTTTTTCTTCCAATAGTTCTTTTCCTTGGTGAGTTTTATGATTATCTCATTCCTCCAAGGAGCTCTCCTCCTAGTGACTCTTTTTCTAACTATAGGTGCATTCTTATCAAATATTTCTTTGATGGCCGAGTTCAAAAAATCTACCATTTTGTTAACATCACTCAAATCTTTGACAGTATTCCACTGAACATTGGCAGCGCACTCAATCATAACTTCTATTTTAAAATTGGAGTAGTCTCTGTAATATACATATTTGACCAGCTTCTTATCTCGAGTATTAATCTTTATGTCACAATAAGTCAGTTTATGATCTGAAACTCTTATTCCTCGACTATCATATATAGAAGACATGTCAATTCCATCAAATTTCGTTGATATAGTATCTTTATTTATTAGAACATGGTCTATGAGCGTAGAGGAGGTATCTGTGACTCTTGTAGGTTTGTCTACTAGCTGGACAAGGTCAAAGGCTTCAATTTGATTAATCAAAAAACGAGCATCAGGCTGTGAAACGTCCTTCAAGTTTATATTTAAATCGCCCATTACTATAGTGTTGTCAGAATACTCAGCCATATCATGAAACATAGAAAAGAGAAATGGTTCGAGACAGCTATATGGAATACTTTCCGGTCTATATACAACATATATGCACAATTTATTTTCCCTGATATTGGTTATGCCACAGATATATTCGAGAGGATGATGGAGATCTATTGTCTTAAGTGTAACTTTTTTCACATACAATGCCACGCCACCCCCTCTACCATATCTGTCACATCTAAACAAGAAATAGCCTGGCAATTCAACCTCCTCAGAGCTCTTATTTTCAGAGAGCCAAGTCTCTGTCACTCCTAATAGATCAAGGTTCAGGTCTAGTACCACAGAGGCCATCTCCTCAAATCCTGTTGAGAGAGAGTTCATGTTAAGATGGCCTACCCTGAAGGTTGACTCATCCTCACATGGTAGTTTTTTCCCTGTGAGCCACCCTTAAGATATCCTGAACCACTCTTGCTCTTAACCGTCTATTGGCTGTTGGCTCACCAATGTTAAAAAATTGAGCCTCGGGAACAAGTCCAATAGTATTCAGGAACTTGGCTGCACTGTCACACAAGCTATGTCTATATCGGGCAAACTAAAAATTATGAAAATGTAGACTTTGAGATTTTAGACCATTAGCGTTCTAGTTGAGGATTTTTAAATTGTGGAGAGTTAAATTATTACGCTGAGGCATGAGTTAACATTGAGGTGAGAAAATTGGAGAGAAACTCCTTTATGAATGGGACGACCGACTGAACCAACTTCATAATCAAACCGTCAAGGTCAAGTGGTAAGTCCTGACTAGATGGAACAGACTCAGGACTTGACGTTCGGCGAGGAGCAGACGGTGTTTTTGTATTACCCTTATCAACAGCAGAGTAGCTTCTCCCGTCTAGGCCTCCAGACGTTGAGGGAGCATCTGGAGAATATTTTGGTTGGGTAGCAACAACAGGGTCTTTGGGTACATTGATGGAGGACCTTTTTTCATGCATATTCTTAACATGGGTTGATTTCTGCTTTTTATTTTTAAGACTTTGATAAACTTTACACCCCTTAATTAGCAGTACATGTTTCTATCCAAAGTTAACACATTCCGGATCAACAGTTTTCGCCAGAGGACAGTCAGAATATAGATGTTGGCCCGTGCATCGGACACATCTCAGGTCAAGATGGCAAAAGTTCTTTGTGTGGCCAAATCGTTGGCATCTTACGCATTGAGGGATATCTTTGTTTCTACGTTTTGCCTCGACTTAAATAATTGAGTGATAGAGTTTTTCTAATTTAAAAATGTCAAGCCCTTTTTCATTATTCTCAAGTGAAACTGAGCACAAGGGGATGAATGACTTATTTTTGTTTAGTAATCTTACAACTTTTAGCACAGGGAATCCTGAATCAAGCAGTTCAGTTTTGATTTCCTCTTCGGACAAGGAAAGAGGGACGTTCCTAAGGACAACCTCAAGCTTCCTATCCTGAGGAGTTTGAAATGTGTGATATTTGACGTTAGAATCATCATGGAAATGCGTTAGGCATCTAAAGTCGTTAACATCAACTAGATTAATCTTAAGGGACGAATCTCTAAGGGCAGTCGTAAATTCTTGTTTCACCACTTTCTGAATGTCAGCTATGATTGCTTGGTGATTATTGACTTTGTGTAAGAATATAGGAGGTATTTTAATTTTTTTGACTGGATTCTCGGACGAATAAGTGTGCATTACATCGGAACTCATTGCGTAGGTATGATCTGTAAGACTGTCATATCTATTTTGCAAGGATAAATGAGAGGGGTTCAGAACATAGCGGTCATGCTGAGATAAATTAGAGGATTGTACTTTAGCAATTTTGTGCCTGGGAGGAAAGATAAATGAAGAATCGTCTTCGTCTTCTCTTGATTTTTGACACTCTGATTGCTCAGAAGAAGTAGCATTAGAAATGTTATTGTTTATTAGGGATGTGTCGGTACCTGAAGTCGGTTCTCGGTACCACCGGTTCTTGGCAAAAGAACCGGTACCGAGAACCGACGTCAAAATGTCGGTACCGGTACTTCAATACCCATGGTAATCGGCGGGAGTAACTTACCGATTACGAAAGACGATCGATCGCACCGCGCATCGCCGCGGGCGTTGCGCCGATGGCAAATGCCACCGCGTACTATTATTGAATGAAGGTCAATAATGTTTCTCAAATTACTTTTGATTCGAAATTTATCTTACATTTTTTTACTCTTGCTTGATTTTTTACTCTAATACTGAAAATTAATGGGAATGGGGGATTTTCTTTGGGAATTGTGAGATTATCCATGGAAACTCATTTGGAAACTGGTATTTTTCACCTTAGCATTTGTTCTTGATTGATTTTACTGTAATTTTTTTAATTAATTGGAATGGGGTTATTTTCTATGAGATTAATTGTAAAATTATGAATGGAAACAAATTTGTAAACTGTTATTTTCCACCTTGGAATTTGTTCTTTTGATCACATAGTATATATTTTTTATATCATCTGTTAACAGAGGGATAAACAATTAAATTAAGAAGGGAGATAGTATTTTATGACTTGGTGAAACTTATACTTGAAAATTAAAACATTTTTAAAACAGTAACAACACAAATTGTCTGTAGGTTGGAGGGTACATTACATTATATAACATGTTGTGACAAACGCTTGGTACCGATGGTACCGGTACCGACTTTGAAAAAAGTGGTAGCGACACATTCCTATTGTTTATATTTGTATTTACAACAGAGGGTATTGACCGAAACATCTTAAGGTTATGTACCCTCTTTTTGAACAAGGATTTGGATTTAAATACGGGAGAAATCACAAACAACTAAGATTGAAACAATAAATACGAATAAGACGTACTTACAAAACACCGATATAGTTTATAAAAATATATATACTAGATATATATACTAGACATATATATATATATCTAGACTTAATATATATATATCTAGACTTATCTAATCAATGGAAATATTCATGAGCAAAAAAAAGACAAACTTTTATGTCTAATCACTACAGTTGTCATTGAGTGTTTTGAATTAATTGATCATATGTTTGTTGACATTTATATAGCCTGCTATAACAAGATTACAGTTATTAAAAATTAAAAGACTAAGAATTATTATGTAAAATACAAAAGTGTATGTGTTACTAATGAAAACCAATGTGGTCTCTTTGTTAATTTTCCTCATGTTTAAGGCTCATGAATGATTTAATATACATTTTTAGTATATTATTTACTTAACGTATTCAAACAATACTTCCTTCAAATAAGTTGAATGTTCAATTAAACAAAATAAATCCTATGGAAATTCGCTTCACTAAGTACGCAGGTATGCTGCGATGGGGGTATTTTTGATTCAGGGAGCATTAAAATGAATATTTCGACCTCAAATTCAAAAATTTTGATGAAAAAAATGCTTTCTCAATTTACTTATGTATAACTTAGGTGGGGAGAAAGTAATTAATATGTTTTGAACTGTTGAAATTTTTATGCTAGGCTGCACAATTGAAGAGCTTGTTTTAAATCGGCTTAAGCTGGTCCAAATATGACTTTTTTCAGGAATAAGTAAATAAACTGAAAGCCTTTTCTATTGTTATTATTCTGTATTACAAAGCCATCATAAATCAATAGTAATGGTAATAATAACGCTCACCGGACCTAAAACGATTTTAATTTTGTTATGTTCTCTAAATTTTGTTATTGCTGATTCTGAAAATGACAATTTTTTTGTCAGAAACGCCAAAAATCAAAAAAAAAAAAAAACGGAAATAGGCCTATGGGATTTTTTCACACTTTTAAATATCATAGTAAACTGTGGGTAGTTATTTTTGTTTTGTTGTTCGGACTCACCCACCTTGTTTATTTGATTCCTCAGCCGGTGTAAATCCTGGACACAATAAGGTCTTGTACACTAAAAATCCGGATTCACACTCGACTAATTAACCCGTGACATTTCACGTGAAAAATATTAAAAAACATCACGCCTCTTCAGATATTTGGATGTTCAGGTAGCGATGCGCTTCGACCGTCGCAGACGGGGAAGAGTCCGAACAACAAAACAAAAATAACTATTGAGAATACCCCATATAATGTCATTTAGAAAAAAAGAAAAAATACCCCCGTTGCAGCAGACCTGCATACTCAGCGAATTTCAAGTGCAAAACAACATATTTCGATCCAACATAGCGAGATTTGATATGTTTTTGTAAGCTCCATAAGAATAACATGGGGAATGAGTATGGAGGTTTGCTGCTACAGGTATATTAAAACTGGGTGGTTTTAATTCAATATTTAGTAGATCTGAACTAGAAGAAGCCATTTACCAAGTTTTATCAAGATATGTTGAGAAATAAGCGAGATATAGAATTTTACTTATTTCCCATAAGGTTAACATTGAGACAACGTACTGCGTTTACCACTTTCAATATCTCGGCAACCAATGGACATAGAGCCATGATTCAAAATACTTAATCGTTTGTTTTTTTTGGGCTGAATTCAATGGTGCCAATAAAAATTTGAAAAATTTTATTTTTCTATGTAAAAATCTCAAAAAACCCATTTTTGGGGAGGTTTACCCCCCTTTACCCCCCCTTCCGGTGGTCCGATCGGGCTGGTTTACGAATTCGTCCGAATAATTACTACTTTACACGTCTATGCCAAATTTCATTCCGATTGGACCATTTTTGCACAAGTTATCGTGCTTAAAGACATATATATATATATATATTTATGAAAGTGAACGAATGGTGTTTTTGGCATCTGAGGACCTCAAAAAGAAAAGTTATGATGGTTTTAGGCTTAGGTCTTACCATGAGACCTACGTTAACAGCTTCTTCCCTATAGGGGAAATTCGCTAAAACTGTGGGTACTCACAGGGGTGCCCACAGCATGTTTTGATGTCGCAAGTTGCGACATCAGACTAAATTTTGGGGGGGATTTAAAAATACTAGGGAAAATGGGGGGGATTTTTTAATATATGCTCAGTTTTTATCTGAATCGAAAATTTGTAATGGTCGAATAGCAACAATGAGTTCAGGTTCAATTGTCAAAAGTTAGACGACACGACTGTTGTTGACGTGTTACCGTACTAGGTAATCGGTCGGGTCGGGCTGTGCTCACACTGACACTGTTACACTGGTAAAATATCCTGTGGTCGCGTGGTGCAATGATCGTAATTCGCCGTTTCGCCGCTACGTCACGCCGGCGCCGCGCCGCTGCCGCTCAACTCCCGGCTCTCGCTTGTCAACGCCAACACCAATACCAATATAAATGGGTTATAAAACGGATATGATCTTTATAGCCAAGTGCACAGTTGCGTTGCATACACAGTCGAGTCGATGTGTTTTTATTTTGAGAAGGCTCGTGTGTCGCTAGTTATTTATTGTAAACTACCTAGACTTTATTTAAGCCGTAAGGCTCCTTTTAGACTAGGACACAGTTGCCCGTAACTGTGCCCGGACACTGTTACCAGCAACTGTGTCTGCTCGGGCAACCGCAGCGGGCACTTTGTCCCAAACACTCTTCCGCGCCAACTAAGAAAGATGTTGTCAAGAGAAAAGGGGAGCGCGAAATATTCACGATCACCCGATGTCAACCAAAAAAGCAGATAAAGGACCTTATTATACCCCGCTTGATGAGTTGTGTGCCGATAAATGTAAAATTTTTAACTACTTGAGAGTGTATAAAACCTCATTTGATGAACTGTTGGACCTTAGTGATGATATCAGGAAAGCTGATGCGATGATACGGAAAAGTATACCACCAAAGACACAACCGAAACACAGGCGGATTTAGGTCACAACATTTGGGGGTGCCAGCTCACTTAACGTTTGAAGTGTTGTATGCAAAAATTCAAACATCAAACTCCTACTTAAATGGTCCGTTTAAGGCCTATTCCAAGTAGGTACTTATTTTATTTAACAACAACCATTTGTAATCTACGCAAATACCACAGTAAAAGTTGAAATTTTCCCCTGTGCTTGAGAAATCGATGTATCGATACTTAGGCCTAATTCGGACTTTATGTCGTTTGTCGCCTGCCGGCGACGAAGGACGAAGTGGCGCTCCATCCGACGCCTTCGGCAACGGCCTTGCTCTTTTCATAAGGAAACTTTTTGACTGACCAAAAGTCAATACATCAATTAGTAGTCCGACCGATATCGGTTTATCGGAAAATCAAAAGTAAATTAAAAGAAAGAAACCCAAAAGGGCTTAATTGTAGGATCGATTAAATCTATCGCAATCCTCATATTGCAATCGGATAGTTAGTTTGCTTTCCCGCTCAACAAACCCGATTCCCGCCGAACCCCCAATTTGTTGAGGTCAGGTAGATGTGGGGAAAAAGAAAACTATAATATTATAAAGAATACTATATACAGCCGTATTCAGTCCCATCCTATTAGCTACACTAGCCAGCCAGACCTCAAGTTTTGTGCATTTCCTAATTACAAAATTGTTTATTTTGCCTTATTTCCCGTCGACAATCCAAATCTTGCATTATAATTATGCGACCACGTTGTCGAGGTTATTATTCCATCATCATCAGGCTTTTTCCATACAAAAACGTTGTCACTCCTGGGTGGTCGTCAAATTTTTTATAAACACATTTCTACATTTATGTGGCACAAAAACGACATGAATACAAAACATAAAACTGTTTGGCCAAACTTAAAACAGAATTTACGATCCGGCGCGGGCGAAAGCGATGTCATGACTGGGGGCCGCAGGTGGACTTGATCCCCTCGTTGTTTTAACTGGAACGCCGGCCGTGGTCCTGTTCTTTTTCTTTTGTTTACTTGCCACCCTATCGCCGCATCATAAATACTATTTGATTGGAATAATGATGTTTGCTCGTTTAAAACATTGCTGTGGTCCGTTTTCATAGAGCTGTACATTTCAAATTCTTGTAAGCAATTTAAATAACTGTCCCTTTTGTTATGAACGTGTAAAATTTCCAAATTTTTGTCAAAGCTAGAATAACTGTGATTTTTATTCAATAGGTGGTTTGCAAAGGAAGATTTGGAGTTAGAGCAGGACGGGATATGTTCATTAAACCTTTTCTTGAATGAACGGACGGTTTGACCTATATAATATTTTGGGCAGTTTTTCACATTTATAATTTTGTAGACTCCGGTTTTGTCTTTGTTCTCAACTTTATTATTTTTTTCGTTCCTTTAAAATTGAGCCTAATTTATTATTGATTTGGAACGAGACTATGACATTATTTTTGGCCATTTCGTTACTCAAAGTGTGGTTTCAAAGTGTGGATGAAAATCACCACATCTATGTCATCTGAGTTGGTTTAATCTCTAGGATATTATTTTATTATATAGTCTTCATGTGCAAATTACTAGTGGGGTTAGCTTTTTGCCTCACCCAACCATTCTATAAGTATACAGCATCTAAAATTAGAAATGCTTTATTGTTCCACTTGGATACGAGGGTAACAATATCTCTCAAACCTCATACTATCCAAGAATTTAAGTAAGCCGAGGTATCGATGCCAATTAATTTTTGGGGGGGATTTCGCGACATGGACCATGGGGGGGATGGGCACCCCTGGGTACTCAACCTATGCATATTTTTACCCTGAAAACTAAATTACTTATGCTATTTGTTTTCAGATTGAGCCATTCATAGAGAACAATCTTGAAAAAATATAAAAGTAATACACACCTCATCCACTCTAACTAGGGGACATAGTGGGGTACTAGGGTATTGGTGGGGAACAATCTTAGAACCAACCTTAAAAGAGATTTTATTCTTGATGAACCCTTAACCATCCATTAAATCCTCAACATCTAAAGAAGGGTAAAAATTAAAGGCCACATTATTTTTTATGTTTTAATTATTTATTAACTTATGCCAGAATAAACTATTTAACCGAAACTAACCAGCCTAACCTAACCTTCCTCTCTTAACATAACCGATCCAAAAATATATTCAGTTATGAATGGGGCCGAAGGAACAACAGGCTAAGTTACGCTGGGTTAGGTAGGTTAGTTTAAGATATGGTGACTTCTAATGAAGACTGGAATTTTGCTGTTTTCAATAACATAATATGTCCTGAATGAGGGACATTTACCCTGGTTTAATGGGACATTTCCCCTAGTAAGAGACTCATGAGATATTATTTCTAAAATTGCTCCCTACCCGATACCCTAGTATCCGACTGTGTCCCCTAGTTAGACTGGATTAGGTATGTATTTATTACATTTTTAACATTTTTTCAAGATTAAAATACACGCTTATGAATGATTCAATATGAAAACAAATTGTGTATTTGTTTTCAGGGTAATAATGCGCCTAGTTTGAGTACCCATCGTCCAATATTTGAAAGTTGGAAAAAAACCATTTTCCCCGTTTTTGGGGATTTTTTGGCATTTCTAACAAAAGCAATCATTATTTTCAGAATCAACAAAATTTTGAATGTTAATAAAATTGTTAACGTCATAAAAATACCGGTGATAAATAAAATTCTTTCTTCTGAATAAATTTGTGTATTCTTGTGTATAAATTCTTTCTTCTGTATTTTAACTAGCGTTAAAAGTAATAATGGTTAATTAAATTAATCTATCATTTCATTACACCTCGGATTATCTGGATTAAATGGCGGAACACCAATATGGACAGCAAAAAATCTGGATAATCCAATGACATTATAATACTGTATCACTTAAATTAGTGATTGGAACCTAATTTAATCCATTATAAATTATTTAAATTGTGCATAGCCTTGCTATGCACAATCATCCTTCATTCATCTGTCATTCATACTTGGCTTAAAATACCTACCTGGTTAGGTCGCTATTTCAAGCAATGTCTCTTATGAATTGATACTACTACAAACAGCATATCAAGACTGTCATGGCCCCCACATTCGATTGCGGGCCCTGTATCCAGGATCAGCCTCGGGCCCCATACGTTCGTGTGCTATGCTATGTTTCAAAAATTACTTGGTAATCTTTTAACCTTCCACAAATTTGATTTGGACTCATGATTGGTAATAATGAACAATTAAGGCTATTAGTTCAATCTAAAAAACTAACTTTAGCCTACGGGGAACATTTTTGCAAACATAAATTATAAAAAACATTCATTTACTTTTATTTTTTTGAGCACATGTACAAGGCTTTGATGCCCATGTGGGCTTTTTCCATATTTTTGTTTTAATATTTAGGCTCGCATTACACTATCAAATATTTTATAAAAGATTTGGTTTGACCAATCAAAGTTGAAGTCAGCTGATTTTCAAAAGAAAAACTTAAATTTTGATTGGTCAAATAAAACTTTTATAAAGGATCTTTTATAAAATATTTGATAGTGCAATGCGGGCCTTAGTTTCATTACAAATAGTATATGTATCTTAAATATACTAATAAATTTTGTAATAATGAGGAATAAAAAAGTTTTCATTCATTCATTCATTCAGTGGAAATACATTTCATTTTTAATGGTCACTTAAAGATCCTAGACTAGACACTAATTAGTGTCTAGGATCATTAAGTGACCAGATCAAGTTTTAAGGTTGATAGGGTTGATACTCAGTAATTAAAATAATCCAGCCCTGAAAGCTGAAAAATAATCTGAAAGAATAACAGAAGTAGGTAAAACCATAGATGTAAATAAGCACACTGCATTGGTAACTCAGGCCCTGCAACGTGAGCCGCCGGCAGTGGTTGCATTTTAAGATTTTGCAGGGGCGATGGGGGAACGCATCTTTTGCCGGGCAACTTATACTGACCGTCTAGTTAAACATTAATTGTAATTACTTAATAGTAATGGCAGTATATATACTATAGCAAGCTTTACCCGTAAAATTGCTCCCAAATCCGTGCAGTTTCAATACGGTTAACAATACAGTTTCACCCTTTTTCCCCCAAAGCCCTTCAATTTGGCCCGGCTGCAACTCAGAAATCACTACACGAGCCTTACGGGGAGCGCGCTAGCCATTTGTATTTATTTACATCGATGGGTAAACCCATCAAATTAGAAAACTACTTTTTGATAGGTTGTTTTAGGTTATGTTTAATTTTGTAGGAGTTAAATTGTGAATGGTTGAGTCATTTTATATTTGATTAGCTTAGGTTTTGTTTGGTTTGGTTAGGTTAAGCTACATTATATTAGATTGCATTAGGATTGGTTTAAAAAATGATAATAGTTATAGTAAGTAAGGATAAGGTTAGAAAAGTTAGAAAATGACTGAAAAATCCCAATCTAACAATATCAAACATAAATCCTTCCTTTAAATTCTTTCCTTCATCCTAACTTAATTTGACATAACCTAACCAAACCAAACCTAACTTTTCTGACTTATCATTACATCACTCGACTTATCCTTAGATACCACAAAGTAGATGAAATGATAAAAAAAACTAACCAAAAATAACTTATTTTGTACACAAATTTATAGCTTTTCCATGTTTTTTCAGCTGTAATTCTGTTGTAACAGGTTATTGTTGTATTTTTTTTACTTATTTCAAACTCGGTTACTATTTATTTTTCTCAAAAAATGTCTTTTTCATTTTTTAAAAGTAAATTTTTGTATTTTATATTAAGTAAAAGTGAATCCCCCCAATGAAGACGATAATGAGGTCCAACTTTTATGAAATTTGGTACAGGCATGTAAAGTGGTAATCAATTCGACGAGTTTGTAAACCTGCCGGATCGGACCACCGGAGGGGGGGTAAAGGGGGATAAACCCCCGCAAAAATGGGTTTTTTGGGTTGACTAAAAATTACTCAGTCCTCTACATATCGTAATAAAACTTGGTTTTTGGCTTCGTCTAGATGAGATCTAATGTATATTAATCTAAAATCCCCGATATTTCCATTTTTATGGCAGCAAACCTGCATACTCATTCCCTTGTTATCCTTATGGGAAATAAAAATGCTATATCTTCCTTATTTCTCAACATATCTTGATAAAACCTGGTATATGACTTCTTCTAGTTCAGATCTACTAAATATAGAATTAAAACCACCCAGTCCTAACATACCTCTTGCAGCAAACCTGCATACTCATTCCCAATGTTATTCTTATGGAGCTTACAAAAACATGTCAAATCTCGTTATGTCGTATTGAAATATGCTCTTTTGCATTTGAAATTCGCTGAGTATGCAGGACTGCTGCAACGGGGTGTTTAGTATTTAAATTACAAACATTATTACAGTGAGTGAAAACAGTAAATATTCAAAAACTATCATTGTTTTCTAAGAGACCGATTGAAATTTTGACGTTAATTCCTAACACTAATTTTTGACAAACTTGTGTGTTTAAAATTTTTCATTAGTCCCTTGCTCCTTTAGTTTTGAGTTATCTAAGCTCCATTGTATTTAAGGTTTAATGAATTTCTTAGAAGTTTTGAGGGCTGGTGTACATGTTTTCGTCATACCATAGGTCCAGAGGTCCTGGTATTCATACAGTGTGTAAAAAAGTCTGTCCCCCCTCTTTAGTTTTTTTGCTTGTAAATACAAAAAAATCACCTTTGGGGAACTATTCTAACTTAACCAAATTATTTTTTGAGATTACCAAATATTTTGTGTCCCCCCAAAAATGGGGGATTTTGGGGGCAGCTCAAAATTTTCAATTTCTAACCCCTTAATGAGTACCTATCCACTCATTTTAAAGAGCTTTCAAAAATGGGCGAAGGGTGGAGGTTGGAGGTCTCTAACGTGTTTCTATCAAAATTGGCTGCTTGTCAAAATTTTGAATACAACACATTCTTGAAACATGGCGTCTAAGACTTTCGGAGTTTTGATTTCACCTTTGGTAACTTAAAAATGAAACGACCCTTGAAAAAATGTTATAAAATGAAAAAATTGAAAAAGGGCTATAAAATGTCCACAGAATAAGGTCCACCTTGGATTTCATACAAAAATTACTCCTATTTGGTACACTTTCTCTTAAAAAATAATATATTAGATTTTTTAGGTACCCTAATTGCACCGAGTCAACAAAGGTCACAGGGACAAGTGAAAAGGCCAAGCTCTACAGTAATGTTGGATTCGGCATGTCTTTAAAGCTATTTACATCTTCAAACAGATTATACCTAGTGAATAACATGTTGACCCTTGAGTTTGAGGTCTTGGCCCAAGTCTTATGGTGATTTGCTGGCAATTACTTAAAGCCATATCAAACATATATAGTGTTTTTAATGTAAAATTATATATTATATATCCAATATTACCAGTTCATCAAGAAGAATATATAGTTGTTGTTCATCAACCATATTTTTTAAATCTGTATGCTAACTATGATTAAAATGATTTGGATGAAATCTTGAATTTTTTTTATATCAACAAAACTATTATCATTTACGCTAAATATTTTGTTAACTTTTTGTCAAATGAGTAGGCCTAATTAAAAGTTTGACAGTTTAGTCTCATATTGTTTTTTTTTTTTTTTTGATACTCCAATATAAGTTTCTTGATAAATTTCTACCATGTGCATTCGTCGGTGAAGAAACAATACAGCCTATCTGACAAAACCCAAACTTTTCAGGAGAGAAGAAAACCCGTTTTGGCAATACAGCCTATCTACCGCCTATCTGGTAGATGGGCGGTATTGTCACAAATAAAGTCAAATATAGTCAAATTAAAACATTGCATCTACCAACCCTATCCTTAGGGATCTTGGTGAACTACAGCCGTCATTACGTGTACAATAACACTGAGGTTGCTATCATACCATAAACCCAACTCTGATTAATAAATACTTTACAGGAGAGAAGAAAAACTGTTTTGGCAATACCGCCTATCTACCGCCTATCTGGCAGATGGGCGGTATTGTCACAAATAAAGTCAAATATTGTCAAATTAGAACATTGCCTATACCAACGCTATCCCTCGGATTTTCAGTGAACTACGTCCGCCATTACGTGCAGAATAACACTGCGGTTGCTAGGATAGCAAAAACTCAATTTCCCAAAATTTGTCAGATAGGCGGTATTGTTTCTTCACCGACGATATGATTTTAGTTGTTGTTTTTACACTAGTAGTCCAGGCGTTATTGTGAATACCTGGGGACCGAGCTTCGCTCGGGGGAAAGCAGTGACATTTTCAAATATAGGCTACATGTTCATATTGCTCCCCACAATGACAATTAGCTTTGTAATTTGATTTACTGAGGTTTAAGTTTTGTTCATTGAATTTATCCGGTCTTTGTTTTCTAATCGATGCTCTCATTGCTCGTTTCAGTGGCCAAGCGCTGTGACGAATGTTGTATATCCCAACGGTGCCTTCATGAATTGCTTGACACTGCCAAAATCACAGATTACAATATCATAGAAAATGCAAAGTATATGATCTTACATCACAAATAATCTATCTTCTATCAATCTGTCTATATTATTAATTCTGTAAGCGATTTTTTAAAATCAAAGTTGTGAGAGTTTGCGAGCTCGCAGGATGACAGGAGATGGCTCAAATGAAAGGTCTCGGTCCCAGGGGGTCGGGAAAAATAGCAGATTATGTCCAATTATACCAGAAAATGAGAAGTAACGAAAAATATTTTCCATTTAAAATGCATTGGGATTGAAAAGATTAAAAACCTCTGCTTTGTTTACATTAAACATGTGGTGCTAATGCTTGATTCAAAGCCATATTGTAGATGTTGACTTGTGGGATTTGTTTCAAAATGCAGCTAACTATGCACGTTCAATGTACAGTACTATAACAAAAAATATTTTAAATTTAAGATTTTCTGATTTTATAATAATTAAGGGTTTGAGTTTTTCATGATTTAAAATGATAAAAAGTTAAGTACGTTTGTTTAGTTTGTGTTATAACAATGCAGATTTAATACCAAATGATATATATAATTACGTAAGCGAAATTTTTCCGAAGAAATTGTGGGCGTTTGGAAGATTGCAGGATTATTGGGGGGGGGGGGGGGGCTGAAACTGAAGGTCTCCATCTCAGGGACTTGGGGAAAATGCTGAAAATGCAATTTTGTGGATCCAAAAGCATATTTTCTAAGAAGGTATTTTGTACTATAGTAAAGAAGGATTATGCTTAGGGGCTATTAGCCCTTTCAAGCCTCTAGTAATAGTAAATTTCATAAATGATGATAAATTTTCTGAGCATCTAAATTTTGAAGTACAAACTGAAGTTTGAGGTGGATTGAGTTGAATAATATCACGTTTTTTCTTATATGAACCTTGTCCTAATGAAATAAACTTGTTCTTTGTAGATCTTTGAGAATTTGCTTATCTCTATTTCCTAAATTGTACTTGCAAACCTTAAGAAACATTAAACTGATGATTTAAATTTAGTAAATCTTAATCATAAAATCACCTTTATCCAAACAAATACTCGTTGCTTTGATATTAATTATTTATAATTAACCTGAAACACAGCTGTTTACCTGTTTGGGATTTTTAGATCATGGGGATAATAATCCATGAGCAATCTGTACTCAATTGTATTATCCCTGTTCTATTCTACTGTACTGGCAACGTGCTATAAAAGTTTTAAGTGGATTTTTCATGAACAGCTGGATGATTCTTTTGTTTACTTTTTTGTTATTGGCAACTCATATGACCCCATGTTAAAAATTATAAATTTTAAATTTAATTTTTCTAAAAAAATTGCGTTTCTACAGCAAATTCAACCACGTAGGTGAACTTAAAAATAAAAACTACACCTACATGCAAAATTTTATCAAAATCGTTAGAGCCGTTTTCGAGATAGGATTTATAAATGGCTCTTTGGAGAGGCAAAGGGGGGACCTGGACTATTGCACTGTAGTGTAGTTTGGCCTTGATCCTATATCTTAAGACTCAACTGGCCGTTGTCAGATACAAAGCAATCATCTATTTTAAAGCAATCATCTATTTTGTTCTAAAATTATGTTATACCCATGAAGTCTTTTAATATCAATAATTATTATTTTTCAGGCAATGGGATGTAATAAGAGCAAGCCACAACATGGAAGAGCTGAAGCACATATTAATGGACAACAATCAAATCCATGGGAACGTGGTCAAGAACCTCATTCATTCTTTGGTGAATTCAACCAAAATAGAAACATAAATGTTAGCTTTCGCTCAGATGGGGCCTTTAATTATCAACCATCTATAAGTCCATTCATTCAGAATTCAGAGCAACAAACATGTCATGGTTATTCCAATGTGTCTGTTACAGGGTCTTTTGGTGATGCTGCTCCATCAATTAATCCAAATAGAGCATTCAACAATATGCATTATTTTAGTGCAAATGAATACAGAACCAATTCTTACAACCAGAGTAGTTTTAATGGGTTTTTAGCATCAACAAATTCTATTTACAATAATGTAAATCAAAACTCATTCAGTCAACGTCAGTATTATTATCAGGGTTTGGGTGATGCAATTGATCATGAGCTTATTATGGGTCCTCCATCGAGACCTATTTATAAATCAGCAAGGGGTAACAATGACATGCCACATATATTAAGACCATTGGTGAGATGTAGGTCTTTTAGCAATGATAACAGAAGAAGAGTTAATATGGTAAGACACAGTTCTTTAGAGGACATTCCAAGCTTATCTGGATTCAGGAGTAGGCATTCTCGGGACAGATTTGCCAGTGATAACAATCTTTCCTGCAATAATTCTGATAAAGATGGAGATAATTCTCGTGGTTCTATACCGAGATGGCGTAACTCTGAGAGCCGAGGTCTGCGGAGGGGTTTAAAACGTAACTCTTTGGATGAAGATGACTCGCTGCATTCCAGCAGAACTTCAAGTGATAACTCCCGATTTTCAACTGAAAATTATAATATGCCTGAACTTGGACCTCGTGTGAAGCGAAAGCCTTCAAATGTAGAGGAACTTCTCATTAATAACACTGATGAGTCTGTCAATGATAAAAACCTAGAAGAAGAAAAGACTGTTGGTGATGTAACCAAGATCATACACCAAAGTGAAGAACAACTGAATGTGAATGAGGAACAATTTGATATTCTTGATTTACTGATGTTTCCAGAAGAATGGTCCTCTTGTGCTGTAGATAGAACTGGACTAGTTGACATTTCACTTACTTCTCCCGAGGGAAAATCGGTTCAAAAATACTTCAGCAGGACATCGCAATCCAAAGATTTTAAACTCTCGATCACTGCCATTGCGAGAATTGAAAATCCTTTTATGCATTCATATTATTTATTGAAAAAAAAGGAAATGGAATCACGTAATGAACATGTCGACGAGTTGTATTTGTATCACGGTACAAAGAAAGAACATTTATCTGGAATACTTGAAGACAATTTGAACTGGAGACTGTATAGTGAGAAACACAGATTTGGACAAGGAGTCTCCTTTTCCCCACTCGCTACTTATTCTAGTCATTACAGTGACAGAAATTCTGAGAAAGTCATGTTATTATTTAAAGTATTAACCTCTAATAGTATTGGTGGAACTCCTGAAATGAAAGTGCCACCTATTATAGACGATGTAGTGTATGATGTTAGCATTAAAGATGATACAACTGTCATTGTAAAGTATTCTGATAATGAATTTTATCCTTTGTATAAAATCACATATTAAAAAGTAATGAGGAGTTAGTTTTAAACAGATTGATAA
Organism: Flexamia atlantica; assembly: GCA_035578135.1. Classification (NCBI taxonomy): domain Eukaryota; kingdom Metazoa; phylum Arthropoda; class Insecta; order Hemiptera; family Cicadellidae; genus Flexamia; species Flexamia atlantica. The sequence goes on from JAQJVK010000001.1 coordinate 230,804,755, forward strand.
AGAATGTTTACTTAGGAAACTAATTAAAATAACTCCTCATTACCAAGCTTATTTAGTGCCGAGGCAAAGTCTTGAAAACAGCTCTATTAAGATACCTTGTTTGCCATACGTTGATTTTTGTGTTTAACAAACTTGGTGGTTTGTCAACTTTTGTAGCATTGAAAATTTTTATTTTCCTAGTAGGCCTTGTAGTTTTTTCAATCCTTTGTATTCTTTGGCCACATCAACTGGAGTACACATTCTAAATTAGTGTTACCTCTATGGTAATCATAAAAATCCATTTTGTGACTTGTTTTAGGCTTTAGAATGCATAAAACATTTTCTTGTTTTAACATCTATTTTGTTTGGTTGCAATGAGGAAGCTTGTAACTCATAGAATGTATTTAAAGAACGTTTACAAAGCATTTATTTATGGAATGCTAAAACTGAATAAAAGTGTCATAAATGTTTATAAAAAAAGAAATTAATTAAGTTATGATTCAGAAGTAATAATAAATTAAATTAATTATTCAGCCCAAAGAAACATTGTAATTACAGTATTCTATTTTAGCAATCATATTGATATGTTAAAGTAGGTACATAACTTTGTCATGTTTTTGTTTCTTAAAAATAAACATATTTCTTTGTTCTAATATAGTATATTAATAAATAAAATCCTCATTCTAATATTTTATTTTTATATAACAACTTGTTGATTTTATTTGTATTGACTGCTTTCCTTAAAAAATTACAAAGAAAAAACATCTTATCATTATACAGGGTTAAGAAAAAGTGTGGATACCCCCATTTAACTTTTGAATGTGCAATAGCAGGAAAACCAAACGGCACACTTTACAACTTGAAAGCTGCACTTAAGTCATTATTTTGACCCGCCCCCAAAACAGTATATTTTGGGACCATTTCTGTGGGCCCTTTGCTAAAAGCCACGAGGGGCCCCCTCTTACAACACAAAAAAAGAATTAAGTTTCTGAGTGTATTAACAGCTTGGCTAATGATATTGATTATGTATGGATGCATTTGTATTAGCATCCGTTTATAATTCATCTGTGTTCTCACAACTTACTATATTATATGATGAGAAAACATCAAAATTTTCTGTGAATCCCGACAGTGAGCACTGCAAACTTTCCAAATCTGTTGTGTACCACTCGTGGCACACTGTTCCCCTTTGATTCAATGCTTTTTCACACAGCTTTTGGAGCTTTGCTGGTTAGGTTATTTTTAGGTGGCTGGTTAGGTTGTTTAGGTTCATTTTGAAAAGCTCTTGGCTGTAAATATTAGGCAAAATGGAAGGGGATAGACAGCTAAATTACCTGGTAAAGATGAAAGCAGGTAAAGCACACTAAAAGAAAACACATAGATTCTTGATATTTCGCCCCTTTAGGACTTCATCAGAAGAAAGAGAAAGTTTTGGACTGAAAAGTTCTAGTCCAAGGACTGGAACAGCCATTGTCCTTTACCAGAGCTTTCTCTTTCTCTTTCTTCTGATGAAATCCTAAAGGGACAAAATGTCAAGAATTCCATAATCCAAAAAAAAGTTTCTTGCAAAATACAGTTTAAGTTATCAGGTGTGCTCCCCATTTTTTTCTGTTATTAATGCTAATGCCACTAAACCACAACTTAGTTAAATTCTTACACTAAAAATGTAACGATGGATACATTTTACAATACACATTTTAAATAGATAAACATAAAAAAATAACTTTTTACGCTATGTTCACTTCTTACTGAAAAATAGTAAACATTTCAGGACGTTTGAGCGACTCAAACAGTTCTTGAGACACCGTATTTATTTAAGTTGAAGAAGTATTGTAGCAGTGTTGCCCAAATTGTTGAGGCTTGACAGGGTATACTATAATGTGAGTCCACCATCATTATGACCACAGAATTCACGAGATTTATGATAACCTTATTGGATTGGGGCCTTCATCATTTTTTGTCTATTAGATTAGTCCTTCAAATTTAGTACACAATAACTAACTCGGCAGTCCACATAACTCGACAATAAATAAAGAAAATCATATTTTACATTTTATGATATTTTATAAAAGCATCTTGGGACAAACCAAAGGACACACAACATAATAATATTATGGATGCTTTATTCATACACTAAATATATACAGATCAAAATTATATGAAATGATGTTGTATACTTTTTAATTTTCCATATTATACTCTGCAATTTCTTTTTCTAGCTGGACACATGCTTGTTCAATTTCATAATTTTTACTTACTAGACCAACCCACATTGCTTCCAATTTCTTCAATTTTTCCCCACCTTGCATCTGCATGTTTTTTCGTTGCCAGTTAATTTCTTGTATTTCCTTCCTACATAAACAAATAATATTGTTTTAATTTTTAAGTAAGATTTTTTTAAAGAGATTATTAATTGATTTATTATGTACAGAACCAAACAAAATCAAAAACGTTGGCTGAAACTGCACGTTTTCCTGCTATCGCCAGTGCCGGATTTATGCCCACTGTGGCCCCAGGCCTAGTTATAAGAGGCCTTCCTAAGAACTGACGGCCTTGGCAAAAGTGGAGACCTTTTGCTTAAAAAAAATTTTGGTGGGCCTAGCGGTAAATCCGCCACTGGCAATCGCTGTTTACAAGTGTTATAAGGTCAGTCTTTCAGAGAAAACATACCTGAGTGCTTGTAGCTGTTTCTGTGCTGATGATACACACTTAACAAGCAATTCCAGATATGATCTCCATGCTTCACAGCCGTATTCTAACATCAACTCCAGATTGCAAATTCTGGAAAAGAGAGGGTTGTTAGTCCTAATGAGTTGGTATCTCAATTTGGATTCCGAAAACAAAGTTTCACAATTTAGGCAATAGATTCATTACATAACGAATAAATAACAGTTTTGAAAGCAATAACTACAGGGGGAACCTTCTGTGACCAGACCAAAGCTTTTGGGTGTGATTCATTTTCGATTCTTCTAAAAAAAAATTGAATTTTATGTCTTTTAATTCAGATTTTAAGAAACTTCAAAATATAGCATTATCCACACTTAATCTTGCATCTCAATGGTTTCACTCCAGTAACTTTTTTCCAAACAATGACAAAACCCAATCTGAAGTTTATCACACTGAAAAATGTGTCAAGTTTTGAATCCACACCCCAGGTATCAGTTGTAAAGAATTAAGGAATGATGCTAGACCCAAGACACTCAACTAAATTGGGCCCCACATATTGATCTAGTGTGCAAAAGTATTTCCTGTGTAGTCTTTTGGTTGAAAAAATTTCAAATTTTTTTTTCAATATTTAAGCAAGTCATATTTTGCGTTTTCTTAATCAATTCAAAAAGAATGAAATAATTTCTTATGTTAGTTCTTCAGAGGTAAAATACCCGCATTCAGTGACGGATCTACACTTACTGTCGCCCGGGGCAAAAACGGAGTTTGGCCCCCCCATGGCACCAAGCACAAGAAATATATTATATTTTTAATGTGTCTTTGATGTGATGGATAAGCAATTATTTCGTACATCATAATATGATTTTATTTTATGGTTCTTATGATTTTTTACAAACAATGTTCACAGGCTACGATACAGCCTAGCCAAGAGCTGTTATTGTCATAATATGACCGAGAAATTTGCCAGCTGCTGTAAAACCAAAGCAAGGTGTCTACCAGATTTGACATATGAAACTTCCGTATTTTTTCTGACCATTCCCGACTGTTTCAAAAATAATGCCCGACCAGTGAAATCGGCTATGTTGCACCCTTAAATTAATACTTGAGCCCAATCTTTTTTAATACAATCTTATTTTTACGGCCGCAATGCGACCGAGAGATTTTGAGGACGCGATATGTCCCAACATAGTTAACAGCCGCAATGAGACTATGAGATTTGCTGGTCACAGAAACACTGAGCGATTTTTTCCGGCCGCAATACTACCAAGAGATTTGCCGGTCGTGGTTTATGCAACCGCGATTTGGCAGCCGTGATGCGATTGCGAAATTATGATAACTGGATAACTGGACCTCTTATGATAACTGGATCATAAGAGGTCCAGTAGTTCGCGATGTCCGCAGCGTAAGAAGGGCTAGGGAGTCGGCCGAGTACGACGGACTGTCGGAAACCTATACAGTTAAACGCGGTCTGAACGGTTTCGTCTGTCCCCTTTTGGAGGGCGGCGAAAGAAAAAGGTTACTTTATGTAATCCGCCGCGACATAAACGATCTGTCGTCGTTCGCCATAGACTTGTCTATGCTCGTCCACTTTTTCTACACGTCACGCATGTTACAAATCGACGACGATGCCCAGTTCTTACGTCTGCATCCACGATTCGACGGGCGGGCACTGGCCGCCGCGCTCTCCTCGGCTTACGACTCGAGATAAGCTAAAAGGACAGCCAGACTGGACGATCCTGGCAATTTGTTGAATATATGGTATACCATCCGTCCGAGGCGGTACGATGTAAAACTTAGATCGTTTGCTTTCAACCATGTTGTGAACGAGTACGCTACTGTTTTGGAGACAAACGTGCGCATGCACGCGTTTAGTGGGATCAAAAAAGGGATCGCCTCCAAGAGCGGTTTGGATAGAAAGACTATTCACGAGGCGTGCTACAAACGTTACTACATTGGAGAGTCGACGTCCGGCTGTCCGGAAGTGGACGGATGGTTCGACGCGCAGATACCAAAGCGACGGCCAAAGCGTTGGAGTGCGACTATTGGCGGTTCGTCCCGACGTTTCGCCGTCTCCAGGCGGAAGCCTGGGTGTCCGCTACGTCGCAGCCGTCGACCGAGTCTAAAGGGAAAAGGGGACGCGGGTTCAGGTTGTTTCCTCAATACAGCCATGGATTGAAACACGTACTCTACGATAGCTCTGCGCTATTCGAGTTGTTAAGACGACTGAATAGGGAGACCACGCCTTCGACATGGTCACAGTTCAATAAATCCGAAGCGGGAAACGGAGAAGCGGGTTCCCGCTTATATTGGAAACGATATTTCACGTGTCCCGCCAATTTCGGCTATAGCATACGAACGGATGGAGTGGCCGTATCATTGACAATGTTAAAACGAGTAAAAAAGATGAAAGCGGCGGTGGTAAAGAAGAAAAGTAAAATACTGGAATTTGGCGAACAGACTCTCGATATTCTACAGCCCCGTTCTTCTGGCGGCTATATCGCTGTCGACCCCGGCGCTCGTGAACCCATCGACCTGTTCTGAACAGGGTGATGGTAAAATGGTGTTCGCCAAACTAATGGCCGGCCAGGTGTATTTTGAAATTGGCGAACTGTGGCGCGAGAAGAAGAGGAAAAGGATTACAGCAATAGCGGACGAGAAGGTACGCGAAGACGAGCGCAGATTAGGGTCTCTGGAGGACTGCAGCTCAAAACACGGTGGGGATCCCTATAGATATACAGTCTTCAGGAGTAAACATTTACACGAGCTGCAGCGCGTTTATGGGAAATGAAAAGTGGCCAGATTGAAATTCGACAAGTATTCATGTAGACAAAAGTTCATGTCCGACGTTGTGAAAGAGTTTTTCCCCAATCCCAAGACGACCGTACTCTACGGAGCCGGGTGCAAATTCATGAATGTGGCCATGTTTAGAGGTCAACAGAAATTCTCGCACGGTTCACTGCTGCGCGAGTTGAAACGTAGTGGCAGATCCGTGCTGTTGGTTGACGAATCGTACACCACGAAACGGTGCTCCCGCTGTTTCGGCGGCCCTACTGTAAAAGTGAGTCCCTCGCCTCACCGTTATGTACACTGCCCAGTGTGTCATCGCGGCACGAACAGGGATCGAAATGGAGCCACCAACATTTTATTAAAATCCACCGGCAGATGGAAAAATAATGATAATAATAATACCAACAGTCAGCCGCTTTTCCCGGAAACGTGTGAAAGCGGCACTGGCTCTCTTCTGTTGTAAGGTCGAGAGTCGTAACCCTGAGAACACCGGTACAGCATTCAAAGGGTTAAGTTACAAATCAACTGTTATGCTGTCAGGCCTATGCACTTGGTGCATTATATCTTGAGCCATGGCCTACTCTATTGCGGGAGCTGTAAGGTGTTGTTTATTGTAAATAATATGGGGCAATAAACAATGTATAAACAAATTTCAACTAACTCTCACGTCGTTAATTTGCAAATAGACTTAAATTGACAGCTGTGGTGTCCCAATGACTTGCATTAGGCCTGGCAGCGCTAGTAAATGGCATGATTGCACCTAATGATTCGAAAGCCATTTTCTTCATGATAAAAGAAAAAAGAAAGAAGTGTGCAGTCAGCCGGTGTGATGTAGCCCTAGTTGGGCTCACGCAACTAGCACTTATGACAACTTGTCCTACATTATGTAACAGTTAAAAAATTATGATCAAAATATTTTTACGGTCTCAATTCTGTTGTAATACTGCTAGACCCGCCAATTTCATGAGCCCAACTACGTCATACCAGCTGACTATGCACACGCTTTACTTTTTTTCTTTAAATCGTGCATTTTCTTTACTTTAAAACAGATGACTTTATTTAATAAAACCAGTTTCCCAGTTTGACGGGTGTGGCCTTAATACCTGAGATGGCCACGAATACATCAACAACTACCACATTGACTAATTTGGGCCTAGCTGATCAGTTTAAACACCAACTTGTCTTGTCTTCAAACAAGTCGATTGGTCACTGCTAAAACATCTGCTAGTCTAGTCGATCAAACTCCTAGTAAGTAGAATAGGTTTTAATAAACCCAGTAGGTGATAGTACAGCTGGTGACTTCTAAGCTGGCACTTGACCGATCGATACTCAGTCGATTCTAGCCTAGTTAAAAACATTATGTTCCATCAAGCGGGTTGCGGCAACGTCCTCGCGACCCGCGTGAAGGCGTTCGTCAGCGGAAATGTTTGCAGACTGGTCTTTTTCTTATACCTCCACCACTCTCCACTCACCCCCGCGCCTATACTGCCCGCGTAAGGCCCAAGTGCCAGCTTAGAAGTCACCATCTGTATCCGTTGGTGATAGTATGAAAAAATGGCTGCCATTTTAAACAAATTGAGATGCAGTATACTATTGCAAACTCAAAAATCATGGAGGCTACAAATTTTCTCCGAGTTACATGTAGTTTGATTAAAACTAAAACAGCTCAAGTCATTTAGGACATTCTTGAATTAATTCGTCAAACAGAGGTGATTCGTGCTAAATTCATGATCATAGTTCTATCTCTAGATAGTCTACTGATAACTTAATTGAAATATTTGAGTTAGCCTACATAGGTAAAGAATAGTGACCAAGCCCAAGGCCGCACTAAAAAACTGGCCATGCTACAGCAGTCCCAGCGCTGCGACATCTCACATCAGTAGACTGGGAACTAACAACCTATGTTTATATTTTATATTAGGCTACTAAATGTTAAATTAATATTCTTTGTTTATTAACGTTTCCTCTGCATACATTTTATCACTGACTGTCAAATATTAAAGTTGTTTATATTAACTTGTTTATTAAAGTTGTCATGTTTTGTTTCGAGAGAAACTGATGAGCTGCACAGCTGTGATGTCTGAGCAAGACTCTCAGCCGGCCTACTGTTTTGCAGAAAAGAAATCTGAAGCAAGGCAAGGCCCCACTGAAAAAAACAGGCCATGCTGCAGCGAACCCAGCGCTGTGCTACGTCACACAAGTAGGCAGGGAACTAACATCCTATGTTTACATTTTTTTATTGCTAAACGTCAAATATCCCTTGTTTGTTTATGTTTTTTCTGTTTACATTTCAAATATTACTTGTTTATTTACGTTTTCTTGTTTTGATTTAAAAGTAACTGATGAGCAGCACAGCTGTGAGTCCTGAGCCAGACTTTCAGACCGCCTACTTGTTTGACGTCATAAATCCTACAGCATGGCCTATATTTGTAGTGTGGCCTTGAGCAAGGCTGGTTCTTTTAGTGAAGCCTTGCCTAAACCTAATGATTCTCCGAAACATTGCAACCTGTACGCTTGGATATCGAATTGCAGAGGTCCATAGGGTAAACTCTGACATGTGAAGGTAGGGCCTAACCCAAATTTAATTTGATTTAGCCTATAAACCGATCTTTGGGTGATAGAGGTAATTTTAGGGTCTTCAACTTTCTGAGAAAATCTATAATCGTATGATAATTTAGGATTACATTAAATGAATTTACATGAAATAATTTTCATTAAAGTAATTTAAATTCATATTTGAGATAAATTAATACCTGAGGGAAATTGATGTATAAGCCTCACCTCGTTACTCGCACCGGCCGATTACTAGGGCTCGGTGCAATTTGGTGCGCTCGTTACTAGCGCTTAGGACGATTGCAAAACAAACCAGTTAATACAACTCAATCAAATTATTTTGTATGGTCTTAGTTCTGCAGTCAAACCGCGAGATCCGCTAGTTTCTCGAGCCCAACTACGTCATACGCTTGAACCAGCAACCTCCAGGCTATGAGGTGAGCAGTGAACAGTTTGTCCACTCGGCTCTCTAGTCAGTTTGAGTTGTCAAGATTTTTTTTTCCTAGACGAGGGCCAGGCTTCGAAGTTTTCATGGACATGCACTGCAGCTTAATTAGCTATGCACCTTCGAGGTAATGGCATTATACCGTTGCAAATTGCCATTGGTGATTGGCGGGTTTTGAACGCGGATCTTGGGAGCCGAAGTCCCATCTACGCCAGGCCGCTCCTGAGTTGTAAGGATGAGCTGATTCCTAATTGTTGAGAACAGTCAACTCGCGCACCATTCAACTTGTTTAACTATTTACTCTGGAGGAAATAATTGACTGTTGCATACTAACTTGCCTTCCTTCTAATACTTCTACTCTACAAACCTAAACCGATGTTAAAATAATTCGAGAACCGATTTGGTGAGAGTTGATTGTATAATCGAGGATCATTTTCACCAAAATGTTCTTTTTAATAAAAAAGAATATTAATTAATATAGGTTTATAAAGAAAATCCCAAGATGTTTAACAGAACAGCAGGGATGGGGTTATCCTTGCCATTTACAGCCAGCCGGCATTTTTTTATTTTTTATTTAAATCTTGGACTGGGCCACTGCAAATATAGTATAAGGGCAAAATGTAACATCCAAAGCCAGGTTACATTTAGTTTAAGTTCATGTAAAATTGCCAATATTTTTTAAAATTTATTTAAAGTATTACCAAGCAAAATGTTGTTTTCATTTTTTGTAGCTGGTTTTAAACTATATAATAATATTATATATACACCTATTCTTTTTATTTACTTTTAAAGTAACTGAATTTTTGATATAGTATGTACATTCTGCAAAATCTAGATCAATGAACTCTTGACTATTCAAAATAAACACAAATGGAATATTCATCACCTGAAAATTTAATCATATGTTCAGAATTGTATTTTAAAAATCTCTTAAATCAGGGTAGCTGTACTTTTGGAGGGAAAATTAAAAATAATATTGGACAACGTACTGTGTTTAGCACATCCAACATCTAAGCAACCGATTGACGTAGAATAATAATTCAAGATGCTAAATTGTTTGTTTTTTAAGCTGAATTCAATTTTAACAATTAAATTTATATAAAATTAGTAAAAAGGTGTTAAATTTTGAAAATAAATTTTATTTCGTGAAAAAACCTTCTTATTAGAGTAAACCGATCTTGTTGGTTTTCGAACTCGAAGTCATGAATGACGCTTTACACGTTTGTTCCAAATTTCATCAAGATCGGTCATTTTTTTACAAAAGTTATCGCGCCTACCGACTGATATATATCCCTATATATATAAATGAATAAATATGATAATGAACGAATGGTGTTTTTAGGGTCTAGGGACCTCAAAATGAAAAGTTACGGTGGTCCCCGCTTAAGTCTCACCGTGCCGCCTACGGTAATAGCTACTTCCCTATAGGGGGAAATTCGTTAAAAGTAATCTTTGGCTTGTGGAGGTACATTGGAAATTGAATTTATCTTATCATCTGAACTTCAAGTTGTAGAGGTCATTCTTCAGTCTCTTTGACTTAAAAGAGGAAAAATATAAAAGTAATATTATTTAGAGTTATAAAGCTTACAGTTATTTTGTTGAGTTCCACAGATTTTCAAAGGGGATTAAAAATAATTCAAGTAATCGAAGATTTTGAGCTAGCATAATTAATTTGTACTGGTGGCTTAAAAGTGCAAAGCAAGCCTATAAAAGCCAGATTGTAAAGTTTGTGTCAAATCAAAAGTATTTTGTGAGGAATTGTTGGGTATGTCTTAGAATTTTAAGAGAGGGCATTACTTAGAAAAAGTAAAGTCTGTGAATTCTTGGTATTTTTTGCTGTGATTCAAATGGGCATTTCTTTTTCTTCCTATTCAGTAATATTACCTAGTAGCCTGATGTTCCAGTTGTGCCATAGAGTTCTCAACACACTCGTTCCATGCTGCAATGTCAGTCATCTTGCCGGCTGGTGGTGGTGGTAGCTCGTAACGTTTCATACTCAGTGTATCCATTGGCAATCGCTGCTGCATTCGTTCGAATTCATTTCTCAATAGTTCCGTCTGTTAACAGAAAAATTATCAATATTAAATGATTCTTTGATCTATTTTCAAAATCCTAGAATTTATTTCAGAAATGGTACCTATTACTCTACAATGCCAGGATTATAAATCAAAGCCTAATTAAGGCTCTATATCACTTCCAAATATTACCCTCGTTGCAGCAGACCCGCATCCTCAGCAAATTTAAAATTCTTACAAGAATAATTTAGATAAAGCCTGACATCAAGAGCAAGCATTGTTAAGTCCTGTAAATAAGTGTGAAAAAATAATCTGTTTGAGAATGACATGGGGAATGAGCATGCAGGTTTGCTGCCACAGAAATGAATGAGCACTTATTCAGCACTCTGACATGATGGTACGAATTTCAATTTTTAGGGCCTACATAGTCTATTTATGGTCAAAAAACCAAACTTTAGGGCTTCATGTCCCCCTAAAATGGAAATATGGGCTTCTACTTCATTTCCGACCTATCACATTAAAAAAGATCCTTTCGTTTGGATCTTTTTGGTTTTGGTGGAATAACATATCCACCGAATTAAAAGTAAATCGTATGATAATTGCGGCCCCTAGAGTGAAAAATCCTTTTCAGACAACGTACAGCGTTTAGTAAATTCACTTTTTTTCATTAATTGCTTATTTCTGGTGCTATAACTTTGGGAGAGGGCTTAAAGTTTTTTTAATTTTCTTTGATAAAATAAACATTGAATTTACATTCGGGGCATATATTACCCTCTTTTGGCCCAAAAGCCCTGAAATAGAGGCATTTATCCCCCAGAACTGGAGTTAAAAGTGCTCCAATTTTTTTGCCCAACGATCTTGACCTAGATATAATAGAAAGGAATGCTCCTACCAAATTTGAAGAAAATCGGAAAAACATTATGACTGCTAGAGAGCCAACACACATAAAATATATGAGGGGTCTAAAAGCAAAAGCGGACATGACCACTTTTTGGCAAAATTGAGTTAGAAATTGTTTATTGTAGCCCACTTGGCAGATAGCTACATCTAGTGGTATAAGTTGTAAGGAGCACAAACAAACATTTACAGTACTTAATTAATGTCAAAAATTGTGAATTGCTGCATATCTGGACATTTCCATTCCAACTGAGTAGCAGAGGTGGACATTTCCCAGGGCCAATCAGATGAGAGAACGCAGCCGTACACAGCCAATCAGAGTCCCGTATTAGGTTATCTTTCCTGCTCTCTGCTCTGTGCATCCTAGATTTCTGACAGATTTTCTTCATCACCAAATTATTATGTATAAAAATTTAGATAAAAAAAATTACAAAAATAACTCGAACTAAAAAAAGAAAATGAAAAATGTTCTTTGTTTAAATTCATTGTTGGTGATGGTGATTTTATATTTTGATTTGGATTTTTGCGGACATTTGCCATCACTGATTAGTAAAAAACAAGTTTCACGACGTTTCGGTATCTGGAATCTGATCCCGTCTTCAGGTGGAAGAAGACCTAGAACCTTAATTGAAGCTTCATACATAAAACTAGCAGACCAACCAATCAGTCAATCCTCACTTGAAATAAGGCCAGTATGGCTACCAATATTAAACAAAGAATTGAAAGACAGGGAAAATAAAGTGTCAGCAAATAGGGTAATTACTAACAATTCTGCTGAAAATTCTCACAACATGTTAACCCGTAGCAAGGCCAAGGGGCAAAATCAGGTTAAACAAATTAACTAAAAAACACAAACAGACACACGGAATTTGCATATTACATGTCTATGTTTCAGGTTTTTGCCACCAGTAGCGCGCCGTGATTTGGTTGGCTGTGGCTGCCGCCATTTCCGTCGCCGCCGCCATTTTCTTCCTCCCACCAGACTCAGCTCAGCTCTGATTGGGTGTGGACGTGCTCTCTCCTGTCTGGTGATTCTTGATACTTGTGATTTCTGTGTTATTTTGTGTTATTGTTTTTCTTTTCAGCATAATGTTTTTGTGACTGCTTTTACAGTTCTCTGTTTTAGCTGTGTTTTTGTCCAGGTTTTCCTGGCTATTTGTTACTAATCTTGTTATGTTCTATGTTTTCTTCCACCTGAAGACGGGATCAGATTCCAGATCCCGAAACGTCGTGAAACTTGTTTTTTACCAATCAGTGATGGCAAATGTCCGCAAAAATCCAAATCCAAATATGAAAAATGTACTTCACAAACCTAATGTTGAATTTATTTTCTTTCAAGATGCAATGATAACACTATTTTCTCTAAATTTAAATACACTGTCGTAATTTACACCTGCATGAACGTTTACACGTGCTGATCGCTGACCCCGCAAAGGAATATTTACTACATTCATCACTGTTAGGACACTTATATGAATGAGCAAAGACGGCTCATAAGCCGCTGGTTTTCAAACTCAAAGTCATGAATGCCGCTTTACATGTTTGCTCTAAATTTCATCAAAATCGGACCTTTTTGACGAACGTACAGATATATATAAACATATATAAATGAAAATGAACGTACGGTGTTTTCAGGCTCCAGGGACCTGAAAACAAAAAAATAACATGAACCCAGGTTTGAGTCTCGCCATGCCGCCTACAGTAATAGCTACTTCCCTGTAGGGGAAATTCGCTAGTACTTCCCTAAGGGAAATTTGCTAAATAGAACTTGTCTCAGTTAGCCTATGTAACCTTAGGGCAACAATGGCCATGATATTGCTTCACCAAAGTAGGCCTACCACAATAAATACATGTTGTGGTACTTTAGTTAAGCATAAAGAGTTGTAGGCAGACCAAAAAATGAATTTTGCAGCAGAATCCACTTCATATGGAATGGAAAGATACTTGTTATTGTTAACACATATTTCTGATATCTCTATTAAACTTACTTCAAAAGCATTGAGATTAAGAGGCGGTAAGTGTTCTAAATAATTCTTTGTTGGTCGATAACGCCTTGTCTCTTCTTCAACCATAGCAAGAGCCTAAAACATACAGTAAATTGATTTCAACATAAACTCTTATGCAACGAAACACAACATGGGTGATGACCCAGTTCAAATAGGCCTACAGAGTATTAAGTGTTTAGTGAGTAGCCTATGACTTGTTGAAAGATTCAGCAACCTCTAACATCCACCACTAAATGCCACCTAAACGTCTAAACGCCACCACTTCTTACAATCAGTAAAAGGTGTTGAGTAGAATCTCACAAACTCGACACCTTCGTTTTTGCTATAAGAGCGTAATTTTTTAGCAATAAGGATGATTTAGTTTATATAATTATTTACCATTTACAAGTCACGAATTATGTTTTGAAGCTATTACATGTTGAAATATACTTTTATTCAGAGCATTGATGGGTTTAATTATGCTAGAATACAATTTAAAGTTTTTCTTGGGTTTTCTATATACTTTCCACAATCTATTCTGGAAAATCCATCATTCCCCAAACATGATAAGTAGGGGTCAAAGACCGCAGTGTGTCAAGTTTGTGAAACTCTTTTGCAAATTAATGTGCGAGTCATTGAAATTCAATAATTATTTAATATAGAGAATTGAATTTGCTTCTTTGCAGTCCTCCCCAAACACATGAACCACAAGCTACACTTTATCCTTGAATTAACTTATATTATTTTTAGATGAGTTTCTTTGCCATGTTACTTTATTACATGAAATTATGATTTGTGATTCTTATGCTCAGACTACTAAAAGTCATTACTATTGTCAAGAATTTTCAAGTGGCTCTTGAATGTACTTCTTAATATTCGAAATATAGTACTTCTTAATATTCGAAGTTATAAAAAAAACTTTGATGAATTTATTGTGTATTTAAATTATAGTAATATAAAATGGGATATAATTATTTTAACAGAGACATGGTTTGAGGAAGGGGATGGAAATTGAACCGATATTGAGGGATATGATGTGTATTGTAATAAGCGGAAAAGAAATCAAAATGATGGAGTAATATGCTATATTAATAATAAAATTAATGTTGAATGTTGTGAAGTTAATTTGTTTGGTGCGACTTCTCTGAAATTAGACCTAGCGTTGAACGGTGAGCGGTTCACGGTCCTGGCTGTGTACCGGAGCCCCTTCGATGACAGGACCCTTGAGATGTTTATCAGTGATTTGGAGCGCTATTGTGATAACAGACCAAGGGACCGCGTACATTGGATTTTAGGAGATATCAATTGTTGCATTCTTGAGGATAACAGAACCTTGCTAGCAGAGCGTTATTTAGATGTTCTATACGCGGCGGGTTTCGTCGCTTGCGTAAACAAACCAACGCGTGTCACCATCAATTCCGTAAGCTGTATTGATCATTGTTTTGTTGATTCTAAATGCACAGATGCTGTTTATTCTGCTGTTGTTAAGTCTGCAATTACAGATCATTTTATTTTAACATCCATGTGGTCAGTAAATAAGAATTATGATAGGGTTGTAAACTCAGTTAAAACTAAATTGGACCTCAGTCGTGTTAGCGAGCTTTTGAACATATTGTAGACTGGCGCAGGGTTACGGATTGCTCTGATGTAAACGATTCAGCTGGATTTCTTGTTGATTCTATTAAAAATGCGCTGAAAATGTCATCCAAGCAGTTTAAAGTTTCGCACAAAATGTCAAAATTAAAACCATGGATTACTAGGAGACTTTTGACTTCCATTAGACGCAGAGAAAGGATTAGTCAACGAGTGAGAGCTCAACCATTTAACACAAATTTAATTAACTACTTCAAAACGTACCGGAATACTTTAACAACTTTAATTAGAGAAGCAAAATGTAATTACTATAAACAAGCTATTAATGAAGCCTCAGGGAACCCAAAATTATTATGGCGTCACATCGGCGACATATCTGGCCAAATGAAATCAAACACGTCTTTTCCTGTTCAACATTTTAAAGTTGACAATACTGTTGATAGCCAGTGTTTAGAAGTTCAAATTGCGAATAAATTAAATAAATATTTTGTCAATATTGGTGCGGAACTAGCACGCAACATCCCTGTGGCTACAGACGACCCCGTCGTGGATGATGATCAATACGGTGTTTCGACACAATTCAGATTAGAGCCTGTCACGGAGGAGCAGCTTCTTGGGTGCGTGCGTGAGCTGAGGGGAGGGTCGGCGCTGGGGGTGGATGGCATATCAGCAGATATAATAAAAAATAATTTTGGTATACTAAAACTTCCTTTGCTTCACATTATCAACAAAAGTTTACAACAAGGTATATTTCCGGATATTTTCAAAACAGCGAAAGTAATTCCAATTTATAAAGGTGGAACAAAAGGAGCCGATTGTAATTATCGTCCAATCTCTTTACTCAGTGTTTTATCTAAGATTTTAGAGAAGTGTGTAGCTAAAAATCTTTCAGATTATTTATTTAGAAATAAGCTCATAATTGAAAATCAATATGGTTTTAGGAAAGATCTTACCTCCGAAGACGCTCTGTTTAACTTAACCAATAAAATGCATCATTTGATTGCAAAAAACAAACGTATTTTGCTTATTTTTATAGATCTTGCTAAGGCTTTTGATTCTTTAGACAGAAATATACTTTTGAAAAAGTTATCATGCCTTGGAGTTAAGGGTATTGAATTAAAGTGGTTCAAAAGTTATCTTACTAATATTCAGCAACTAGTTTCAATAAATTCTCATGTAAGTTTCACTCAGGACATTGACTATGGGATAATTCAGGGAAGTACACTTGGCCCTTTGTTATTCCTTATCTATATCAATAATCCGGGTAAAATTAAATTAGAAAATGGGGAAATGTATTTATATGCCGATGATACCGCCCTCCTTTTTGACGGCGCCTCCTGGGACGAGGTGTACGGCCATGCGGAGCGGGGACTGCTCACTGTGAAGCATTGGTTTGATCAGAACAGTCTTACCGTAAATGTATCCAAGACCAAGTACATGGCGGTCTCCCTTAGAGCTTCTGTGGAGCCGACTGACAAAAATCTAACTTTGCATTCATGTAGCAGACAGGATATGTGCAGTTGTGAACCTCTTGAACGTGTTGCTAAATATAAATATTTAGGTATTCTTTTCGATAACAGAATGACCTGGGCTGCTCACTCTCATTATCTCAATAATAAATTAAGGAAATGTGTTTATATGTTTTCGATATTAGCTGATGTTCTTGAGGAATTCCAAATAAAAACCGTCTATTACACCTATGTCCAGTCGATTATTCAATACGGGATTCTTGTGTGGGGAGGAGCCTATAACTATGTAATCAATCCTTTAGAGATAACTCAAAAACTTATAATTAAATCGGCACTGAAAAAGCCTCGAAGATTTCCTAGCGACACTTTATTTGATTATTTTAAGGTACTTGATGTAAGGCAATTGTTTATAAAATCATTGCTTCTTTTCAGTTTTAAAAGGAAAAATGCATTTTTAGGAAAAATTTCTCATTCATATTCAACTCGACTACGGACAAATTTTGGTAAACAAGCCCAAAAAATTGAAAAGTCCATTAACTATACAGGTTGTCTTTATCTCGCCCACAATGTCCATCTAAATTTACCTATTGAATTGAGGAACATTGGTCCCTGTAACATTACAGTTTATAAGAAGAAAATAACTAATTGGCTGACACAGATAGGGAGGGAGGCTGCCATGAACTTGGTCACTTCAGCGTATGTTGAATGATTTGTAATTTATTAATTTTTCTTAAAATTTTCAGATATTCCATGTCCTATTCTATTATAGATTATTAAATGTTTTAACACTTCGCTGAAGTTTTGTAACATTTTTCTCCATACCTTCAGACGTTATAATCTGTATGTGAATGTATGTGAGTACAGTATGTATGATTGTAGTTTGCTTTGGTATGTTAAAGAAAGTGCTTGAGTAATTGGTTAGTGTGCAAGTGTTAGCATTTGGTTATATTTTGATGAATGTAAAAGTCTGGGTGGACATGTGAGTCATTGTGTGTGAGTTGATAAGTGATGGTATATGTGATAGTGTGTGCGTGTGTGAGCTTGCTTGTGGTATGGGTTAAATGCATGTGTGAGTGATTGTATGTGAACGTATGAGCATGTGGGTTTGGTAGGACTGTGTGACAGTGCATGGATATGATTGAAGCATGAATGGATGTGCATATGTGATCATTTTGATGGAATGGATGTGGAGATAAGCGAATGATTGTGTCATGCTTCAAATTGAAAATATAGATGTACACGTAAGTTAAGTTCATCCCTTTTTCCATATAACTAATGTTACTTGAATGTAAAGAAAAAGTTTTTTTTTGTAATTTACATTTAATTTTATTGAGTTTTGTGCTAAGTGTAAACTTCACCAAGAGTGCTCTACACTAATCGATCTAGTTTTGGAGACATTTAAGGTTTCGGCCCCCATGCACAGGCATCGCCTATATGGGGACCTTCTCAAGTTGAATATTTATGTAAAACTGTACCACTTTTATGAGAATAAACTTATTATTATTATTATTAATGACTGGCAGTATCCAATAAGACCATATAGGGGAAGGGGAAGACCATATAGCCAGTGCCGACCTTAGGGTAGGGCAACAGGGGCGGCCGCCCAGGGCCTGATAGGGGTTTTCCTTGCTTTAAAATGGATGAAAACAAAATGTAGGCTAATAAATTGGCACAGGCATACTCATTAATCATTAAATGATTAGTTTTAATATTAAAACTAAAATTTAAAATACCCCCGTTGCAGCAGACCTGCATACTCAGCGAATTTCAAGTGCAAAACAACATATTTAATCCAACATAGCGAGATCTGACATGTTTTGGTAAGCTCCATAAGAATAACATGGGGAATGAGTATGCAGGTTTGCTGATACTGGTATATTAAAACTGGGTGGTTTAAATTCAATATTTAATAGATCTGAACTAGAAGAAGTCATTTACCAAGTTTTATTAAGATATGTTGAGGAATAAGTGAGATAAAGAATTTTACTTATTTCCCATAAGGTTAACATTGGGACAACGTACTGTGTTTACCACTTTCAATATCTCGGTAACCAATGGACACAGAGCAGTGATTAAAAATACTAAATTGTTTGTTTTTTCGAGCTGAATTAATCGGTACAAACGAAAATTGAAATATTTTAATTTTTCTATGTAAAAAACTCAAAAAACCCATTTATTGGGGTTTACCCCCCTTTACCCCCCCTTCCGGTAGTCCGATCGGGCTGGTTTACGAACTCGTCCGAATAATTACTACTTTACACATCCATGCCAAATTTCATTAAAATCTGACCATTTTTACACGAGTTATCGTGCTTAAAGACACATAGATATATATATATGTATGTATGTATGTATGAAAATGAACGAACAGTGTTTTTTGCTTCTGGGGGCCCCAAAACAAAAAGTTATCAAGGTCTCAGGCTTAGGTCTTACCATGAGTACTACGGTAACAGCTTCTTCCCTAGGCCTATAGGGGAAATTCGCTTAAAGTGGCAAAACGGGAGCCACATACAATCTCCGCCTTTAATAGGCTATTTAATTGAAAAAGGAATACAATAATCTTTTAGCAGATGTTCTAGAGCTAAGGCTTCATTCATTTCAAGCAACGTGTAATGTATATTTGGGTCAGTTGGCTCTCCGTCTTTTATCATTCCTGTGCTAATCTTACTCACCTTCGTCTTTTCTTCGCCCCAAACCCTGGGTGGCTATTCATCCCTTCTTCTTATCTGTATTGGGGCGGAGCAGAATGTTCCAACAGTATCCCCTGCTTGTTGAAAAGCCAGCTACAAGGGGATCAACAAGCATGTCTGCAGAAAACAATGGAAATCTACCCCAGGGTATCACCAGATCAGAGCTCATCCGAAATCCCACCCTAATCACTTGGGCTGCCCTACAGATTCTGGGGAGAGCAACCAGGCATTTTTGACCGTGCCACAGTCCGAACAACTCAGTTTACAGCATCGGCAGTGAGTTCAGTTATGCCACTGCTCAAGATAGGCTATCGAGAGCTGCTTCATTTGATTGAAAACAACAAATATGCAGGCCTACTCCATTGTTTTTTTTCATTAGGCTGTCCCTTCACTAAGGTAGGCCTACATACTACTCAATTTCAGTTGCTAAACTTACCCGACTGGTAAACATAACCTATAGGCCTACGGGCAAAAGATCAGATTGGAACTAATAACAATGTTAATGTTGAAGTAAATCCTATTTACTTACTGCTTCTCGAACACCAGGTTCATCATAACCTTGATCGATGTATGGAAGAGCGTCCACAACAACTTCTCCAGCCATACTAAAAACGTAATGTAAACACAGCTAACTGATCATTAGAGAAGAAAGGTTACATATAAACCAACAGACACTATACAGACGGCTCCGAACAACGCGAGTCTATTTCTTGCATAAAACTCGAAACTCAAAATCAGAATTCTATTCAAAATACAAAATATTAGGCCTAATATCCAAAATGACCAAAAGGGCTCGATTGGAGTGCGAACAGACGAAATCACAGGCAGTTGACTGCTTGTTCAACAGGCTGAAGTTAGCTGGTGAGCAGCTCACGAATTTCAGGGCCATAAAACTGTCACGGAGGTCCAGGTAGCCAACCGATATAGCTACTTTAAAACAAAATAGACCTCGAGAAATAATCGGATATCTGAAAGAAAACCTCGCTCTACCACGCGTTTAATAGACGATTTGTGGAAGATAAGCGTTGAGAGGGAATCGATTTTACTTCCCTTTATTAAACTCAAGAACAAACTCTATATATCTCGGATAATTATGAGCTTTTCACACTTTCCGTCAACTAATTTACTGTGGCTAAATTATGGTAACAAACTCAAGGTAAACCCCAGTTTTTAGTCGGTTAGTCGGTCAAAGACCCGACATCTAGTGGCTTATTGATGATTTTTATCGACGTTTAAAAACTTAACCATTGATGGTATATAGATTTTGATCACTGAATATTAAAGACCACAATGTATTCTAAAAGTTGATCTTTTCGAATTTCCCGAGACGTGGTCATAAACTTAAGGTAAAATCCAGTTTTTAGTTAGGTTGTACCAAAAGAGCCGACATCTATGTCTTTCCGCCCGGCCGTGATACCCAGGCGATTAAGCGTCTTCTCGGAACTCGACTCACCCATCGATGTATCGATGGACTCACCCTTCCGACCCGCTCGCCAGGCCGATCGGTGGCACAAACAATGCGTCACCTACTGGCGATATCCGACAGTACAATATTTTTTTAATGTCAAGTTTTAATTTAAAATGGTAAATTTTTTTAATTCTACATGAAATTCTAAAGAAAATGAGCCAAAATGCGACTAAAATGCGTCATATTCACGTTATGAAGGTTAGTAAAACCGATCACGAATGTAAATTGGTCACAACTAGCTGTTCACGTTTTGTCGTGTAGAAACCAAACCAGTGTATGGTTTGCTTGTCTTAAATACCCGATATTCGGCGGCTGTCTATTTTTTGCTATCGACTTGTATCGATGGAATATTGATTTCATTGTTCAGTATTGATTATTATTACGGAACAATCAATACCACCGTTAAATTAATTTAGTTTAAAATCTAGGTTTTATTTTTTTATGTAACAGAGGAATATCTATCATTTTATTGGCAACAAAGGGGATCACAAGCTAAATGTAAAAATCCATGTTAAAATAATAGAATTAATAAGCATTCTGCATGATTTTTTTCAAAATATATCTAAATTATCACATAATTAATTTATAATCAGCAAGTAAATTATATGATAAAGTAAATGATAAGCAGCTTTTATAATTAAAGAAAATCCGCTGAAATTTAACTTTGTCTTATGGTCTATGATCCGGCTTCGGCGTTTTAAATATGTTATCTGTTGTGTAATACTATCTCATGTCATGTGTAAGGTGGATGCACCAGTGAATGACCGGTTAAGGACGACGTCTCATGTTGATTTGACATTACTCCCTTATTTCTTGGTTACAGTTATACATTATATTAAATAAAGCTTGTTTATTCTTTAAGGATTAGGAGGAATTGATTAAATTTGTTATTAAATTACTTTACTGATTGTAAAATTAATTACAAGATAACTATGTCAATGCTCCAGTAAATGACCGGGGCTGCACCAGTGAATGACCGGTCTTGTACCAGTGAATGTGCGATCCCTTTGGATTTACAGTGTTGCCAGTTAAAAAAAAATTCCCACTGAAGCGTAGAAAATAAATATTCCCATCTCTGCCCCTAATTTCACCACCCAATCTCAATTCCAGGATTCTATAATGTTAGAGGCTCATAGCCTTTAATATTAATTCTAACCTAAAAACAGATCGCTAAAATCAATAAACAAACAATTACTTAACGTTTATAACAGCTGGTATATTTAAAACAGCAATAAAAAAACTGCAGCAGTAATTCCATCAGAAAATGACTAGATCTTTGACGGTATAAAGTAGAGAAAATGTAATAAATTGATTTGAATACCGTACGAGAACTATCCAGAACTAGCAGACGTTTTGCCGCTTCTTCTAGCGCTTTGTCCCACCCTCGTGACGGAGTACACTGCCGAAAGCGCACGCGTCACAACGCAACGCAAGCGAAATCTCGCTAGCAACTGGTCACGTATTTAATTTTACAGCATTTCTAAATTGTGGCGTTTATTGCAAATCCCGCCGTATACAAAAACATGATGATAACAGTAAAGTTTCACGGCAAAACCAGTATTTTGAGGCCGTGCAATTTTACCCCATATTGGTTTTAAAACAATAGGGCTATATTTTGAATTTATTGTGTGATTCCATACAACATTTTAACGACACGACCTGTCATAAAAAATGTCGACATAGAATATTCTGTCGCATAAAACAGTCTGCAAAAATGTTCCTCATTTTGCCGTAGCAACTCATGATGTAGCAACTCATTTTGGCCGCCTGAGTAGACACTTTTGGATGAACCCAGATACGCTATCCTGGTCCTAAGTGAAAGATATGATTGTATTCTCTTTTTAAAGCTAAACAAAATGTTTAGGCAGGAAAATGCTTGTATATTTTGAACTGAAAGAAGCAGCTTTATTATTTCATTTGCATTTGGAAGAACTTTTAATCAGCACCGAAATTTTGAAACGTTTTTAAATGAATTCATATTCGGTTGGCATTGCGACTGGGAATTGAAGACTCACTCACTCACTTTTCCCCAGTTACTCAGTATCCCACATTATTTTTCTACTGCTTCAAAAAGAGCGAATTTTCGCCACCGTGTGGATTTTATCTACATTTGTCAACACTGTATGCTTTATCAACTTTATTTCAAAACTAACAAAAGTAAAAAAAGTCAATAATTTTATGGAAAAATGCATAGGCCTAAATCATGTTTATTAGCAAGTTTCTTTGTAATATAAAAATTTCAATCTGATAGAGCATTTGTATATTTCATACAATAAATAAAACCTCAATTCGCCAGATCACTTGCATATTATAGTTTGTTACATTTGATCTTAAAACTCATTTCAAATCATCCTAAGCAAATCAGAACCATACATTTGCAAAATTGAATCATACATGATACAAATATTAATTAAAAAGATAATTCTTGAATTAACTAGCTCATACTGTTTACAGTTTATGTTAAAAATACATAAAAATAGTTAAACATAGTTTCAAATCACCCTAAGCTCTCAAACATACATTTTACGATCATTAATAAAAAAGATAATTCATAAAGTAGCACACTCACTTTACATTAAAAATAATTTCAAATCATCCTGAGCTAACACGAGTAATTAAAAAAACAATAGTCTAATTAAAAAGCTAATTCATAAATTTACCAGCATTTAAATATTTACACTTTATGCTTGAAAATCACTTTAAATTGCCCTAAGCTAAAATATGCACTTTTTATAAACATCAAAATGAAATATGATTCACAGATTAACTCGTACACACTATTTACAATGTTAGGTATAGTCAATGTTAGGAATAGTAGTCACTGCTACACATACTAGTCACATACTAGTTACACATACTAGTTAATGTTAGGCATAGTAAAAATATTATTTCATAACACCCTGGGTAAAAGTCATACATTTTATAGTCAATAATTAAGCAGGGACTTGATAATTCCATTAACTTGATAACTAGCATATAATAAGTTTGTTCTTTATACAAAGAAATAGTAGTCTAAAGCTTTCTTGAACTCTGCTAACTTTTTCTTGATTTCCATGTTTTTTTGTTCAATTAATTTGTTTAGTTTCTGCTTGTTTTCTTTTTTCTGTCTCTTCTCTTGAAGGTTCTGATTTTTCTTTTCTTCTCTTTCAGCCTTGCGTTTGCGAACGGTTTCTTCTTTTTCTTTTTTTATTTTGTCTATTTTGTTGTTGTATTCTCTCCACTTTACCGATGTTATAGCAAAAGGCATTGGTTCTTTTGGTTTTTTGTCTTGTTTGGATTTTGGGATGTGTGGCCAATGCAAATGTTCTTCCCACAGTGATTCAGGATCTTTTTTTGTGGTGTCTTCCTGGAGGATAAGCTCCAAGCCTTCTACATCTATGATATTAAGGTCAGGGGGAGATCTCAAGAAGGTTACTGTTCGTATGGTCAAAGCTTAAGTCGTCGTAAGTCACTAAAACATTTGATAAATCAATGATGTCGTCTGTTTGCTCTTGAACATCTTCAAGCCCTTCTGTTCTTACTATTTCCTCTTCTTTTTCTTCAAATTCTTCATTTACTATTGAGGGATCACTAATTCCGGTTTGTGTGGAAGTTTGTGGAGTGGTCTCATTAGAGGTTTTGCCCTTGATAACTTTCCAGATGTTATACAAAGGTTTGTGTTCTGAGTTAGTAGGTTCTTCGTTAGTTTCGTGGATCAAACTGAAAAGCTCAACCATATCGCTTGACATTTCACTTTCTACTATTTGGAGTGCAGCTTTGTACTCTGTTTGACCAAAGTTCTTTCCACCACATTGAGGAGAAAATATTTACAAGAAAACATATTCTTAAGCATGACAAGAAAATATTTTTTTAATGTTTTTAAATAAACAAAATATTTCCGAAACAATGGAATGTTTAGAAAACGTTTTTAAAATAATCCTTGCTATCTGGGTAGTGGATCCGAGCGCACGGAATCGTGCGCTACTCTAGCAGAGCGATAATTCAAATGGCGACAAATTTAAAACACAATCATGCTAACACGATCCGTCTTGAGGGTTATGTTTACACAAATTAAAAAATAACAGCAATTAAAATATCCAGCTGATAAAAATGTAAACAATTATGTTCTTCATAAGGATAACATGGGAACTTTAAAAGCCAATGGGGCGGAGCCCAAGGGACCTTAAAAATGTAAGGCCAGTTTGCAAATCTACGCGATGCGCTCTTTCCAATGAGCCGTCAATGATCAAAATCGGTTAAGAAATGACGGAGGAGTTCATAAGACAAATTTCGTGTTGGCGTATTAATTATATAGATTGTAGTCTAGTATGTACAATAAATTATTTCAGCACTCTAACAGTATGCTATTTTAATTTATTTTGTTTAGTTTAATTATTTACTTAATGTTTTTATCATTATTATATAGTAATATTATTTTTTTACTGATTAGTTTATTCATTAATATTGTAATGAAAATGCCCCTCGAGCTGATGTGGAGTACTGATTAATTGTGACCGCTGTGCTTAGTTGGGGTGGACCCTTAAGGTCATAAAACTAACCATCATCAAAAAATCTTACCGCTGTCCTCAGTTGGGATCCCAAAAGGTTATATCGATTACAACAATGTAGTTATAAAAATTAACACCATGTTCCTTGGACGTTTTCACAAGTTTTCGTTACTTTGCGACGTCCTAATGAAGGTCTCAACAAAGGATCATGTGTATCCCAATGAGTTACTGGATATCGGGTCTTTGATACAAACCAAATAAACACTGGATTTTACCTGAAGTTTGTTACCATATCTTAGTAAAGAAGGGAAATTTGAAAAAGAATATCTTTTAGAGTATATTACGGTTTCTAATAATCAGTGATCAAAATCTCATCGATGGTTTGGTTTTTAAACGTCGATAAACATCATTAATATGCCGCTAGCTATCGGGACTTTGACATAAACCAACTAAAACTGGATTTTACCTTGAGTTTATTACCGCCTCTCGGGAAATTTGAAAACAACTTGTTTTAGAGTAAATTGCAGTCTTTAATAATCAGTAATCGAAATCAATATACCATCAATGGTTTAGTTTTTAAACGTCGATAAAAATCATTAATATGCCGCTAGCTATCGGGACTTTGACATAAACCAACTAAAAACTTGATTTTACCTTGAGTTTATTACCGCCTCTCCCTAGCGTCGGGAAATTTGAAAACAACTTGTTTTATAGTAAATTGCAGTCTTTAATAATCAGTAATCGAAATCAATATACCATCAATGTTTGGTTCTTATACGTCGATACAAATCGTTAATATGCCGCTAGCTATCGGGACTTTGACACAAACCAACTAAAAACTGGATTTTATCTTAAGTTTATTACCATCTCTCTGTATTGTCGGGAAATTTGAAAACAACTTGTTATAGAGTACATTGTAGTCTTCAATAATCAGTAATAGAAATTTTCCGCCGTTTAAATTACAGATTGTGTAATATACAGATTCAAAATATTTCTACAGGCCGTGTTGGACTCAGGATTAGACATACATTAGACCCGCTTTCGACGTTTTTATTTTATTGTTATTTAATGTTTATAAGTTCTATCGATTTAAATAACGCTTGTACGAACTTTTTTCCATAGTTTAAAAAAATGTATTCTATGATCTACTGAATGGTGGTTTAAATCTTGCTTTTGATTACAGTCGGTTTAGTTTAAGGTTTAAAATTGCTCGACATAAAATATTTTCCCCAAGTTTTTTTAGTTTGAAGAGGCACTATTCCTTCAAATAAAAGTGACATATATTAATAAATGTTTGAATTATCAACATAAAACTTTCTTTCAAAAATTATCTAACACAATTAATGAACATATAAACTAGTACATAATTCTATACAACTATGTCAACTGTACAATACTCTGTTTCCAGTTTGTATATCACAACTAATAATTATAAGTTAAAAATACAATTCCGTTATGCAAAGGAGTTTAAATTAGTCTTACGTTAATTTATAATAACATATTAAAATACAAAATAGACGTTTACAATTATTTACTTATACAATAGGTGAATAACTTTATAAAGGTTTAGGAGTGTTTTGTTCAGAGACGAATTTTGTCCAGAATGAACTACATTTCTTCAAGCCAACGTTATTATTACTATCCATGGCTTCACCCCAGCCATGGGTTTCCGGCCTTACAGGAATTTTACCCTCGCTCATTGTACTTTAACTACCTGGACTGTTGTCCGCTCTACGTAATGCACTGGGAATTCCAAAAGAACCCCTTTTAAAGTATGAGACACGTGGTGGTGATAGCTCAGTTATTGAACTAGAACTAAATAGGACCGTCTGTTAGAACATTACCAGTTTAAAGAAAATAATTATACGTTCTGTAAGTCAAGTTAATGTGGAAATTGTTTATCACTAAATTTAAAACTTAAGTAAGAAAAAACCAAACGTAGACTGAATGTTATTAGTAGTAACAGTTAAACTTGTTCATATCGAAAAGTGAGTAACATTATAACAATCCAATCCAAAAGATTTTAGGACAATTTCAGACCAGTGTAGCCAAAAGACTGAACCCGCTTTTTGACTGGTTCAAATTAAATTATTAGCTTATATTTTCCTAAACTGTATACCTTGGTCTGCAGAAGGTGTTTTTCGTTAAACCCTCCGGCATATAAATAAGTTTAAATCCAATATTAAAATTACTTTACAGTCAATACTGTACATCCACCGCAGTTTTCTGTCGGCCCGTAATACCAACTTCAACGAGATTAAGAGGTGTCAAATTACTTGAAATTTTATAATGCTGTTCATTTTCCTTTAGGTGAAAAAGCGTTGCCTAATTGGGCATATATGTAACCCACAAATTGATATGTATTTCTTATGGAAGGGACATTTTTTAATATTAATGAAATTAGTGTTTTCCTTATAAATATTTGGACCAAAGTAGACATATTATATACTTTTCTTACAGGAAATTTTTTTCTTTAATTTTTTAATTTGATAGGGCATACCAAAAATTGATAGTTTTCAATATATTTAGGAAAAACCAAAAATTGTACTTTTGGACCCCCCTCCCTCCCCCACGCTCAAGGGCTACGGGCGGGGACTTTTGATATGTTCACCTCCTAACAAGTCCAAACAAAGCTGCAAAGCCAAAAATTGTGTTCCAAAAAATTCCCTCTATACCTTTTCATTGCCTGGACATATGAACATGTATATTTGAAAATTTTACTGCTTTTCCCCGAGCGAAGCTCGATATACCCAGATATTTTCAATAAAACACATAATCTGAATCTGAATCTATATTATTAATACGCTTATTTATATGTCACATGA
The DNA here is from genome assembly GCA_035578135.1 of Flexamia atlantica. Classification (NCBI taxonomy): domain Eukaryota; kingdom Metazoa; phylum Arthropoda; class Insecta; order Hemiptera; family Cicadellidae; genus Flexamia; species Flexamia atlantica. The sequence continues at coordinate 230,832,615 of JAQJVK010000001.1, forward strand.
TCAGAATATTTTACAAGACTGGTGCTCCACAAACAAAATGCAAGTAAACGTTAGCAAAACGAAGTAGGTACATCAATTTTGATATCCGTGATTTTGAATTCACCTCACCTATTATTTATCACGCTCAAGGCTGTCTTAGATTAATTCGAATTTGTGGAAAATTTGAGAAAGTAATTTTTTTTTAATACTTAGGTGTGACGTTTGACAACAAAATGACCTGCATATTCACCAACTGCATATCAAAATTAAACGTTCTATTAGAAAATTTTACTTTTTAAGAAATATCTGTGAAGTTTCCTTATTCAAAACTCTATACTATGCTCTTATACATTCCAGACTACAATATGGTTTGGAATGCTGGGGCGGAACTTTTAAAACGTTAATAAATCGATTAAGAGTAACTCAGAATTACTACTTACGAATAATTTTAAGAAAACAAATAATAGACAGTTAATTTCCTCTGTATTCTCAAATGAACATTTTACCTATTCAGAATCTTTTTGTATTTAAAGTTCTACGATTATTTTTAATTAAAGGTGGGAATAACAGAAATGAAAACCTTTTTTATAGTACAAGATGTGCTGATAACATGCTTTTCAAAACACGAAAGGCCAATAAAGAGATTTTTAAACAATCGTTTTTATTTTTAGGGCCGTTTATGTTCAACAAAATACCTATAAATTTGAAAAGATGCAGTTTTTTGAATGCATTTCGTAAAAGAATAAAAAACTGGGTGTTTGAGCTAAGTGAAACTTCATCTTCATTTTTTTCATTTTTTACGTTAATCAAAATCATAGAAATATGTTTTTATTTACTTTTTTATACAGAATGTATAAATGTAGATCTTACGTTATCTTATAAGATTTGGCATATTTTGAGTTAGGCAAACTTCTGTAGACTTAGGCCCTACAATTTGTAGTCGCCACGGGGAGCAGTGATTAGCAAGTTGATAAGACTGGACTCGACTTTGTTTGATAAATATAAGTTTTTGTGCACACTGGCCACAAGAACTGGTTATCGTGGCCAGTTGATTTCCGAGAAAGTATTATGTTTCCTTGTATTGTTTAGTTTGGAAGGAAATAAATTCGTATTTCATTATTTCATATTTAATATAGTACCTATATATTTGCTGCAAAATCATGACCAATCAACTCTACTATTCAAAATAAATACAAATAAAATATTCACCTGGAAAATTAAATATAATCATAGTTCAGAGTTTTATTTTGGAAATTCCCTATTAGGGTAAATATATAGATTTAGAGTAATTATTATGCAACCTTTGGGGGTTTTCTAAATCGCAATTCTTATTTTTCTACTTTGTATGAGATCTAGCACCTTATTATGCGAAGTTTAACAATGCCGTAAATTTTAAAAACGCTGTAGCCGTCGGTTTGCAGTGTTTGTGTTCGTTTTTGCAATAATATTAAGTAAACTCAGTTTGAGTTGTTGTTTGTTTTTCGTTTGCACCCTTGTCATGTTAAATTTGAGAGTTGAAATAATAACTGCTTCCTTGCTTTTTGAGATTCCTTAGCGCTGGGGTTCGCCCTTTGGGAGGTATTTCCCCACCGGTCGACGAACTGTTGCCTACCTGCCCGGTCTATTGTCCAGTACAAGTATGTGTAAATAACTCCACAGAAGCATTTCCAAACAGGACCTTCCAAAAATACTTGAAACACCTCGGTTTTCCTGTAGTTATTTTTAAAACTGTTTGCAGAAACCTGATAAGTAATCAAAATAATAATTCCATAGATATGATTTTGTATCTAGGTTTTATAATCTCGTTTAAAAAGTGAGTAGGCCGACGCATATCGATTTTATTTGATAACCAACCCAAAACTAATTTATGTAATAAAACAAAATTTCCGTAAGACAATACATCGATATATTTAAAAACTATTACATTTTAGTAAGACGTAATTTTTCTTCATAAGTATGTTTTACGTGCAACACAGTACTTTTTATGGAATTGGCACCCTATACCTGAAAACATTTTATCTTAAATACCGCATCGTGAACATAACAAATATACAGCATCGATGATTCATTTTCAAGCCATTAAAAAGGTTAATTAGCCGCTGGATTTCAGGATTTTGTCACGAATCAACACTAAATTGATATTTTAACCTTTCATACAAAATAAAAAATACTCCTCAACTGTTAGCCTACATAAATTTAAAAATAGGTTTGATAAGGTTTGACGTTTATTGAAACAAAATCGCATAATATTATAGCTAATTCTATATGCAATTGAACATTTGCATTATAGGAAGACATAGACGGTCTTTAATAAGTTATGATTTGTATTGAAACAAAATTATATAACATCAATGCTAAATCCTGTTAAAAATTTAACACCAACCTTCTAGTAAGACGTGCTCTATGAGGGAGATATTCAAAATGCGCACTGCATAAACCTGGATTTTACCTAAATTTATGACCATCTCTTAGTAGTATCGGGAAATTTTAAAGCAAAAAGGTTTACAGAACATCGTGGTTTTTAATAATCAGTGATCAAAAATCAAAATTTATACCATCGCTGGTTTGGTTTACATATGTCGATACAAATTATTAATATGCCGCTAGCTATCGGGACTTTGACATAAACCAACTAAAAACTGGATTTTACCTTGAGTTTATTACCGCCTCTCCCTAGCGTCGGGAAATTTGAAAACAACTTGTTTTAGAGTAAATTGCAGTCTTTAATAATCAGTAATCGAAATCAATATACCATCAATGGTTTAGTTTTTAAACGTCGATAAACATCATTAATATGCCGCTAGCTGACATAAACCAACTAAAAACTGGATTTTACCTTGAGTTTATTACCGCCTCTCCCTAGCGTCGGGAAATTTGAAAACAACTTGTTTTCGAGTAAATTGCAGTCTTTAATAATCAGTAATCGAAATCAATATACCATCAATGGTTTAGTTTTTAAACGTTGATAAAAATCATTAATATACCGCTCGCTATTAATCCCCTCGCTTGAGAGAGGGGATGAAGCTTGCAGAGTGAACGCGTGTTCGTTTCGGCTCCGTGTTTTTGCGATATTTTCCTGGGTTATTCTCGTATTTCTGTTATAAATTTTATACCAGTGTATAGCTTATCGATTCCTTTATGTGAAGTGACTCTCGTTTTACGAAGATCAGTTGGTTTTTAGTTTTAAAGGCCGAAACAATTAATGTCCCACCGGTCGCCGCTGCCTCTACGTTCCGGTGCGAAGGTCAAGTCGGTGCCGCTGTCGATCTCCCGCGAAGCTCGAGCGATCGTCGTCTGCTCCGTCCACGCCGAGTGACCTCAAGACCACAACAATGCCCGACGTCATTGACTCAGCCTACATCGAGACCTGTGTCACTAAGTATCTCGAGGGACACAATATGTTTGACACCCTCGTTAGCAGGCTGTCCGAGAAGATCAAGGAGGTGGTGGAGTCTGCAGTTCGAGCTGCAATGACGGTCGCCAATCAAGAACTGGCCAGTTTACGAGGCGAGGTAAATAAACTATCTGGGAGGCTGCAAGAGGTGGAATCGAGGTTGGCGGACCGGACGGACGAGCTGGAGCAAGTAGATGGGAAACGGGGATTCACCGACGCCCCAAGAGGTCCTCTTCGGGCGAGAGGGGAGAGGAGAGGTAGGGGATGGGAAGGGTAGGGGAGGGGTGGTTATGGGTTGGGTGTGAGAGGAGTAGGGAAGAGGGAGGGGAAGCGTTATCTAGAAGGGGAGAGGTGAGGAATGGGGAGTGAAAGGAAAGGTTAGGAAGGTGTTGGAAGGATGTGTACGCAAGTCATCACATTACATCTTCACTCCTCCTTATTGCGTCATCTCGCCCATCCTCTTGATTTCACTTACGATGCCACATCACATCCCATCTCTTTCCTCTCTCCCTTCCACCAATGACACCCATATCCAATTGTTTACCCCCCTCCCTTCCCAAATCCCTTCCCTCTTTCTCCTCTCCCGACCCCTCCCCTTACCCCCTCTCTTCACCCCTCAACATCCCTAATCCTCCCATTGAGGAAGTTCTTTTTTGAGTGACCAAGTCTTTTGCAAATCACGCGTCATTTCTTTAATCAAGTACATTTAATGTTATTAAGAAATATATCATTTTCCTAACAAAAGTTGTCATATTACCAAATTAATTGATTTTGTCCACCTCCTCCTCTCATCCACCCTTACCCATTCCCTCCCCCACCACTATCCTCCCCCACCTCTAACCTTCCTTTAAAAAAATCCAAGTCCAAATTTTACTCCAACATCGTCCAAGACGTTATTATCAAATAAGAGACTTTAAAGTAATTTGAAATAATCACATGAATATATTTACTTCGCACGAAAAGGTGTACGATTAATTAAAATTATTTATTTTAAACACCACCATACTTGTAACTTTTAATTTATCCTAGTCTTATGAAGACCTCTTCAGACAATAAGATAATACGTTACGAATACATTTCTCATTAAGTTAACTTAAGCCTGTCACAAAACCGCCACAATTTTAATGGCATAACTCAAGCAGAAGCTGTTGTCCTTTTTTTTGTTGTATGTCCTATTACCCACTTAAACCAGCTAGCTCTTCCTCTTTCACCATTTATAGGCCAGAGGCTTCTCTTGGTATTGTTCGTTTTAACTGATTTTCGAAATGTACTAATCTTAAGCTAGAATAATTAAAATTATTTCAAACAATTACCAAGACACTCGAAACATTGTTTAATGAGTTTAGTTGTTCATTTTACAAACATAAAGAGTGTGTGATTTGTTTTTATAAAATACTCATGTTACCAAAATCCGTTTACGTTAATATTAAGGGCGTTTTCATTTTAAAAACGGAAGCCAAGAGCAGTCGGTAAAAAACTACTGTACCTCTCTCTTCCAATCTTGCCGGGATTTAGTCTCAAGACAACCAGAAAAGGCAGCACTCTCTTCAGGCTTTTAACAATCAAGGACGAATTAGATGAAACACCAATTCATCGTAACAGAAATAATTAATTACGATAGCAAAAATATTAGTAATGTCGTCAGGAAAAACGATAACTCCCGCTGCCGAAATGAAGATGGTGCCATATACTGATTTTATTTTAAAACAGATAAGACACTAAAACTAAACTTTATGTAACTTTTACATAGTACATAATTAAAATCAATCAATAGAAAAACCATGCAGCCATATGAAAGAAATCTAATAATTATTGGTTGTAATAAGAATATCTTTATTGTCGTTTAACACATAAAGTATAGTAGACAACGTCAACCTACATTATGATAGCAAGTATAATAGACAAGTATTACAATAGCGTACATACCTACATTTGTGGTGCTGACCACCAGCTGACTGATTTAAAGAACATTAAAAATTGTAAACAAAAAATCGCTCATCACATTGTTATATGGGAAAATTTTAAAACTTTGAACTGGCATAAAACCCCTTAAAACTTTGAATTTTGAAATATCCCTTCTTTGCGGATGCCTACTCCCTGAAAGGAACCTTCATGCAAAATTTCAAGGTTCTAGGCCAAGTAGTTTGACCTGTGCAATCATAGGTGAGTAATATTTGACATATACTGTATATAGATTAGACATCCCTTTATTAAATATAACTGTGGTTTTAATAATCTGCAACTTTAAAAAAGTTATGAAAGATTATTTTAGGCTTGAACGTAATTCGTTAACGCGATTAACTGGTTGTTTACTTCCGTTTCCCGTTATCGTAGTCCAGAAAATCTTCGGTTACCAACCGTGGATCCTATTGATCCATTAACTGAATCTCAAAAACCACCCATATGTTTTATTTATACAATTTACATTTACATGATTTAAATAGTATTTAAAATTAAGACAAAAGAGATTTACCAATTTAAATAGGGACTTATGAGTCCCTCTTTTTAACTCTGCATATTTCTAGTCATTACATGTTTGTTCTGACATAATATGTTTATTTGAGAGTGGCTTGTATTGGCTGAAAGCCCCTAATCGTAATAGGGGAAATTTAAATTAAATAATCCATCTTTGCCATAGGGTGAGTGCACCAGTGAATTACCGGTTAAGGACGATGTATCATGTTAATTTGTCATCACTCTCTTATTTCATAGTCACATTTATACATTTTACTATAGAAAGTTCATTTATTCTTTAAGGATCAAGCAATATTAGTTAAATACATTAATTAATGAGAATACTGGTAGTAATATTAATTAAAAGGGAACTATGTCAATGCTCCAATAAATGACCGGGACTGCACCAGTGAATGACCGATCTTGCACCAATGAATGACCGGTCTCTTTTGGCTGGAGAACTGTCAAAATATTGAAAAATCAGCTGATAACAATGAATAAGAATAATCCAGCTGAGAATATAGATCATAGCTAGTAAATGACCAATCTTGTTCCAGTGAATGACCGCGAAGTTTTCCCTCGGTCATTCACTGGTTTTTGCCCTAGTTACGTTCCAATTTATGACCGCCCTCAATAATAATTAATTATCACATGTAGAGCAATAAAACTGATTTTAAATTGTAGGATATCATATTAAATATTATTTTATTGCAACACATGTTTGTGATCATCATCAAATATAGAATGAATGTAAATCCAGGTAAGCCTTGCAGGGATAGCAGGAGACATCAAAATCAAAGACAGTGGTACACTCAATTTTAAATATGTTTAAAAAGTATTTTCGTCTCCAACAATTTTAACCAATGAAAGATTATTGTTGAATAATATTCCAAGGCTGGTTTTACGCTTATTTTAAATTAGCTAGCCTAAATAATATGCTTGATACAGGTTTTTTTAAGCAAAACGGTCATTTCCTGGGGGGTGGTCATTCACTGGTGCACCCACCCTAGTACAAATAAATACCTTCATTGTAAATTGGCTTTTAGACCAACCATATGTTAACATCTTGCACATTGTTTTGAACCAAGCAACAGCACCACGTGTTTCAATATAAACAAAGCAGATGTTTTTCAGATCATGCTTATCAATGATCTTCATGACTGGTGTAGTACAGTTCGCGCATTATATCTCCGGCTAGGACTGAGTCAGCTGGTTGCAAGGCGCGGAGGGGAGAGAGGGTACTTTTCTGCAAAAATGTTCGAAAGCCCCGCTTCTTGTCAAACGTTGTGTTTACCAATATCATATGTTGAAAATGTCATATGATACGGTTAGTAGCGTTAAAGCCATAGCTGGAGATATAATGCGCAAACTGTACGTCACACGCACTTTCCGTTGGAGCGTTGGACAGGTGGTGTTTTAATGACAAATAAACTCCTAGTATGTTAAATGAGTAAGATGAGATAGATGTACTAATATTAAATTGTAGTTGTGAAAAAATTGTCGTGGCAGAATGCTTTGTTACAAGTTACTGCGTTCCCTTTCAAACCTTCTGTACACTAAAAGTAAACAAACACATGCTACTGCTACCGCAGTGCTGCCACTATACTTTTCTTTAAAACGTGGCCAATAAATATACATTAAACGTCGGTTTGCTGCTATCAACTATTTTTAAACTTCTGTTTCCTGTAATTTTAGTCCGGAAATTTTCCAGCTTCGTGCGGAAAGTTTTCTGGACTGGTTTAGGCAAAGAGTAACTTTTGAGCCATTAAAAACAGAGTAGAAAAAATGTGGTAATGTGAAAAAATGTGAATATATCTATCGATACGGACCCAGTAACCTTTCATAAGGTACAAACCGCAAGAATATAAAATCAACTGAATCCACTAAATTGATCCCCAAAACCCATTACCGGCCAAGGTCCCAAATGACCCATTAATTGAATCTTAAAACCACCCATAGGTTTTAATTATACTATTTCAATTTATAAGACTTACGGAATATTTTTAATTTTGAAAAATGAGCAATTACAAACATTATACCTCTGCATTAACCAAACTGTATTACCTCTTTGAACCTTTGTGATGTGTTATGGAATTTACTATAAACACTTAAGTTAGCTTTTTACTTATGTCACTATTTTTAATTCTTTGCATATTTTTAGTGGTATGCAAAAATTTAAATGAGCGTGGTTTTACTTAGCCATTTCATATATGTACTGACTTAGGATGTATTATTAAATTATATGTATGACTCAATGTTTAAATTATTGAAATCGGCTCAGAATCGTAGGAGGAACTTTGATAACAACCTCTAGTATATAAAGTAAGTGTAAAGATTAGGTAGTTTTGTTTATTAATTGATCATAGCTGTGTAAACATTTTCTTTGGAAATATGCTTTGTTGCAGGTTATAATGTTCCCTTTTTAATTTTCTCGAAATTAAAATATGGACGCTATTCCCTTTTTAGATATGGAAGTCTTCTTAAAATTCTATAGTTATTTAATAAGCTACGAGATTTTTTTTCGTGATCAAGACTCTTCCTACAGTTCTGAACAGATCTCAATAGCTTATGTGTCGTTGGAAATAGTCGTAGCCGCCCCATAGGTTTTGTATTTATCCATCCATTAGATTTAACATTGAAACACAAATTTAATTTAAGTAAACGGCTGATTGGACTAGACATAGTTTTCAGCAAAGCCATCCTATTCCTTTACTTTTATATGAGAAATGTTTGGTTTAAATGATTGCTTACTTGCTTTCATGATTCATTGATTGATTGATTGCACAAATATCTTGAATACTGCTCTAAGGTTTTCCTTCAGTTTGGAAATAACTAACGTTTGACTCAAAACGTGTTCTATGCAGGTTATGTGGCCAGATAAAATGTAATATCGTAATAAAGTTAATTTTAAAGTAAAAAGGTTTGAACACTAGACCTAATGAGCTACCTTGCTAACAATGAAATGGACAACGAAAATGTAATTAAATAACCTGTGATAAAAACAGCTATTTGAAATTCAAAGGTATCTAGGAAGAATAATGCCTGTGGGATAGACATTTCATGAGGTAACTAAAAATGTGTAATTATAAATATTATGAAACTGAAATAATTTTCTATCCGTAGAGTTAAAAACTGCTTAAATACAAGGTGCTAAATAAGGAATGTCAAAGTTGTTCACCGTATTAAAAAATGACAACCAAGACTTCAAATTCAAATTTTAAAAAAATGGTTGCTCTACATATTACATAAAATATCACTTATTTTATTTATTTTAAGGTATTTATAAAAGTAGGCGATCGTATTTCGCTTCGCTGGAAAAGTAAACAAATGAAAGTAAATAAAGCTGTTCAGCGTTTTTATTTATATTAGTACCCAAGAAAGAATTTTAAGAAACCCAATGTTTTTCCTTCGGCTTTCTTACTTAGGCCACTCATTCAAGCACAGGGTTGTTGGGAGTCAGACTTATGGTTTTCTCTAAAGTTACGGGTAGGTTGGCTTTTCCTTCATATATTTTAAAAATTATGAAAGGCTTAATTTGCCTATATAAACTTGCGTTTAACTTTTTGCGCTAAGTTAGGGTTCATGTATTTAAAATAATTATTGTAATTCTAATAGTTTAAACTTACAATTTAAAATAAATCAATAAAAACGTTGTATTTATCAGAAGTAAAAAGAAACAATTATACTTTATCATTATTCCTGGGGGAAGATAGTGCTGTAGAATAAAAAATAACGACCAGAGTCAAAGATAGTTTATTTAAGATTCATGCTATAGTTTTGTGAAACCCAGAATTGTGCCGACTAGCGACCTTAACCGTTACTGCGGCCAGGTGCTTGACTGGGGCATATGTTTACTGGACACATGGTTTTGCACCTGGCTTGCCGCACTTCCCGCATACGATAGTGAATTCCCCTCAGTCAATAGTTTTCATTCCACAACTGAACACTCGTGTGTGCGGTCGATTAATTACAGTGCGCTCGAACGTTCGACATGAAGCTCACCAAACATCAATCGGGCAAAACCGTTGGTAAGTATGTAGTTTATTTTAAGGACTGAGTAGTATCAAAGATTTTCAAATGCAATTATTTCTTCAATCCGGTTCCTACATTCATTACATGCTTAAAACATCAGTGATAGAGTTAAAAATATAAATAGTCACAACTTAAAATAACTTACTGGTCCCATGTGTTTAATAATATTAATCTCCATCTTATAATGAAAGGAAATCTTATGCTGCAATAATACCACACTAGATGCTGTCTTCAATTAGGCTAGAGCGTACAGCCAATATAATGTTTATACTTAGAACTTCTGAACTAAAATAATGAGTATATACAGGTGTTCTTTCTTCTGCATTGTTGCATCAATATCCAAATCCATATATGTATAATTAACTTGCCATTATTTATGAACAGTGGACCAAGCCTGTTTGGTAGTTTATTTGATTTTTCTCGTTTTGTTCTATGAATAATTCTTGAAATTTGAAATAACGGAGAAATATTAACTTTTCTGAATAAAAACATGGTCCTTTAGAACAAACTGTTAGAAATTTGCATGTTTTTATTTGGAAAAATTAAAGTTTCTCCATTATTAGTGATCCGATCATCATAATCTTAATATCAGCGATAATTGGATTAAATTTCACAACATTTTTGTCTCTTGTATAATTTTTCAAAATTTACGGTTTTTAAGATATTTAGCTTTGAAAACAAAAAACAGTCGCCATTTTGAAATTGTACAAAGTAGAAATTTGATACTACATACAAAAATAAGTCTTAATAGTGGTCATCCATGTACCAAGTTTGAAGTTTGTACGTTAAGAGGTTCATGAGATATGATTAAATATGTAAAAATCACAAACAGACACACAGACGGAAAACGAAGCACTTTTGGACCTATGTTTATATGAACTTTTTTTCTTATTTTTACCTGTACTATCATATACTAAAATATTTTACCATAATTTCGGGACACCCTGTATATTATAAAATGGGCATTAAAGGCTAATATCTAAAACTGACATTTGAGAGCTTTTGAGGGATTTCTGGGTTCACGCATGAATGAACCCCTGCGATGTGCCCTCAAAAGACACAAATCCACGTGAGTGCTTTAAAAATGACACATCAATCATTAAAATCGGTCTAGTAGTGTTATCATAATATTCTTCACGATATCGCTTTATTATTTTAATTACAGATGGATTAAACATGATTGGACAGCTTTTAGTTTGATTTGTTTACGTTTTTCATTGTTATTTGTACTATAGTAAAATAAATATAACCATGAAACGGGAGAGGGAAGGTAATTTATATACTTACACTTGCCAGTGACAGGCAAACCCTTGAAGGCAAACGAAAACACGGAGGAATTCTGTAATCTCCGAAAAATCCAAAGCGTCTCTACATAGCAGACAACCAATAAACTTTTATGACATGATAGAAACAAAACAAACCAATATACCATAAGTAAACGATATCAGCACACTACTGACACATACTTTCTCCCTTAAAGCCACTTAAATTAAAAAAAATCTTGCAATAAAATAAAATAAACTTTCAACCATCCCACGAATACACACCAAATTTCATCAAAATCAGTTATAAATAATTGAGAGGTATTAGTTATCAATATTTAATAATTTGCTGTAAGAATAACATTAGACAAACAAAATATTAATTATCTTCGCAAACAGTTTACGTAAATTAATAATTAAAGATACTGTTTTAAACCAAATTCAATGGTTATAAGAATATTGTTATTAATTATTATAATTTTAGTTATATTTGAACATTTCCATTTTTCAATACTTAAATATTTGAAAATTTCCATTTTCAATACTTAAATCACCATAACCTTTGAACCCAAATTTTTACCGACATTGAAATGACATCAAGTGCGGGTAGAGTCTTTTTGTTTGTAATCTAAAGCATTAAAAATCATCCAGATCAAATCGCTTTTGCTTGTCATACCCCAGGCCGGCTTCAACGGTGTCCGGCTAACGATTTCATGAGTGTCCCATAGACTATTGGTGGGGTCCCTACTCTATTTACATAAATTAACACACATCCACACGGAAAGAGAGGCACCACTCCAAAACCGTTTTGTTATTTTGGGTAAACTAATACAAATATCCGATAACAACTCAAATTCGAAAATTAAAAAAAAAAAAAACTTTATTGTTACGCTATATATTACACTATGTATGGGGGGGGGGGGAGGGGGAGAAACCAAAATGTCCTAGCCTATGATGCACTTAGCGGGTGCTTGCGAACTATTATTACCTCCCAAGGAACATTTCGAAGCTTTGGTTTTCAAAAGGGGTTTTGGGTTTGGGAAACAATAAAAGATATTAGATCGTAAAAATGAACATTTTTTATTTATGTCTTTTGTTTAACTTCCAAAAAAAAAAAAACAGTTCAATTCGCTTTTGCCTGTCAAACACCTAGGCAGGCTTCAACGGTGTCCGGCTAACAGTACACACGACCAAAACAACCCTCCTAAAAATCCGGTCTTAACTACATACATTCTATGACTGCTATACCTTGGGAGGGTCAGTAAGTAACATAAACATAAATCTGGCGGCTGAAACTAAACACGTTCCGTTACCGAGAGAAGTAGTATTTTGAGGACTTTAGGTGATTTATCCATATGATTATATTAGAAAAGCTAGCTGTATTGATGTTTTTATCCAAAAGTGGATTTTAGTGTAACTTTAATGCATTACCTGTCGATATATAAATAAATCTACTATATATTTGTCAAATACCACTCAGTGGAATCCCAAACTGCGCACTAAACTATCCCACTCAGTGGTGTACAGCCCAAACTACTTGACCTAGAACCTTGCAAATTTGCATGGATGTTCCTCTTAGGGAGTAGGCATCCGCTAAGAACGGATTTTACAAAATTCGTAGTATAAAGGGGTTTTTGGCGAGGCCGAAGTTTTCAAATTTTCCCTTTTAAAAGTATGTTGGACGATTTTTGTTTACATTTTTAATGTTCATAAAACTATCAGCTGGTAGTTAGTTTCGGAAATGTATACGTTGATACAGATGATAATAAATTGATTTCTTTGATCATGCTTCATTGATTTTTGTTGATTTGTTTCAAGGCATAATTATGTGCTATATAAAAGAGTAAAGTGGCACCATCTATATTTCGGAAGCGGGAGTTATCGTTTTTCCTGGAGGCGTTCCTAATAATTTTTTCATTACATCTATGCCTGTCCGATGATTTGGTGTTTCGTATAATTCGACGTACGCAGATTTAAACGTGAAGAGCATACTGCCTTTTGTGGCTGAGTATTGAGACTAAATCCCGGTAAGATGAAAGAGAAAAGAACACTGAGTTTTCAGTCACAAACATAATGTGCTGAAATGATATGATTCTTTGATCTATTTATGTAAAAATTTATAATTTATACAAATCCCTGATTGTAAGTTATATTTATACTATCTTTTCTACTATATTTTTGTCAAATACCACTGACCTATCACTGTACAGCCAAAACGACTTAACCTAGAACCTTGAAAATTTTCATGGACGTTCCTTACAGAGTGTTGGCATTCACCAAGAACGGATTTTTTTAAATTCGAAGTTTTTAGAGGTTTTTGGTGGAGCTGAAGCTTTAAAATGCCCCTTGTTAATGTAATGGATGATCTTTTGTTTAAATTTCAAACTTTATTAAATCAAGCATATTAGCTTCACAAACGGATACGTTGTTACAGCTGATTTATAATTTGATTCCTTTTATCATGGTTTTATGGTTGTTTTGATGATTTTGTTAGGTCATTCGTACTATATAAAAGTTATATTTGGTTTATTTTCGTACCTTATACGTTCAATCATAAGCTCATTATGTGGTACCATCTTTTTAGGCAGCGGGAGCTATAGTTATTTCCTTAGGCCGGCCTTTATGTTTTTAATTACAATCATGCCAGTTACAATAATTTGGCAAATACCTTTTTCATCTAATTCGACGGTGTCCCGGCTTTTCACAGAAAAATAAATGCTGCAATCAGTGGTTGATCTTAAATTATTACTACCCGCCCATATTTTAAGTTAAAAACTAAGTGAATCGAGTTTGAAATACTGCCCACGGATAGCACCATAACTGTTTCGAACATTCAGCCCTTTACTGTACTTAATTGATGCCATACTAGGCAATCTAGGGACGTATTGGTAAGTCTACAAAGAAGTACCTTAAAATCGACACATTTGGTGTTAAAATCTGTCCGGCCGTTTTCGAGTTATAACGGTGAAAATAAAACCTTCACTGTCTACTGTGGTATCCTACATCCTACTGTGGTATCTATATTTTATCCTACATTCCGCCATAAAACAAACATATCTTCACATGACATATTCCTTGATATAAATATTTTCTAATCAGTCCTCTAGATTCTTCATATCAAGGTTAGACGATAATTTTTATCGTGAGCGAAGCCACGGGTTCTGCTAGTTTAACATAAAATACAAGTTCAAAAATATGTGTTTAGTAATGATGATTTTCTATCATATTTGTTAGAATTGACATAGAACCATTGATTAGTCACTCTCAAATTATAAAGTACGGATTAAATTAGTTGACTAAATAAAATTTTACCTGGAAGATGGAATTATAAACTCTTGTATTTCAGTTTTTAAATGCGGATATATATTCAACCCATATCAGCGCATGTATTTATTATCTAATATGTCTATAATTTGGGTATGTTGTAGTATTAAGCAAGTTCATATGTAAATGGGATATATTAATTTTATCTACTTTCTATATTTTAAAAAATAAAATTACAAAAATGGGTTAAATTATCAACTTTGCTATTAAATGTCTGGTTTGTTTAATATTTAGATATTTGTTTAATATTTAGGAATTTTGTCAACTTAAGCTAGTATATTTGTAAATTACAAATAGAAGTGGTAGAATGAGGTTTTTGTATACGTTTTTGCAGGTTTTTTTTATATTATTTTGATGGGTATCAGTTTTGCACAAACCCCTGATTTTGGGGATTCCCCACCTATCTGGGGAAGTACCCCTGTTAGGGGAAGTATTACCGTAATTATGTTAAAATAGTTGTTGGCGTATAGTGGCTGCCTTAGGGATTTCAAATTGGTGAAATTATCAACTTTGTTATTTATTGTCCGATTTGTCTAATAGTTGGTTATGTTGTTAACTTAAGCTAGTATATTTATAAATGATATATATTAATTTTATCTATTCTGGATATTTTGAAATATAAAATTATAAAATGGGCTAAAATATTAACTTTGATATTTATAGTTTGATTTGTCTAATATTTGGGTATGTTGTTAACCTAAATAGGTGCATTTGTAAATGGTATGTGTTATTCTTATCTAACTAGTATATTTTAAAATATATAATTAGCCAAAAATATGATGTTTGGTTTTTATTGTCTGATTTGTTTAATATTTGGATATGTTGTTAAGTTAATCAAGTAAACTTGTAATTAGTATGAGCTAATTCTATCCCTACCCTATATCTTTTAAAATAAAAAAATATGCAAAAATGCTACCTTTTATATTTATTAACAGATATGTCTAATATTTGAGTATGATGTTAATCTAGGCAAGTGCTTGTATAAATGATATATATTATTTTTATTTAGCCCGTATATCTTTAAATGTAGAATCATAAAATAGGTCAAAAATACTAACTTTGGTCTTTTATTGTCTGCTTTGTCTAATATTTGGATATGTTGTTAAGCTAAGTAAGTGAATTTGGAAATAGCATATATTAATTAAATCTACCATGTATATTTTAAATGGGTGAAATTATCATCTTTGTTATTTATTGCCTGATTTTTTAATATTTGGGTATGTTGTTAACTTAAGCTAGTTTATTTGTAAATTATATATATTTATTCTATCTACTCTGTATATTTAAAAATATAAAATTGGCTAAAAATATTAACTTTGATGTTTACTGTCCGATTTTTCTAATATTTGGCTATGTTGTCAACTTAAGCTAGTATATTTGTAAATGATATATATTAATCCTATTTACTCTGTCTATTTTAATATTTAAAATTATAAAAAATATTTACTTTGATGTTTATAGTTCTGTTGGTTTAATATTTGGGTATGTTGTTAAAATAGGTAAGTGCATGTTAAATAGTGTATATTAACTATATTTACTTTATATATTTCAAATTATTAAATTATAAAATAGGTTAAATATACTAATTTTAGGCTTTATTGTCTGATCTGTTCAATATTTGGATATGTTGTTAAATTAAGAAAATTAACTTGTAAATAGTAATTATTAATTAAATCTACCTTGCATATGTTAAAGTAAAAAGTTTTAAATTTAGGTAAAATATTTAACTTTGTTCTTTACTGTCCGTTATGTCTATAATTTGTATATGTTGTAGTCTTAATTAAGTGCTCGTGTAAATGGTATATATTAATCTTATATACCCTAAATATTTTAAATAATAAAATAACAGTACTGGGTTAAATTATCAAATTTGCTATTTATTTCTGATTTGTCTATATTTGGGTATTTTGTTAACTTAAATTAGTGTATTTGTAAAGGACATATTAATCTTATCCGTTCTGAATATAAAATTATATAATTATAAATGTTATCCAGCTAATCAAAGTTGGTGAATTTGTAAAGGAATGGTATACAATATTTACTAACAATATACACAGACCAGACTGACTATACAAAGAAAAATACTTATACTCTTGTTGCCATCATTTACAACTAAATATGTCGAGATTACAGTATAGACCAACATTAATTTTGCAAGGCAGGTATACTTATGATTACCACAGATAAATCAAACATTAGTGGCAATAATTTTCTAAGCCATGCTTAGGTTATAAAGACCATATTCAGACAGTATAGACAAAAGTGTCAATAATAATAATTATTTTACACATTCTGTAAATTCTTTTATATTTTTGTCAGACTAAGTATGCAGGTCTGACAGACAGTTTTACACAAATACTACAAGTTCTACTATATATCAAATTATAATTTCCAGGCCTTAGGCTTTGTAAATTCTTGTAATTGTCTGTCAATTTAAGTGTGTAAGTCCAACGTACATTTGTTTACACAAATGTTACATAGACAGGGTACATTGGATTATAAAAATAAAATACTCATGTAACTGATACAATAATATTTGTGCCTGATACCTGTAATACCTTACAAATACTCATGTACTTGCTTTCGTTAACAACATGCCAACATTAGAGGTGGATCAATTTTAAAAAATGATACAAAATTAAATTTGTTACCTATATTTGTATTTTCATCCTTTTACATTATACTGGGCACTAGCTTACGACTAACACATATCTAATTATTTGATAAATCAATTAACAAAGGCAACAAAGACAAAAGTTAATATTTTGTATGTTATATAATTTTACAGCTTAAATTATACAGAGCAGATAGGATTATTATATACAATTTACACATGTACTGGCTAAGGACTGCCATAAAACAAAAGTTTTGATTAATTGGCCAATAAAATTTAAAATAATTATTTTTACCTGTTGTTTTACCCTGTTATTTCATAATTTAAGTTGCACAGGGTAGATGGAAATAAAAGTTAGCAGTTACACGTATACTACTCTAGGACAACAGAATATCCAAATATTAGACAAATTAAACAATAAACAATAAAGTAAATATTTTGGCCACTTTATAATTTTCTAAAAAAATTTACACAGTAAACAAGATTAATACATATCATTTACATGTGCACTAACTTAGGTCACTAAAATTCTAAAATAAAAGACGAAATGGATAATAAATCTCAAAATTAATTTTTTATACAAAGTTTTTGTAATTTTATTAGTTAAAATATATAGGGCAGATAAATTAAAATTATACCACTTACATATGCTTTTACCTAAGAGTACAACATATCCAAACTATAGACAAATTAGAAACTAAGTACACAAGTTAAATTTTTTAGCCAATTTTATAATTTTATATTTTAAAATATAGAATATAAGTCGGAATAATACATGCCATTTACACATGCACTTACCTCTAGGTTAACAACATACACATATATTATACACTTCAAATTGTAAACATTAAAGTTAATATTTTTAGCAAGTTTTATAATTTTATATTCAGAGCAGATAAGATTAATATACCATTTACAAATATACTAGCTTAAGTTAACAAAATACCCAAATATAAACCAATCAGACAATAAATAGCAAATTTGATAATTTAACCCAGTAGTGTTATTTTATTATTTAAAATATTTAGGGTATATAAGATTAATATATACCATTTACACGTGCACTTAATTAAGACTACAACATATAAAAATTATAGACATAACGGACAGTAAAGAACAAAGTTAAATATTTTACCTAAATTTAAAACTTTTTACTTTAACATATGCAAGGTAGATTTAATTACTATTTACATGTTCATTTTCTTAATTTAACAACATATCCAAATATTGAACAGATCAGACAATAAAGCCTAAAGTTAGTATATTTAACCTATTTTATAATTTAATAATTTGAAATATATAAAGTAAATATAGTTAATATACACTATTTAACATGCACTTACTTATTTAAACAACATACCCAAATAATAAACCAATAGAACTATAAACATCAAAGTTAATATTTTTTATAATTTTAAATATTAAAATAGACAGAGTAAATAGGATTAATATATATCATTTACAAATATACTAGCTTAAGTTGACAACATAGCCAAATATTAGACAAATCGGACAATAAACATCAAAGTTAATATTTTTAGCCCATTTTATATTTTTAAATATACAGCATAGATAGAATTAATATATATCATTTACAAATTAACTAGCTTAAGGTAACAACATACCCAAATATTAGAAAAATCAGACAATAAAGACCAAAGTTAGTATTTTTTCCTATTTTATAATTCTACATTTAAAAATATACGGGCTAAATAAAAATAATATATATCATTTATACAAGCACTTGCCTAGACTAACAACATACTCAAATATTAGACAAATCTGTTAATGAAGATAAACGTTAGCATTTTTTCATAAATTTATAATTTTATATTTTAAAAGATATAGGGTATATAGAATTTTTCCGTACAATTTACAAGTTCACTTGTTTAGCTTAACAACATATCCAATTATTAGACAAATCAGACAATAACAACCAAAATTCATATTTTTGGCAAATTTTATAATTATATATTTTAAAATATATTAGTTAAACGAGAATAACACATACCATTTACAAATGCTGTACTTTCTTAGGTTAACAACATGCCAACATTAGAGGTATATCAGTTTAAAAAATGGTAGAGGTTAAATTTCTTACCTAAATTTGTATTTTCATCCTTTTACATTATACTGGGCACTAGCTTACGACACATATCCAATTATTTGATAAATCAATCAACAAAGGCAACAAAGACAAAAGTTAATATTTTGTATGAAATATAATTTTTCAACTTAAATTAAACAGAGCAGATAAGATTATTATATACAATTTACACATGTACTGGCTAAGGACTGCCATATAACAAAAGTTCTGATTAATTGGTCAATAAAATCTAAAATAATTATTTTTACCTGTTGTTTTACCCTGTAATTTTATAATTAAAACTGTACAGGGTAGATTAAAATAAAAGTAAGCAGTTACACATATACTACTCTAGGACAACAGCATATCCAAACATTAGACAGATTAAACAATAAACAATAAAGTAAATATTTTTGGCCAATTTATAATTTTGTAAAAAAATTTACACAGTAAACAAGATTAATACATATCATTTACATGTGCACTAGCTTAGGTCAACAACATTCTAAAATTATAGACGAAATGGATAATAACTCCATAATTAATATTTTAAACAAAGTTTTTGTAATTATATTAGTTAAAATATATGGGGCAACATATCCAAACTATAGACAAATTAGAAACTAGAAAGTACACAAGTTAACTTTTTTAGCCAATTTTATAATTTTATATTTTAAAATATAGAGTATAAGTAGAAATAATACATGCCATTTACACATGCATTTACCTCTAGGTTAATAACATACACAAATATTATGCAGCTCAAACTGTAAACATCAAAGTTAATATTTTTAGCCAATTTTATAATTTTATATTCAGAGCAGATACGATTAATAAGTCATTTACAAATATACTAGTTTAATTTAACAAAATATCCAAATATAGACAAATCAGACAATAAATAGCAAAGTTGATAATTTAAGCCAGTAGTGTAATTTTATTATTTAAAATATACAGGGAATATAGGATTAATATATACCATTTACACTTGCACTTAATTAAGACTACGACTTATACAAATTATAGACATATCGGACAGTAAAGAACAAAGTTAAATATTTTACCTAAATTTAAAACTTATTACTTTAAAATATGCAAGGTAGAATTAATGAATAACTACTATTTGCAAGTTCATTTTCTTAATTTAACAACTTATCCAAATATTGAACAAATTAGACAATAAAGCCCAAAGTTAGTATTTTTAACCTATTTTATAATTTAATAATTTGAAATACACGAAGGAAATATAGTTAATATACACTATTTAACATTCACTTACTTAGCTGAACAACATATCCAAATATTAGAGAAATCAGACAATAAAAGACCAACGTTAGTATTTTTGACCTATTTTATGATTCTACATTTAAAGATATACGGGCTAAATAAAAATAATATATATAATTTATTCAAGCACTTGCCTATAAACAACATACCAAAATATTAGACATATCTGTTAATAAATATAAAAGGTAGTATTTTTGCATAATTTTATATTTTAAAAGATATAGGGTAGGGATAGAATTAGCTCATACTAATTACAAGTTCACTTGTTCAGCTTAACAACATATCCAAATATTAGACAAATCAGACAATAAAAACCAAAAATCATATTTTTGGCTAATTATATATTTTAAAATATACTAGTTAGATGAGAATAACACATACCATTTACAAATGCACCTACTTAGGTTAACAACATACCCAAATATTAGACAAATCAAACTATAAACATCTAAATTAATATATTTAGCCCATTTTATAATTTTATATTTTAAAATATATAGAATAGATAAAATTAATATATATCATTTATAAATATACTAGCTTAAGTTAACAACATAACCAAATATTCGACAAATCGGACAATAAATAACAAAGTTGATAATTTCACCCATTTTAAATCCCTAAGACAGCCACTATACGCCAACAACTATTTTAACATAAATACGGGAATACTTCCCCTAACAGGGGTACTTCCCCAGATAGGTGGGGAATCCCCAAAATCAGGGGTTTGTTCAAAACTCATCCGCATCAAAATAATATGAAAGAAACCTGCCAAAACTTATACAAAAACCTCATGCTACCATTACTATATGTAATTTACAAATATACTAGCTTAAGTTGACAAAATACCTAAATATTAAGCAAAGCAGATATTTAATAGCAAAGTAAATAATTTAACCCATTTTGTAATTTTATTATTTAAAATATACAAAGTAAATAGAATTAATATATGCCATTTACACATGAACTTGCTTAATACTACAACATACCCAAATTATAGACATATCAGATAATAAATAGGACACATAGTAATGTTATATGCCACTTACAAATACATTTGCTCAATACTACAACATTTCCAAATTGTATCGAACAATAAAGACCAAAGGTAATTAAAAAATTTTTATCTACAATGTACAGTGTCAGTATAATTAATATATATTATTTACACACTTTATTATGTTAACAACATACCCAAATACTAGACAGATCTGTTAATGAATTCAAAAGTTAGCATTTTTATATATTTTTGTAATTTTATATTTCATAAGTTCTACTTTAATTAGTATATGCTATTTACACGTTCACTTGCTTAAGTTAACAACATATCCAAATATTAAACAAATCAGACAATAAAGACCAAAGTTGATATTTTTACATATTTTTGTAATTTTATATTTTAAAATTTATTAGTTATATTTAATTAGCACATAGTATTTACACGTTCCCTTGCTTAGTTTAACAACATATCCAAATATTAGACAAATCAGACAATTAAGAACAAAGTTAACTTTTTAGACTGAAAGAGCAAGGTCAAAAAGAGCAAATCAAAACAAATGACATCACAAAATTAATACCTAGGTAGCCTTAAAAACTCACTAAAATACATGAAATATTAAAAATTTTTCCCGGACTCCCCGTTCGTCTGGGGTGTATTCCATACCCCCACACCCCCCGGTGGGGTGTGCCAGTCCCGTTTATTTTTAATCAGGGAAAGTTGGCAACCCTGCGGAGTAAGGGTATAAATACGGCAAGCCAGAGTGGATCAAACATTAGTATTGTGCGAGGCTCCGTGGAGAGAGCAGCGTTATCAGTAAAGAAGAGGAAAGTTCCAAAATCTTAAATAGTTTAAAGTAATATTTCTAAAACTTTTTATTTTTTTCAGGTGCTTTGAAACTTCTTTTAGTTGTGGATTGTGAGCTTTAAGACTTTTTAAAGTTGAATCTGTGGTAAGAACATTTATACCACTTGAAGTGGACTAAAGTGAAATGGGAGCGACAACAAAAACTTGTGCTAAGTGTAGCAGGACTGTTAGTTCAAAAAACTTCTCAAGGCACCTAAAAACGTGTCCTGGAGTAAAGGTACGTACTTCTGAGCCACAGGTACCTTGTAGATGCTGTGGAGTACCTGTAACGCTAAGTCATGTCACCCGACACCTTAAAAAATGCAAAGGTGCAAGTGATTTCATCCCACCTTCCAAGAAACAGCGTTTAGACGATGAAGTACCCTCTACCAGTTCAAAAAAGGCTATTTCCAACACTGTTATGAGAGCCATCACATCAACAATACCTTCTACTGCTTCTACCACCAAAAACATCGTAAAACTGGAACACGAATTAGAAATTATTGAGGTAGAGAGGGCTTTCAAGAGCAGGATGAAAACTTATGTTATTGACAATAAACCAGGCATAAAAGATCCACTACAGTTTCTTGAACTCACAAGGCACCTACTCAATGATAAGGTGAGCGAAAACCTGAAAATCCAGAATTTAAAAATTAATATTGTTCTTTTAACCGAATTCAAGAAACAGAGTGACAATGCAGATATTATACAAGAAATGAACTTCAAGACAAAAAACATTACCTTTTATCCAACTGATAACATCAATGAAAAGCTACAAAGTAAGGAGTCCAAGATTCTTAAAGAGATGGAGGAGTTTCAAACTAAAGGATCTGGCTGGACTTTAAGTAAAATCATAAACCTTGAATTAAGAATCAACCGGTATGTCCCATTACGTGGATCTTCATACATTGATCTGCCAGGGCCAATCAAAAAAAAGAAAGCTGTAATAAATATACAAAACAACGATCAGAAATGCTTCTTATGGTCAGTCCTCGCTCATATTCACCCTATTGATTTTTCAAAAAAACCAGAAAGAGTTCACCACTACCTAGAGTATGAACACGAGTTTGATAATGCTCTATTAGGTATAGAATTCCCTATGGCACTAAATAATGTTAAACTATTTGAGAAGCGAGCCGGAATATCCATAAATGTGTACAGCTACGATGAAAACTATGTCATTTACCCCCTGCTAACAACCGATGAAGAGAAGGAGCAACACGTTGATTTACTGTATGACATAGATGAAGATAACTCGCACTACAGCCTAATAAATAATCTGAGTAGACTCGTGAGATCGCAGAAAACGAAACACAGATGCGCCATTTATTTATGCAAGCGGTGCCTACTAAACTTCGGGTCAGAAATGTTATTACAAAATCACAAAGAATATTGTAAACAGCACGACCCTGTAAAGATTATAATGCCCAAGGAAGGTGAAACCATTAAGTTTCAGGACTATAATAGAAGTATGAGAGTGCCATTCACAATTTATGCCGATTTCGAATGTATGCTTACCCCAGTACAAAACAGTGAATGTGACACTAATCGACCATACACCAGAAAATATCAAAGACACAAAGCAATCAGCTTTTCATACTACATAATACAAGACAACAATGATTATGCTAATCCAGTGACATACTTTGGTGAAGATGCGGCACAGGTGTTTGTAAATAGTTTAATTCATGAGTCCAAAAAAATTAGCTACTTATATTCAAATGAAGCAGCGAAACCAATGGAATTATCAGAAGAGGACCATGCCGTCATTTCATCAGCAACAAAGTGTCATATTTGTGGAAAAGATTTTTCAGCTGAAGAACCTCTAGTTAGAGATCATGATCATCTCACAGGAAAATTTAGAGGCCCTGCCCACAATAGCTGCAATCTTAATTACCGTAAACCACATTTCGTACCTATATTTATCCATAACCTTTCGGGCTATGATACACATCTATTTATAAAAATGTTTGGACTAAACGATGAAACTATTGAAGTAATCCCGAACAACGAGGAAAGATACATTTCATATACTGTACATGTGGAAGGAGGCGTTGACCTAAGATTTATTGATTCCTTAAAATTTATGTCTAGCAGCTTAGATGTCCTAGTAAAAAATCTATCTCCCTCCCAGTTTAAATATATATCAAAGCACTTCTCTGGTGAACAACTGCAGTTGCTTCTAAAAAAGGGGGTGTATCCTTACGACTTCATGGACTCACTAGAAAAATTTGAACTCCCACACCTTCCTGCAAAAGAAGAATTTTATAACAAACTTACTGATTCTGAAATCAAGGAGGAAGATTATAAGCATGCTTGTAAAGTATGGAGTGCCTTTGGCATACAAAATATGAGGGAATACACGCTTTTATACAACAAGGCAGATGTACTTCAATTGGCTGATATAATGGAAAACTTTAGAGACTTGTGTATGCAAACGTACCAACTCGACCCTGCATGGTATTATACGGCACCTGGACTGGCTTGGAGTGCGATGCTTAAGACGACCGAGATTGAGCTAGAGCTTCTAACTGACTACAACATGGTTTTGATGATTGGTAATGGGATACGAGGCGGATTGTCGCAGTGTTCGAACCGTTACGCGGCGGCAAATAACAAATATATGAAGGAAGACTATGACAAAAACTTGCCTACGTCATACTTAACATACCTCGACGCAAACAACCTGTACGGTTGGGCGATGGGAGAACCCATGCCTTACTCTGATTTCCAATGGGTCGAAGACACCCAAAGCATAGATGTACTCTCGGTTCCCGATGATAGTGACCATGGCTACATTCTGGAAGTAGATCTAGAATACCCGCAAGCATTACATGACCTCCATTCCGATCTCCCTTTAGCTCCTGAACATAAAGTGCCTCCAGGACAAAAGCAAGGAAAAAAACTACTCGCAACCTTATTTGATAAGAAAAATTATGTAATTCACTATAGAAATCTGAAACAATACATTTCTCTGGGCTTAAAACTAAAGAAAATCCACAGAGTAATACGTTTCACTCAAAAGAAATGGCTCAAACCTTATATTGATCTCAATACATATATGAGGACATGC
Source organism: Flexamia atlantica (assembly GCA_035578135.1). Lineage (NCBI taxonomy): Eukaryota > Metazoa > Arthropoda > Insecta > Hemiptera > Cicadellidae > Flexamia > Flexamia atlantica. The sequence continues at coordinate 230,857,963 of JAQJVK010000001.1, forward strand.
GCCACAAACAATTTTGAAAAAGACTTCTTCAAACTGATGAATAATTCTGTGTTCGGTAAAACCATGGAGAACATCCGCAATCGTGTTGACATCCGACTGGCAACTCGAGAAAATCAAGTCGACAAATGGTTAGCCCAACCAAACTTTAAGAGGAGAACCATTTTCACTGAACAACTGGCAGCAGTGCATATGAATAAAACCAAATTATTCTTCAATAAGGCTATCTACGTGGGAATGAGTATTTTGGATGTATCGAAGACGCTTATGTACGACTTCCACTACAACGTTATAAAGGGCCGATACAAGGAGAAAGCCAGATTGCAATACACCGATACAGATAGCCTGACCTACCATATACAAACTGAAGACTTCTACAGCGACATGAAAGAGATGATAAGTTACTTTGACACCAGTGATTACCCAGTCAACCACCTTTGTTTTGACACCAAAAACAAGAAGAAGATTGGGAAGTTCAAGGATGAATTGAACGGAAAAATTATGTACGAGCATGTAGGATTACGGTCGAAAATGTATGCCAGCCGTTCCGAAGACGATCATCACATAAAAAAATCAAAGGGTGTAAAGAAGTCGGTTATAGAAAAAAATATCACATTTCAAGACTACAACGACTGCCTGAAGACACAAATTGACCAATACCGTTCAATAAATATGATAAGAAGCTTTAAGCACGACTTGTACAGCGTAGAACTTAACAAAGTCGCCTTGTCAGCACACGATGACAAACGATACGTGTTAAGTGATGGTATACAATCACTACCGTGGGGACACTACAAAATACCCGAAGATGAAATTGTGAACTAGACATCTTCCTTCAGAAAAGGGTATATATTTATACATATTTCAAGTGTATATTAAAATGTATAAATGTATATTATGTATATTATTATTGTATAAATGTATGTGTAATTAAATGCTTTTTGTAAAGTGGACTAGACACATGTTTTTGTGTCTAGGCTAGGCCTACTGGGGAAACCACTATAAAAAAACGCATCATGCTCCTACCTCATGGGTGATGTGGAATGTTGAGCAAACAATAAAGTTTGTTTAACTATACCTGTGTTTACTTACTAAATAAAATACCCTTCACTCATTTTAGTCATCATTTAAGATTAGTGTTAAACAAACTATCACAAAGACTGTCGCTTTTAATTTTTAAACCATTAACCAAAGTTTATAATAAAGCAATATTTGTATTAATATTTACTAGTGGATCCGAGCGCACGGAATCGTGCGCTACTCTAGCAGAGCGATAATTCAAATGGCGACAAATTTAAAACACACTCATGCTAACACGATCCGTCTTGAGGGTTATGTTTACACAAATTAAAAAATAACAGCAATTAAATTATCCAGCTGATCAAAATGTAAACAATTATGTTCTTCATAAGGATAACATGGGAACTTTAAAGCCAATGGGACAGAGCCCAAGGGACTTTTTCAAAAATGTAAGGCCAGTTTGCAAATCTACGCGACACGCTTTTTCCAATAAGCCGTCAATGATCAAAATCGGTTAAGAAATGACGGAAGAGTTCATAAGACAAATTTCGTGTTGGCGTATTAATTATATAGATAGATATAGACTCTGTGAGTCTCGGAAATGAGAATATAGGAAAACATAAATATGTACGGTGGTCCATGTATTATAAAGAGAGATGAGCGTCGATATATATATGTCTGCCCTACTCCTCCCCTACCCTTCCCATCCCCTACCTCTCCTCTCCCCTCTCGCCCGAAGAGGACCTCTTGGGGCGTCGGTGAATCCCCGTTTCCCATCTACTGGAGCAATACCAGCGACGGAACAACCTGAGAATATTCGGCATCGCAGAAACCCAAGGCGAGGACACTGACCAGCTAGTCATAAAAGTATGCAGGGAAAAGCTGAACATTGAACTGCCCGAGACCGCCGTGTGTCGATCACATAGAGTGGGGCGACAGCCAGAACCAACAGCAGACGGCAGAAGACACCGACCCATCATCGTCAGATTCACCAGCTACCGGGAACGCCGCCGCGTCTTTGACGCCAAGAAGAAGCTTAAATGCTCTGGAATCACGATAAAAGAGGATCTGACAGCCTGCCGACTTCAGGTGCTCCAGAAAGCAGCTTCGATCCACGGCCCGACGAACACGTGGACCCGCCGCGGCAGGGTGCTGTGGGTGGACCAGACCGGAAGCAGAGGCAGCGCTACACGTCTGGCGGACCTACCGCCTTCCTAGATCATCTGGGATTGTCAAAGTATTTAAAATCCTACTTTAGTCACATAATAATTTACAATTTTCATTATATTTTTTCCAGCATGTTTTAACAGTATTTTACTTTATTATATTTTAAAATGAAATGCATTCTGAATAATGACACAATCAATTTACAATATATTTACAATAGCATGCACAGTAATTTACAATTTACAATTTGTATTTATAATTTATGCATATATTTACAATAGCTACACTTTATTTATTTATTTTCATTAAAACTGTAACGATTTTTTAATTACTATTCAATAACTGCTAATAGCACGTCATTTAAAATTTATGTTTTTAATTTACTTTATTGATTAGTTATAAATCAGATATATGGATAGAAAACATTTGCTTTGCTGGAAGTCATGTTTTATTATTATGTTATGTTTATCATGTTTGTTCTTTGGCAACAATGACAATACCAGCTATGAAAATTTGGATATGTTTTAAAATTATTATTTCATTTATTATTATTATGTTATCTGTTTTTATAAGTTCATTTTAAAAATAATTTAATTTTTCATAACTTTATATTTAAAATAGCTTCATAATTTGATTTTATAGTCGTTATACAATAAATGTATTTATTATATTACTGTATTATAAGTATGTGATGTGCATGGTTGTAATATAATCCAGCGAGAATTTGTTTCTACCATTTCAAACCAATTTAAATTATTATAAACTGCCAGGAAATATATTTCTTATCTCACACTTTATTTATTTATACTGTTTAAACGAGAGTTTTATTTTATTTTTCATTAAGTTTTAAAGTCATTTATTTAATTTCATAACAGTTTTGATTTCAATTGTAATTATTTCCAATTTGAGAGTTTTATAACTTAGGAGCTGAACGTCCACGTGTCTTTAATATGACAATGGGTTTTGAAATGTACATTTTTTGTTTTTTCATTGATATTACTGTAGGCTTTTGTATCCGTAGAGTGAATGTGTGTGTGAGTGTGTCTGTTACAGCTACGCCGATGCGCGTTGTCGTCGCCGTGTCGCGGGTCCGGGCTGCAGGTCCAGCATAGCTGACCTGCACAGCGTCGCCTCAGCCACCCCTCCCCCGCCGACGACTGATAACGCTCAGATCCTTATCAACGACCTTGCCCCGTTCTCAAAACAATTCAAAGCCGCGCACATCAACGCCCAGTCTCTCAGTAAACACATTGACGAAGTCAGAGCAATATTTCGGCACAAAAATTTTGAAATTATTGCAATTTCGGAAACATGGTTAAAGCCGAGTATTTCGTCTGGATTTGTAGCACTGCCTGGTTATTCTCTCATTCGGAACGATCGCTTAGGAAAAACTGGAGGTGGGATCGCCGCATATGTTAGGGAAGGTTTAAAAACCAGGCAGTTGTATTCATCTCCTGGTGCGTACTCGGCGAAACCTGAATTCATTTTTTTTGGAGATTGGCTTGTCTTGCTCGGATGCCCTTCTCCTGGGGATTTGTTATCGCCCCCCAAGTGTTGGGCGTCTGGCGGACTTTGAAAACATACTCTTGCGCCTCTTGTCAGGCTACAGTCGTGTATTGATTATGGGTGACTTCAACTGTGACTTACTAAAACCAGAACGGTATGATTACCGTCAACTGACTAACATGTTTGCATCATGCAACATGACTATACTCCCACTGGACCCGACACATCATACTGCTGAAGCCGATACCATTTTAGACCTTATGGTCGTTAGTGACCCTCAAATTTCAATCAACCATGGGCAACTTCCAGTCCCCGCCATCTCTCGACATGATCTTGTTTATTGTGTCCTTGCCTTGAGAGCTCCAAGAGTCAGACAAAAAATTGTTACGTACAGAAATTTTCAAAATTTAAATGAAGAAAACTTTTTGACAGATGTAGCTTCAACTCCTTGGCACTCCATACACAATCTAGAGTCAGTAAACGATATGGTGGACGCCCTTAATAATTTTATTTTAAAACTGTACGACAAGCATGCCCCAATCGTTACCCGCAGAATCAGTTAGAAACGCCCTGTCCTCTGGATTTCTAGCGAGATCCTTGGTTTAATGGCTCGGCGGGATTCAGTTCATCGCCGAGCTAAAAGGTCTGGTGATCCCGGGCTTATGGCCCAATATCGGCAGTTGCGTAACCAAGTTAAGCAGCAGCTCCGTAACTCCAGGCATCGTTATATTCATAGCTTGTTCTCTGACAGAAAACAGAATTCCACCGTTCTTTGGCGCAATGTAAAAAAACTTGGCATTGGGAAGCAAGAAACTGCTGTTCCAATTTCTTCACCGTTAAATGACTTAAACGATCACTTCCTATCTTTTTCTTCAACAACAAATAGTTTAGCCCTACAAAATTATTTGACTGAACTTAAGGACCAGAGTAACTTAGATCGTAACCGCGTTCAGTTCATGTTTGGACCTGTCTTGCAAATTGATGTTCTAAGGGCGGTACGACGTATTACGTCTGACGCTACAGGGTCCGATAATATTTCTATTTCTTTAATTAAACGAATCTTGTTTGCTCTCCTCCCCACTTTAACTCACATTTTCAATACATCATTAAGAACAGGCATTTTCTCAGATAAATGGAAGTTTGCTCTAGTCCGCCCTCTGAATAAGATCTAATCCCCCTCCCTTCCACAGGATTACAGACCGATTAGCATTCTCCCTGCTCTTTCTAAAGCCTTCGAAAGAGTAGTGCATTCCCAAATATCCGATTTTCTTTCACATAACAATATTCTCAACCCCTTTCAATCAGGTTTTCGACGTTCCCACAGTACCGAAACAGCCCTATTAAAGATCACTGACGACATACGATTGGCCATGGATCGTAGTCAGTGTACAGTTCTCACATTATTTGACTTCAGTAAGGCTTTTGATACAGTAAATCATGAAATTCTTCTAGCCAAACTCAATTTATTAAGTTTTTCAAATGCTTCACTAACTTGGATGAGATCATACCTTCAAGGCCGTAAGCAGTGTGTGTGTCATGACAAAATGACTTCCGACTTTAAAAATGTTTCCTGTGGTGTTCCCCAGGGTTCTATACTTGGGCCACTACTTTTCACTATTTACACAAATGACATCAGTTCAGTTTTACTCAATACTAAGTTTCACTCATACGCTGACGATCTTCAAATATACGCTCACTTCAAAGTCAGCCAACTGAATGAAACTATTACTTTAATGAATGACGACATTGACAGAATTGTCCTTTGGGCAACGAAGAACGGGCTTAAACTAAATCCTGACAAAACAAAGCCAATCATCCTCGGACATTCACGGTTACTAAACAGATTACAACTAGATGAAGCACCAAAAATTACAGTAAATGGTCTACCGTTGCCTTACTACAATACAGTTAAGAGTCTTGGTTTGACGATAAATAACACACTGGACTGGACTGAGGCGGTGGTCTTTGAATACATGCAAAAAGGTTTTTGCCGCCGTTCACACATTGAAAAAATGCAGCAACTCTTACCTTTTCACATTAAACTACTCCTTATCAAATCACTAGTGTTTCCTCACTTTAATTACTGCTCTACTGTAATTAACGATATGACTGTGGCCTTGGAGACAAAATTACAACGCGTTCAAAATTATTGCATCCGATTTTTATACAATCTTCGACGTGATGATCGCATCACACCTTATTATATTCATTCTTCCCTTTTAAAACTTTCAGATCTAAGGCAAATCCGAATCATTCAAATTACTCATCCATTAATCAACCTTGGGATCCCAAACTATCTTGCGGCAAATTTTGAATTCTTATGTGAGAGAGGCGCAAGAAACACCCGCTCTGGCTCGTCAACGCTACGCATTCCCCGACACAAGACCACAACTTTCAATAAATCTTTCACTGTAACAGCCTGCCGCCTCTGGAACTCTCTGCCCATTGAAATAAAATCCGTTGAAAATCGTGTACGGCTGACGGTGGCGCTGAAGAAACATTATTTGGAGCGGATGACCGTGGCGTGGCGGGATGGCGTGCGTTAGGCCTAGCTGTGGCATCGAATGAATGTGTGAGTGCGTGAGGGTGTTAGGGCATTATTATTATTGTTAAATAAGTTTATTTGTTTATTTTTATATCGTAGAAAAATTTGTTTATAAATTTTAAGCATATTTTGATTTTGTATATTAGTATTAGAGGTTAGCTGTAAGAAAGGACCATGTGGTCCTAAGTTCGCCTCAATAAAGAAGTATTTTCATTCATTCATTCATTCATCGGGACTTTGACATAAACCAACTAAAAACTGGATTTTACCTTGAGTTTATTACCGCCTCTCCCTAGGCGTCGGGTAATTTGAAAACAACTTGTTTTAGAGTAAATTGCAGTCTTTAATAATCAGTAATCGAAATCAATATACCATCAATGGTTTGGTTTTTATATGTCGATAAAGATCATTAATATGCCGCTAGCTACCGGGACTTTAACACAAACCAACTAAAAACTGGATTTTACCAGTTCTATGAATGTGTCGGGAAATTTGAAAAAAAGGTTACCAGTACATTGTGGTCTTTAATAATCAATGATCAAAATCTTAATGGTTTGGTTTTCACACGCCGTCGATAAAAATCATTAGTATCTTAAGCCCTTGAAAGGCTATAGAGACTTTGATACAAACCAACTAAAAACTTGATTTTTGAAACCCCTTACTATAGTAATAATTAATTGTTTATCTCTCATAGTAATTGACATATATTTTCAGAGCTAACCTTTTCAGAGCCAACCTATGATGGTTGGCTCCATTTGGGAGCCTATGGCCAGGTATTTCCCGTTCAATCATTACGTTTCTCTTACGTTGGGCTTCCTGGAAAGATGCGCCCAAAGGAGTAACGTGTCTTCATTCATGCCCTGGTTTATGCATCAAGTAAAGCATTTTTAAACAAGAGTGGGTGAATAGTAAAAAAAAATAAATCCGAAATTATTAAGCAAAAACTTAGTACAGTTAGATTTTTCTAACAAGAAATGTTCAAGACGAGGTGGAATATCTTTGACAATAAACTTCTTTGTTTGTTGTATAATCACGTGTTTCTAGTTTCTTCTTGCCGAGGTTTGGTCTTGGTGTAATCAAAACAAACAATAATCTAAGACATTTTGTAATTATTTTATTTTTTTATAATAAACAATAGCATGACGGTAACAGTACGGTATAACAGTATAGACCAAGAGCTAGGACACATTTTATTTACCCGAGTTTACCATGATCTTTGTTATGTTCTTAAGTAAACCCATAATCTTGAGACTCCAAAAAGGCAATTCTTAAGGTTGGTGAGGGGTGGGTGTCCGAGTAATGACGTCATCAATATGGCTGCCGCGCAAAAGTGTAACACTTTACTAAAACGAACGTAACTTTGCAACAGAGTAACGTAGAGCAATGATCTTTTTTTTAAGTTGTTGGTAATAAAATTTCCTTTATTTTATGTCATGTCAATATATATCGTAAGTCTAACGGTTTTCCTGATATTCAACCTAAACTTTACTTTTTGTGAATTTTTAGTATAAAAGTAAATGTTTAAGGCCCAATAACTCCTTAACTGTGAAGAAATAGACAAAATATATAAGAATAAAAAAGGTAGATAATGTTATAAGGGTTTTGAAAATATCATTTATGTGGGCTATTGATGGTGGCTTGTATGATAAATGTGTTAATGTTTAACATTCAACAAATTTATTTTGCCCCGCAACTTCTGTATACATTGTGCAGTAAAATTAAGTGATAAAGTAAGTGGAGGTAGAAATAATTGAAACAAAAATTATTCTTGTTGTAAATGGTAGGTAATATGCTCCTAATCGGCATACATCCGTAATGTCGCGGGAAACCCCTCAAAATCACGTTTAAAAATGGCGGCTTTTCCCGCCATAAAAAAATCTTGAAAATAGTCTGTCGACTGCATTTTTTGTCAATTTTTTTCAAGATATTGACTTTGGACTTCCACCAACCAAGTGTATTGTTGGGGGATTGGTTCTTAATTTTGACAGGGTGCTCATTTTTGGCCGCCATCTTGGATCCGCCATATTGGATATAAATTATTTTTTCTCATCTAAAGATGGTGTTGTGACACATCATTATAGACTAGATTTTTACCCTGAACTCAATGCTGAAATCCGTTAAAAAAAATCTTGATTCGTTAAAAAGGTGTGCTCAAAAAACGGCACATAATATACAACTCTATTTTAAAAAATCAGCCCTATGCATTTCTTATGGACATTCCGTGCTTTGAATATTATTTTTGATTATTTATCTCATATCTCCAGTTCTAAATAATATATGCCGCATGTATTAGTCTTAAAATACTCAGTGATTTGATGTCTTTCATGTGAGTTATTGATCAATAAAATCGGACAAGTGTTGGACGAGCTATATTAATGCTTAAAGCAACTAGACAATTAATATTTTCAAAATTGGTTTTTTGTTGAAGATTTTTAGTGCAGGTTCTAAATGGGTCACAACATTCGTTCTGGTCTCAAATTACTCAGTAAATTATAGGCTTTCATATAAGATATCACTCATCAAAATCGGACTTACTTAATTTGAGTTATGAACCTTCATTCCTAATAAAATCTGTTTACTTTCTTAAACTGAAAATAATTAATGACTCATACATAGAAATCTAACAGAGACTCATGAAGGTTTTAGGTCTTAATTAATTCAGTATATTATTGGCTTTCATTTAAGCTTTTATTTATTTAAATCGGTTTAGATTGACGTGAGGTATGGACCTCCAACTAATCTAAAAGTTCAATTTTCGAAAATTGCATAATTATTTAAAGATTTATATCCCCAGCCCCAACCATGGACCTGCAGGTTAGAATGGTTTTAAGACAACTGGTGAACTATCAGCTTTCATTTTAGCTATAAATAATGAAAATCAGATAAAATTAGGATAAAGTATAAATCTTAAACCAAAAATAAATTTTGAAAAAAAATCATTTTCAAGCTGCTTTTTGCCTTATAGCTCAACCAACATGCGTCCAATTTTAATGATCAGTACCTCACATAAAAGCTGTTAAATCACTGAGTATTTTAAGACCAAAACATGCTGCATATATTATTTAGAACTGGAGATATGAGATAAATAATCAAAAATAATATTCAAAGCACGGAATGTCCATAAGAAATGTATAGGGCTGATTTTTTTTTGAATAGGGTTGTATAATATGTATATTATGTGCCGTTTTTTGAGCACACCTTTTTAACGAATCAAGATTTTTCTAAACAGATATCAGCATTGAGTTCAGGGTAAAAATCTAGTCTATAATGATGTGTCACAACACCATCTTTAGATGAGAAAAAATAATTTATATCCAATATGGCGGATCCAAGATGGCGGCCAAAAATGAGTACCCTGTCAAAATTAAGAACCAATCCCCCAACAATAGTTGGTGGAAGTCCAAAGTCAATATCTTGAAAAAAATTGACAAAAAATACAGTCGACAGACTATTTTCAAGATTTTTTTATGGCGGGAAAAGCCGCCATTTTTAAACGTGATTTTGAGGGGTTTCCCGCGACATTACGGATGTATGCCGATTAGGAGCATATTACCTACCATTTACAACAAGAATAATTTTTGTTTCAATTATTTCTACCTCCACTTACTTTATCACTTAATTTTACTGCACAATGTATACAGAAGTTGCGGGGCAAAATAAATTTGTTGAATGTTAAACATTAACACATTTATCATACAAGCCACCATCAATAGCCCACATAAATGATATTTTCAAAACCCTTATAACATTATCTATCTTTTTTATTCTTATATATTTTGTCTATTTCTTCACAGTTAAGGAGTTATTGGGCCTTAAACATTTACTTTTATACTAAAAATTCACAAAAAGTAAAGTTTAGGTTAAATATCAGGAAAACCGTTAGACTTACGATATATATTGACATGACATAAAATAAAGGAAATTTTATTACCAACAACTTAAAAAAAAGATCATTGCTCTACGTTACTCTGTTGCAAAGTTACGTTCGTTTTTGTAAAGTGTTACACTTTTGCGCGGCAGCCATATTGATGACGTCATTACTCGGACACCCACCACTCACCAACCTTAAGAATTGCAATTCTGAAGACTATATGTTACGACTAACCCTAAATTAACAACAAATTTGATGGTAAATTTGGGGTAAATAAAAGTGGTCTATCTCTTGGTCTAGTAATACATTATTTTACTTTAAACAAAAGAAGTTCATTGTCTGTGATATTCCCATTTATCCTTACCACTACTAGACCGTTAAAAAATATAAACACTTATTATGACTTACTAGAACTTATTCAATATTATTATTGGGAAATAGAATATAAGAGGTCTATTACTGTTTGAAAAACAGGTATCGACGACCCTAATTGGGATTACGGTCGTAAATCATTGTTTTTATAGCCCTCTTCGCGTCAGTTTAATTCGTGAGCTAGCTTCAGCCAAGTTTTGTCACCCCTCTCTTTTAATGATTCAGTAAAAATAACTGTTTATTTGCCGGTTTACTGAAATTAGAGTGATTAGGGGTTTTTCTTAGAAGTAATATACCCAATATAGGTGTTTAGTGTTTAGTAGCCTACCCGTTATTTTGCATAGGCCTTTTATTTCATTTTTGGACTGTTGAGATCGTTTAGGATATTTATGAACAATTAAAATCATTGTATATGTCATCAAATCTGACGTAGGAAGCTAGGCCTATTATGTAACAAAGCTACTCTGTAGGCCTGTGCTACAAAACTACATTTCCTTATAGACCTTACCTTGACATTTTTTTGTAAACCACTTACCTTTCAGTTAACCAAATGTTGTTTTTTGAAGATAGCGTCAAAAGCTCTTCTGTATCCTTTGGTAAACGCACCATTAGCCAACACTGCTCCAATGCCTAACAGTGTTAATGTATTTGCCTTATGGGGTACCCTCATAAAATTTTACATGAGATTGATATTTTTTAGAAAGTATGTTTATTCTTGGCAGCTCCGAAAACTAACTTCCAATAACAATCGTACCAATTAATTGTATAGAAGCTTGTCTTTTTAAGCAACTATAAGAATTTTTCTCTATTAATGAGTTACTATACAACCATCAATATGGGTTTAGAAATAAACATTCTACAATCATGGCAGTGGAAACAACTGTTGATAATAATTATTCTCAAAGGTTTTGAGAATAAACTTGAAGTGGATTCTTGTTTAGTAGACTTAAGCACATAAAACATTTGATACCATATCCCATGACATTCTCTGTGTAGTAAATTAGATTTTTATGGTGTAAAAAACACAGAATTGAATTTATTGAACTCCTATTTAAATAACCGTAAACAGATGGTTGTAATTAAAGGATGTCAATTTGAGATGTTAGGTCTAAACCTATTTATACGCAAGGTTCAATATTTGGGCGTCTTGTATCTTGTGTTCGTCAATGATTTTAGCTGTACATAACATTTTTGAGCGTCAAATACAATACAACCATGTTGGCCACAGATCAACATATAGATGAATTTACATTAAAACTTACTCTGTTTTAGCCTTAGCTAGAACATTGGTCTGCTGCGAAATGAGGAAGCCTATTATTAAATGAAAGTAAAACTGAATTTCCTTATTTCTCTTTGAAGGATCTGATGACTTGATTAAAATTGAAAAATTACTTGGTTTGTTTTTAGATTGTAAATTAAGTTGGAAGCGGACATGTGTTGCAGTTGTCCAAATAGTTGTCACGTACGCAAGCAATTGTACGTTAGCCTAGAAGTTCTTTAAGCAACCTACTTCGGTCCATTTCATTTCCATATCAATTGTGGTGTGCGTTTATAGGGCAACTCTGTAGCTGCTAACAAAATTTTTCTTTGGCAAAAGAAAGCTGTAAGAACTTTTATGGGCCTTATCCCAAAGAGAATCATGTGGACCATTTTTTGTTCGGCTTAATGTATTGACTCTGCCATCCATGTAATTTATCAAACTTGATCTCTGTTAATGAAAACATTGATAAGTTCCCTAAACATTATAATTGCCATGATCACAACACTAGACATAAACATGACATCTTAACACCTTAAGTAAAACTCATAGAAGTCATAATTTTCAACAGTAGGCCTAGTATATTTTATTCAACAAATTACCTCTCAGAAATTTACCCATGAACAAATTTAAACTGTTTGTTTCTTCATAGGCTACTTGAAAAGTAATGCATTCTATTCAATTGAAGAATATCTGAATTGTCAGTAGGCCAGGTGGCATATCACAGTTAGCCTATAAATAATTTGTGAAACCTATTAATGTATTTGAGTAATTGTGATATTCACAATTATTGTAGGCTTATGTTGTCTATGTAAAACCAACTTGTGATATTCTTAACTATGCATAAGTTTTCACCTTGGCAGTGTGTTAATTAACTTAATGGCAATAAAGTTCTTGATATTTGGTATTTTAATAACTAAATCAGTATCATTTAGCTCACATTGAAATACTGGTGATTGTTTGAGGTCCTCACTACTCGATAAGTTATAAGCTTAGGATCACTGAGATGCAGGTCTGTTGCAACACGGATGATTTGTAACTAATTATTATTAGTGTTTTTGATAATTAAAATGTGAGGGTAATATAAAAAGCAAAAAGTAATTGAGAATTGCTGTTCCAGGCACTGGTCCAACCGACTGTCAGCCTCTGGAAAAATTTCACCGTGAGGTACTAAAACTTGGACAAGAGTTGAGTTTATTTAAATATGTAATCATAAAAGTATTTAAAACCCCTTTATTACAAGGTTATTTTTTGAAACCAAACAAAATTTAGAGTAGTCCATTTAATACGACTAACTTCACAAAACCACGGCTTATTGAGTGCACATCGTTTCTTAAATTGTCAGGTACCGGTGTGTTTACCTAAACATAAGTTTTTGATGTGGCTGAAGTGGCTTAGAAGTGAATTGATTGTAACCGGTATTGGCTAAGAAGATTTGAATCTATTTTTTTATTTTGCATTGACAATGACTGAACAAGAGATTGTTTCACTCGTAGAACATTAAACAATTCGAAATTTCTTTGAAGTAGGCTATTATTTTTGTATATAGACTTTTGCAACAGGCAACCTTCAATTACGGTAATAAAGTTATATACAAATTGAGGAATATCGAGTCCACAGTTTATCTTAATTTACTGAAGTTTAATGCATTCAACTTGCGACAAAATGTGTGGCATGGCATACATCAAAACGGTAGTCCATTTCTCACCACTAGATAACATGTAGCTCGAAATCGAGCAAAAGTCATATAGTAAAAGAATGAAGAATAATCAGCCTACTTATATATACTTTTAAAGTTTAATTAAAGGGCTAAATTCATTAACAAATTTATAGCTTAACTACTGAAACTTGTAATTTTAATTTGATCTAACATTAACATCTTTTAATGTTAATTTGATGTGCTTTTGATCTATCGCAGGAGTTTCCGGTAAACATAAACGATTTTTAAGGGAACACCTTCATTTCCCCATGTCCTCTTTTTTCTGAAATGTATATTCTAACACCGGCAAAAGATCAAGCTCTGCTTACAGCAACATGTAGCTTACCGAGACCAAACACTGGCGCCGTGAACAATGACTTCCTTTGTTTAGGGATTGCCGCTGCATCTTATTTTTAATTATCGCCAAAACAGATATTGTAGGGAACGGCTGTCTTTACAGGCAACCTTTCCTTTGGGGCAAAAACGCGTAAACGACGCATTTTGCCCCAAAGGGTAAAAGGGATGTAATGTACTAACTTACATTTATATATATATTATAATGTTCAGTTCATTGATAATTCAATTTTGTAAAATTATTAAGTTGGCAATATGTTAATGATTTAGTACAATAAACGCAATTGGCTGTACCCCGCAACCCGTACCCAAGTTCAACCAATCACAATCCAGTTTAGATCCGTCTGTCTATCTAGTGCATCCTCACCTCAGCTCTTAGTTCTGTTCGCCCCCCTTCTCCTTCATGTTCATTCCGCGGGTTACAGTCCCTTGCCTTGTTACTATACAAATAATGTCTTTTATTCATTTCCCGGTTCCCCGGTATCGTGCTAAGTCGCGATATTACATTGGCGACGAGGTAAACTCTTGCGTTGTGTAATTCTATGGACGGATTTCATCCATTGTTCTTGGATTCGTTGTTCGGCGATAGCGTGCAGAAGATGGCGGCGTACATCGGCAGCGTCGGTCCTTTTCAAGACACGGACGAGAGTTGGGCGACATACATCGAAAGATTTGAACTATTTTGTGATTGTAACGAGATTAAGGCGGAGAAGAAAGTGTCTACACTATTGACTTTAGTGGGAGTGAAGACTTATAACTTATTGAAAAACCTGTGTTCGCCTGACAAGCCTGCAGTAAAAACTTATGAAGAAATAGTTAAGATGATTGGTGACCACTTATCTCCAAAACCTTCTTTCATAGCCGAAAGATATAAGTTCAGCCTCAGAAATCAACATGAACATGAGTCGGTGGCTCAATACGTAGTGCAGTTAAAACAGTTATCGGTTAACTGTGAATTCCAAGACAAGTTGCCGGACTATTTAAGGGACAGGATTGTAAGTGGCCTGAAGAGTGAAGCAACCAAAAAACGTCTTTTGGGGGAGCCAGACTTGACTTTTGAAAAAGCAGTCCAAATTGCCACTACCATGGAGTCTGCAGAGAGGGACACGGCTACGTTATCAACACAGATCGGAGCTCAGGGCAGCAGTGGAGGACGACTTCACAATATCAACAAGGGTCACAACAACCGAATGCAGCAACGAAACCAGCAAGGATCCCGAGACCAGAGGAAAGGAGGAGTGCCCAGTGGAGGTGACATAAAATGTTTCTGTTGTGGACAAGTGGGACATATGACTAACTCGTGCAAGTTCAGGAGTTTAACTTGTAATTTCTGTCACAAAGTAGGTCACTTAGAGAAGGTTTGCAAATCAAAAAATTCAAGTAAGTCTCAATACAATTCAAACCATTATAATAAGAGTAGGCCTAATTATAAGTATACCAACAATAAGCACCAAAAAGCTAGGCAAAATTATGTTGAAGAAAGTAAAGTTCAGGAACCTAACTCTAGCGATGATGTTGATTTTAACCTAGGTCCTTTGTTTCATATTGAGGAACCATTGTTAGCTGTCAATAGAATTAAAGTCGACCCGATTAAAGTAAACTTAAGTGTCGAAAACAAACCAATGTGCTTTGAAGTTGACAGTGGTGCATGTGTTTCGGTCATTTCTGAAGACTTTTACAAACTGCACCTAGATAATGTACCTTTGCAACCAACTGATTTAGTTTTAAGTTCATACACGAATGATCAGTTCAAACCAATAGGCAGATTAACTGTGTCGGTTAATCATAACAATATATCTAAGAATTTAGATTTGTTTGTAGTCAGAAGAGGGGCTAATCCTTTGATAGGGCGAGATTGGATTCAGCAGTTACGAATCACTGTATCTATTCCGATGAATGAAAGTAGGTCTAGTGAGTTTTCTGAATCAGGACAAATCAAAAGTACAAAGCTAAAATCAAGTAATGATATTATCATGGAATTATATCAAGAATTCCCAAATGTGTTCACTGACAAGTTAGGTTGTTACACTGGTGATCCTGTTAAACTTGTTCTAAAACCTAATGTAACGCCTAAGTATTTCAAACCAAGACCATTACCTTTTACACTCAAAGCCAAAGTTGAGGCAGAATTAAAACGTTTGGTAGATGCTGATATTCTATGTCCTGTTAATAGCAGTGAGTACTCTACTCCAATAGTTCCTGTCATTAAGAAAGATGGTTCAATTAGAGTTTGTGGTGATTACCGCATTAGTTTAAATAAAGATTTAAATGTTGAGCGTTATCCCTTACCCAGGATTGAAGACCTATTTAATGAGTTACAAAATGGTGAACTTTATAGCAAAATAGATTTAAGTGAGGCATATATGCAGCTTAAATTAGATGAATCATCACAGAAACTTTGTACAATATCTACTCATAAGGGATTATTTTCGTATTTGCGTTTACCCTTTGGTATCAGCAGTGGTCCTAGTATTTTTCAGCAGAAAATCGAGCAAACCCTTCAAGGTATACCAGGTGTAGTTTCATACCTAGATGATATATTAATTTCTGTCCCAGATAATGAAACCCATGTTTGTAGACTAAGAGAAGTTTGAAAGCGCCTTTCCTCAAATGGGTTTACTGTAAAAAAAGAAAAGTGTAATTTCTTTGCAAAACAGCTTGAATATTTGGGTTATATAATAGACCAAAATGGGTTACGTCCTTCTCAATCAAAGGTTAATGCCATTATCAATGCTCCTGTACCTCAAAATGTCACACAAGTCAAAGCTTTTACGGGTTTAGTACAGTATTATGGTAAATTTGTGCCCAATTTAAGCAGTGTAATGAGTCCTTTGTATAATCTTTTGAAAAAGGATGTACCTTTTGTGTTTGATAAGCAATGTGTAGAGTCATTCAATAAGGTCAAGGAACTTTTAACAACTGCGCCAATACTTGCGCATTACGACCCACAAGCGCCAGCCATACTGACGGTTGATGCAAGTTCAACAGGAATAGGTTGTGTATTAAGCATTGTTGATTCTAATGGGGTCGAGAGACCTGTTTCATATTCTTCGCGAACACTTTCTCCTGCTGAGTGTAATTACTCTCAAATTGATAAGGAAGCGACCGCAGTCGTTTATGGTGTAAAGAAATACCACCAATATTTATACGGTAGGCATTTTACCCTTAAATGTGATCATAAGCCATTATTGAGTATCTTTGGGCCTAAGAAAGGGATACCTTTGTTCGCTGCTGGTAGGTTACAGCGTTATGCAGTATTTTTATCCGGATATGATTTTGATATCAAATATGTTAAGTCAGAAAATAATAGTGCTGATGCATTATCTAGATTGCCTGTGAATGTAAAACATTCAGTTTCAACTAATGATTCTGATTGGGTAGGGACCTACTTACATTGTATAAAAGAAAGTTCTATTCCCTTAAATTGTGAGCAGGTAAAGAAAGAAACTCAGAAAGATGTACTATTAAAGAGAGTATATGGGTATGTTATGCATGGTTGGCCTAACTTTTTGTCTGAGGAAGAAAATGAACTATCAGCGTTTTATAAAAGGAAGGACGAACTAACTATTGAGCAAGGCGTACTTATGTGGGGATATCGAGTAATAATTCCTAAAAGCCTAAGAGAATATATTCTGAATGAGTTGCATATCAGTCATATGGGAGTAATGAAAATGAAAAGTGTAGCAAGGTCTTATGTGTATTGGCCTAATTTGGATTTAGATATTGAGCGCCTGGCTAATAGTTGTCCGTCCTGCCTTGCAGAGCGTCAAAGTCCTGCTAAATCAGAATTGCACGTGTGGCAATATCCTAATCATCCTTGGGAACGTTTGCACTTAGATTTCCTAGGTCCATTCAAAGGGAAAATGTATCTAATAGTTATTGATGCCCATTCTAAATGGTTGGAAGTGTTTGAAACCGCTTCAACCGCAGCTCAACATACCATTGAACATTTGCGATCATTATTTGCTAGATTTGGACTCCCTATCTCAGTTCATAGTGACAATGGTCCACCATTCAATTCAGTAGAATTTAAAAGATTTCTTGATTACAATGGTATTAAACAAACCACATCAGCCCCCTACCACCCCCAGTCAAATGGCCAGGCTGAAAACTCAGTCAAATACGCTAAACAGAAGTTAAAATGTGCATTTAGGGATAATGTAAGCAATGTTTCTGTGGCATTAAGTAGAATTTTATTTGATTACCGCAATTCAGTTCATGCAACCACAAATGAAACACCAGCCAA
Organism: Flexamia atlantica; assembly: GCA_035578135.1. Lineage (NCBI taxonomy): Eukaryota > Metazoa > Arthropoda > Insecta > Hemiptera > Cicadellidae > Flexamia > Flexamia atlantica. Next base: position 230,875,998 of record JAQJVK010000001.1, read on the forward strand.
GTTGATGTTTAATCGATCATTAAGAACTAGGTTTGATTTGTTAAGACCGAGTTTAAATAATACAGTGCAGCAGAAACAGGAAAAACAGAAATTGTATGCGAGAGGTAGAAAAACAAGATATTTAAGAATTAATCAACATGTGTTGGTTAGAGATTACAGAGCTAATGATAAATGGGTTGAGGGTATTGTGGTTAGGCAAATCAGTAATGTAATGTATATTGTAAGAATAAATTCTGGGTTACTGTGGAAAAGACATATCAATCAGATAGTAGCTGTTGACTCAGGAATAGCTGAAAATGCAGATGATAGCCTAAATGATGAGCCTATGGCACAGTACAAACAGACAATGTTTTCTCCATCTCCAGTGTCTGTTCCTAACAACCAAACTAGCTCTCCTAGTCCGTTACCAGCACCTACACCTACACCCCGTTCACCTATACCTACAAGGCTAGACCCAACCTCTCCTTGCAGTCGTCAATCTGTAACCAATCCGGTTAACCGTCCTTCGCCTCCTGTTCCATTAAGGCGATCGAATCGACCCAAGAAGCCAGTTGAAAGGCTTGACCTCTAAAGCTTTAAAGGCAATGTTGATGTAAGATTTTATGTTGTGTTCATTAGGTTATGGTTTTCTGTCATTATTTTTTTATTGTTAATCGCATTCACTCTGTTATAATTAAGTATGTACCGCTTATTATTTTTGTCAATTTGTCACATAGTTCCAAATTTGGGTGGAGAGATGTAATGTACTAACTTACATTTATATATATATTATAATGTTCAGTTCATTGATAATTCAATTTTGTAAAATTATTAAGTTGGCAATATGTTAATGATTTAGTACAATAAACGCAATTGGCTGTACCCCGCAACCCGTACCCAAGTTCAACCAATCACAATCCAGTTTAGATCCGTCTGTCTATCTAGTGCATCCTCACCTCAGCTCTTAGTTCTGTTCGCCCCCCTTCTCCTTCATGTTCATTCCGCGGGTTACAGTCCCTTGCCTTGTTACTATACAAATAATGTCTTTTATTCATTTCCCGGTTCCCCGGTATCGTGCTAAGTCGCGATATTACAATCTCTACCAGTCTTTTCATTCTTAAAATGCAACCCACCGCAATGGAAACATTTTTAGTTCATTGGTCTGAGGTTGGAAGGCGCATCAAATGTTACTTCGGGAGGGTGATGCCAGCGGTTGCGATCGTGTTCTTTCCGACTCCTCCGACCAGTCAATGTTCGCCTTCTTATCGGTGGCATTATAAATGCACCAAATCCAAAAATAGATTTGCTCAGGTTAATGTAACTTCAAAAAACCCTGAGATATCGTAAACTACATTTACATTATAAAACTGGTATCTGCAATGTTTAAAGAGCTTTAAAAACTTCATAACATAACCTAAATTATATAATAAATCGTTAAAAAAAACTGTTGAAAACAAAGCCAAACCAGCTGTAAATATAAAACTGCTCTTTTCGAAAAATTAATTATAATTGCTGCAGTCTGTGGTTTATTTCAGGGCTTGGCCATATGTTCAGTTTGTAAACAAAGTAAACTGAGCTTTTTTCAATGTCCATGAATAGCGCTACTGTTCCGGAACTTCAGCCCTTTACTGTACTTTAGTGACGCCCTTTTTTAAAATTCTGAGACTTGATGACAAATCTACATAAAAATCCCTTTAATTTGACACCTCGAACGTTAAAATCCGTCCATCCGTTATTGCGGTTGGACTGTGAAAAGAAAACCGCTTGCGTATTAATATATAGATTCATGGGTTAGGGTGAAAACATAGTGGAGCGGCGAGGCTAGAGGGAAGCGGTGAGCGTAGCTGAGAGCTTTTTAAACCCCGATGGTAGCGGAGCTTGACACGCACATAGTAGAGCGGCGAGGGTAGCGTGGCGAGCCATTAGGCTTCAGTATACATGATTAATAATTATAATTAGTTCTGTCTTTTATAGTCTACAAAATTTCGTCCGACAGTGTTGTATGAGACCTTATGTTAATGTAACCCTTTATATGAGAGCAGTGCACTTAAAATGATCGCCATGGGCGGTGTGAGAATTTGTTTTGCAGTGCACTCGGTGAAGACAGAGGGGATAGACTTTAAAGAATACCACTCTACCTGTTCTCACAACTAATTGAAGAAATATCCGGATATGGTGTTTCCAGTATGTTAGAATACCCTACAATACCTTTGAAAAGCTTTATGAGCGCCGGAAAACTCAGCTAAAACACGTTTGACCCTCATTTGAATACTTTCATACAGTAAAATGGTATTTTTACTATGTAATTTCTTAATATTAGTCAATAACATCTACACTACACTGACGACACTTGAAATCTTCCTGTCACTGACACCTTTGCATTATCCTCAGTGTAATTCCACTGTATAGGTTTCCGTTTTTACTTTTCATAATGAGCCGAACTTTTAAGCCTTTTTTTGTGATTAAAATGAAATAGCTCCTTTTTCTAAAATTAACTTTTATAATCAACTCGAATCTTCGTACACACCAGTTGAAGGTCATTTAGGCTCATTTCCATTAGTGAACTGATAAAATAAAACGTTCGGTGTCCATAGTAAACACACTTCATAACCAGCTAGGCTCGACCTAACCCTCGACGTCAAGAAATCGGGGTAGAATTAACGAGCGGAGAGGCTAGCGGGTCGACGCGGGAACCAGCGTCCATCCCCGCTCCACTATGTTTTAGCGCGTTTAGCTTCATGTATTGTTTTTAACCCGCTCAGCTACGCTCTCAGCTACACTCTAGCCTCGCCGCTCCACTATGTTTTCACCCTTAAAGTGCTGGAGTAATGAATACCTCAGCTGAAGTTCCTAACTACAAAGGAAGGTAAGTTTGTAGGGCAGTGAAGCTTCATTCTTTGGTCAACCCATTGCCATACTTGGTCAATTTTATTATTTTTCCAGTAACACTGATACAAAGCCGCTCTTTCAATTTGACACGACTTTTTCGTATAATTGAGTGATGAGACACTGGACCAGGTCAGCAACAAGCACAGAACAATTTCATATTTATATAGAAAATTGTATTTACAAAAATTAATCTTCTCAGAGATTAACTCTATCTCCTATACAAATTTAAGTAAAGTTGACAAAGCGCAGTTAATACACTTAATATGGGTTTTTTGAGACTGTGTTAATTTAAACATACAGTATAACATTGTTACACCCAAAAAACATTCAGCACACCTAACTTATAAATTTTAAACCACCTAATAAACTTGGCGAAGAAAACGTTTAATCATAAGAAATAGATCAACATGATTAAACTTTCCTGAATGATTACATCAGTTTTTGAATCAGTCGAATCGACTCAAAGAACATTACATCACTTTGAAATACAAAAAATAAAATAAAATACAAAATCCCAACTGCGGCACGCTTATAACCGCAATATGACAAGGCAGTGCTACCTCCAGTTCTAATTATAACACCCTTGGCGGAGATAAAGTGTACTTAGTACACTTTATCCCCGCCAAGGGTGTTATAATTAGAACTGGAGAACTGGAAGTTCATTGTCTGTGATATTCCCCTTTATCCTTACCACTCCTAGACCGTTAAAAAAATATAAACACTTATTATGACTTACTAGAACTTATTCAATATTATTATTGGGAAATAGAATATAAGAGGTCTATTACTGTTTGAAAAACAGGTATCGACGACCCTAATTGGGATTACGGTCGTAAATCATTGTTTTTATAGCCCTCTTCGCGTCAGTTGAATTCGTGAGCTAGCTTCAGCCAAGTGGTGACACAACTTGTGTGAATCTGTCACTAAATCCACCAACAAGATGATGAAACAAGTAATGCCAACTGCAGAGAAGTAATTTCCCCAAAAGAAAAATATGAAGTATGCATTAATTAAATTTGGCAAAAGAGTTATGGACATAAATAGTTATAAGGGATAAATAGTAGTATATGGACACTTCTAAACATATACAAACCATACCAAATGTTCGAAAAACTCCAATGAAAACGGCAGTCGAGCTCTGCCGTGACTGCAACGGTGGGTCATAAATGTTAACATAACTTTTGTCATATGTCGCGAGTGGGAATAAGGCTGTATAAGACTTATTCTCCACACTCTTATGAACACATACATACCAAATTTATGATGTTTCTATACGTATTACTCGAAAATAACTCCAATGAAAACGGCAGTCGAGCTCTGCCGTGAGCGCAACGTAGGTAATTAATGTTAACATAACTTTTGTCATATGTCGCGATTGGGAATAAGGCTGCATAAGACTTATTCTCCACACTCTTATGAACACATACATACCAAATTTATGATGTTTCTATACGTATTACTAAAAAAACTCCAATGAAAACGGCAGTCGAGCTCTGCCGTGAGTGCAACGTGGGTCATAAATGTTAACATAACTTTTGTCATATGTCGCGAGTGGGAATAAGGCTATATAAGACTTATTCTCCAGACTCTTATGAACACATACATACCAAATTTATGATGTTTCTATACGTATTCCTCGAAAAAAACTCCAATGAAAACGGCAGTCGAGCTCGGCCGTGAGCGCAACGTGGGTCATAAATGTTAACATAACTTTTGTCATATGTCGCGAGTGGGAATAAGGCTGTATAAGACTTATTCTCCACACTCTTATGAACACATACATACCAAATTTATGATGTTTCTATACGTATTACTCGAAAAAAACTCCAATGAAAACGGCAGTCGAGCTCTGCCGTGAGCGCAACGTAGGTCATTAATGTTAACATAACTTTTGTCATGTCGCGAGTGGGAATAAGGCTGTACAAGACTTATTCTCCACACTCTTATGAACACATACATACCAAATTTATGATGTTTCTATACGTATTACTCGAAAAACTCCAATGAAAACGGCAGTCGAGCTCTGCCGTGAGTGCAATGGTGGGTCATAAATGTTAACATAACTTTTGTCATATGTCGCGAGTGGGAATAAGGCTGTATAAGACTTATTCTCCACACTCTTATGACCGTATGAACGCTTTTAATATTAAATATTCACCAGTGGCGAAGCGTGACATTTTTGAGTGGTCATCGCTGATAGTATAGAAGTACACGGGACTGCGCCGGCGCCGCGCGGCGGAACGGCTATATTGCTATTTATAGAATAGTCGCAACAGACCTGCGCTTGACCGGCCCGGATATCCGTCCCCCAGCGTCATTCATAGACCCCACGACCATAGATAAAAACATCCATGACTCTACTGAAAAGGGGAATGGAATAATACTGATACTTAAAAGCTCTCGGATGAAAGTTTAACATTGAAAAATGCAGCTAGCTATTTTATTAAGCAGTTTATGATTTCATTAATAATTTTTTAATCAGTTTAGTTTTATTTTGATAATTGTTTCAGTTGAACAATTATATCACCTTCTCCTTCAGTCATTGTTGTGCTCATCGATTAATAATAAAACATGTTAAAAATTTAATTAAACCACTGCAACTTCACTCATTGAAACTACACAAACACAAGCACAGCGCGCGGCGCGAGAACTGTGCGCATGCGCGAGTAGCGGAGCAGGTCTCTCTGCACTGTGAAGTGAACTATTTTAGGTCTCTTTGCGCATGCGCGAGTAACGGAGCAGGTCTCTCTGCACCGTGAAGTAGCACTGACAGAAGTCGAGAGTTGCTCGTTACGTGGCGAAGGCTGCCGAGTACAGCCGAAGGGAGCCGGACGCCAACCGATTCTCCAGCGACAGAGAATCGCTTGGCCGCCTGTGCAACAGCAGTGTGAGTGGTGGGGATGGAGGAGGGGAGGTGGGCGCTCCACTCGATTGGATTCTCCAAACTCGGAGAATCGGTTCGGATTTAGACAATAGAGAAACTACGGACGCGGCGCATCTGGCGCGCAAAGCAAAACACCGTGCATAAAAATAGCCTGATACTCCGAAAATTTATGATTTTCTTTTGAAAATAATAGACATTTAGGCTTCTAACATTATGTTATTTGTAGTTTTATCTAAAATATTTACTTTTAAAATTTAGTTAGTCATCGGCGAATCTGTAGATGACCACACGCCTCGCCACTGATATTCACATATCAAGACGACAGCCGCGCTCCCACCACCTTCTAACGGCGCCGCCGCCGCTGCCTCAAAAGCGCCGCTAAGGACGCCGCCGCCGCAGTTCCTCTCCTCCTATTGGTTGCTCTGTCTCCCCTCCACCACGCCATGACGGCTTTCGGATTTTTCCCACAGTCCTCAGTTCACTTATTCAATTCGCCTCTTCAGCTAGAGAAGTTCGCAAACGCAACAGATTTCAGTTGCAGCCTGCTACTCTAGGACAGAGTGTAGATACAATAATTAGCTTTGTAAAACTTACTACACTATGCTGACTGCTTTGACTTTTGTCTTTTGACTTTTGTCTTTGCATTTTCAACAACTTGTGAGTAAATTCACTTTAGCATTGTCTTTCGTTCCACTGCTTCTTCGCAGTGCTGATGAGAACCGAATAGTTCGAAACCGAAAAACACGCCAAACTGGGACCTTCTTAAACTTGAACCCATTTTGTGCGCCATTCGATAAGCAACTTGGTTGCTCAAACCTTTTACCAAAGAGATCGGTTACCCAAAGGGATCCGTTACTCAAATGGTGTTGGAAGAGCAAAGCCTTGTCGCAAAATCGTTTTGGCAAACACAAACTTATTCTTTGAGCTTACGCTCTAGAAGATCATTTGTTATCTTTGGCTTGTAGTTCTGTTTCGGCTTCAATTCGCCTCTTCAGCTAGAGACGCGTTCGCAAACGCAACAGATTTCAGTTGCTGCCTGCTACTCTAGGACAGAGTGTAGATACAATAATTAGCTTTGTAAAACTTACTACACTATGCTGACTGCTTTGACTTTTGTCTTTTGACTTATGTCTTTTGACTTTTGTCTTTGAATTTTCAACAGTCCTCAGTAGATAGTGGCGTTTGTGGAGTGCAACACTAGTATTACACTCTGGAGTGCAGGTATGTTTAGGCTTTGTATTTTTATTAGTACTTTGTAATGTATAATTTTTTGATGCCTTTATATGAATATTAACTGTTTCATTTTTGTGTTGAAATTTAATTTAACATACATACTAATATAATACTTCAAGGTCACTAATAAAATTAAGTTTGCCTAGAACATTAGTAGAACATATTTTATGTTTAATATTGATGATGATAAATAAAATTTATTATTTTGAATACATTTCAAACTCTGATTGATTTGAACTCCCAAGGGCCGCTTTCTCCTTACTTGGTTAGCATAAAAACCCAAGGTTAAACATCTTTTTAGGTTAACCGAGTTTGGGGACAGCGGCCCTAAGTCAATCAAAGTTAGCTTTATTATTTAAAACTACTGCTTTAGGTCAATGAAACAAAAGCAATTGAATAGAGATGTGTTTTCAGATGATTTTGTTTTCCATAATAATTTGTTACCTATTTCATTTCAAATTCAATTAATTTGTTCTCCATTAAATTCTAAAACTTTTGGTCAAGTTGCAAGGCAAACAAATCTACAGTACAGGGGGGGTGGTTACAGTATGAAGGGCTGTAAAACAAACAATTTCTTTTAATTCTTGGATTTTAAGGAAAAATTTTATTCTTAGACAACTTTTTCTCTGTCACCCTCAACATTTTATCGCATAAAATAGTTATTCACCATAGTTAGTTACTCACCATTAGTAAGCCACCATAATTTTTTTTCTTATTAGGTATTTGAGTGATTACAATGTAATGTAACCTTAATTCTCTTGAAGACTAGATTTTAATCATAGGCCTAAGATACAAATCCAAGAAGCCTTAATAATTTCTAGTACATTCAGTGATATGGTTCAACTTCAAAGTCACTTTAGATTTTAATGAGATTATTTACCAAATTTATTATAGGCTAATTAAATCTAACACATCACAGTTGAACAAAATTGAAATTGACCCCTATTTTGATGAAAACCTTTAAATATGTTTTAAATCATTAACTAGATCAAACGCCTTCATGAGGCTGTAACATTTTCATTTGTAGATTATTAGCCTACTCTCAAACAGCACATTAACTATGACCATTAACTCCAAGCTGAGTTATTTGACACTTCTTTTCAAATGTTATATGTTATAGACAAATAAATAACTTTGAGGGACTACATTTTTTGAATATAACAGATATTTCATGTAAAATTGATTACAAAGTAGAAATTTGATATAACATGTTGATTTGTTCTAATAGGCTAGTCCTAATTTAAGGAATTAAAAAAATAAAACCATGAAATAGAAATTGAACAGAACAAATATATTATTGAAAAAAAAGGATTACATTATTATGGCGGTGATGGATTCCGGAATGCCGGAGATGGAGTCCTCTCCGGTGATGGGGTCCTGCTGTCCGGACTGTCCCCCCCTCTCCCTCTTCCCCTCCCTCTCCCTCCCCTTTCTCCCACCTCTTCCTCTATTGCCATCATTCCTCCACTCCTCCTGTCGCACTACCGGTTGTTCCCACCTATCTCTTTCTCCACCCCCTCTTCCTCCACCCCCTCTTCCTCCACCCCCTCTTACTCCACCCCCTCTTCCTTCTCTTCTCCACGCATCCCTTCCACCCCTCCCTCCCCTTCTTCTATTTCTCCCGAATTCGAGGAGAATTCTGATCACACCATCTACGTCGTTGTCGAAGGCAGCTGCAATAAAACACATTTTATCAATAAAAATTGATGGATCAATTTATATAGGCCTAATTATTTTACTTTCTCAATATCAAAATATTATCTTGACATATTAGTCAAGGAAACAAACAGGTAGGGGAAATGCTTGTACCTTGGGCCACCTCAGGTAGCCTACTTCTCTCTCCATGCAGTGAAATATATCGGTTTAGAATGCAGCAGTGTGGTGGCTTGTGGCATACCTGAGTTAGTGTTTTTTTTATTTGTTCAAAATTTGTATAGGTTTTAAGGCATCATTTTAAGAGTACACTTTAAAAATTTCAGAGTGGGACCTTTATTCGATCAGGAGATACGTAACAAAAAAACATCAATGGGTCGATACATTTTCAGCACTAATGGGTAACAAGCTTTAAGTGTGGATACCCTACCTTAACTTTTAAATGTGATACAGTAGGAAAACTAATCTTGGCTCAATTTTATACAACATAAAACTATACTTTTTTGCTGCACAAACAACTTTGCCTCAGCCCCCAAAATGGGGCCCTTTAGGGGCAGCTTCAAATTTCAAAACCAACCACTATCGAGTGAACCCTCATTTTTAAGGGTTTGTCAAAATGAAATCAATGGCGCATACCAGAGGTTGATATCAACCCCCTAACCAAAATGGCAGCCATTTCAAAATTTGGAATGGGTAACAACCTAAAGTGTGGCTACCCCACCTCATTTTAAAGGGTTTGTCAATAGAAATAAAATGGTACAAACTGGGGGTCAATATACACCCCTAACCAGAATGGCATACATTTCAAAATTTAAAAGTTTACAAGACTACTATTATCAGGCCTTCTCCTTCCTTCCTAATTTTGAAATGGCAACCATTTCGATCAGGGGTGTGATATTGATCCCTGGTTTGACCATTTTGTTTCTTTTGAAGAACCCTTTAATGAGGGGTCACTTGTTTGGGGTCTACATTTAAAATTTGGGGCTGCCCCCAAAGGGCCCCATTTTGGGTCCAAGGCAAAATCGTTTTAGTGTTTAAAAAATTCGGTTTTATGACGTATTAAGTGGTGAACTGAGTTTCGTTTACCTACTTCAACCTATTTAATAGTTAAGGGGGGTATCCACACAAAGCTGGGGGTATAGCCCATGGTACAATGATGGTACAAACATTTTTTATGTTAAAATAATTTTAACAAATAATTTATCTAGAAAAATACTCATAGTGTCATTTTAATGCTTAAAGAACTCTCTTTATGGAGCTATTATTAAAGTATTCATAATAAATTTACATCAGGAGTAATGAAGCTGTAACTAAATTAGCAAATATTTTCAAAAACAATTTTTTTTAGTTTTACCCAAAATGATTTTTGGTACCTAAACTGTTCAAGTTTGATATCAAATTAAAGCCCATGATACCCTCTTTAAATGAGCTATCTCTCAGCTCTCTAGTACTAATATAACTATAGTTATGGCAATATTTAGATTTAGGCGCACGTTGAAAATCAGGGTGTTTTGTGATTTTTGAAAATTTATAACTCAAAAACTGTGAGAGATAGATATTTTTTTAATTATATCTGTGTTCAGGATGTCAAAAAGTATAAATAAACAAAGTTTCAACCAAATCTCAAATGGGCAGGTTGAGTGCCTTGTTGGTTTGACATGGAATGACCCTACTATCATGTTCAAAAATATTTTACCACAACTTCTGGACACCCTCTATACAGGTAGTTTCTTATAAATTATTCTTTAATTGTTATTTCTTTGTTATCCATTAAATTCTAAAAATTTAGGTTAAGTTGCAGGGCAAACACTAGAATGGTTACAGTATGAAGGGCTGAAAAAACCAAATTATTTATTAATTTACTAATTAAATTTATTAATTACTTATTAAATTCTATATTACATATATTACTTCATATTAATTACATTTTAAATGTTATATGAATTATTTATTAATTAAATGTTATTGATAATAATCTTTGTAGGCCAAAATTGTGAATTTGTATATACATATATATATATATATGTATATTTAATGTATATAAACACATATATATCTGTTAACAGTCCTGTCTGCCTTTTTTCCAGACAACATGTTTATGTCCTGTACGTTGAGGCCAAAGTCTTGTGATGATGGGGTTTCCAACGTGCATACTACATAATTGACACAGTTCTTCAACATTACATAGTAATTTGGATCAGAAATCAAATTATTTTCCATTACCATGTTGTTCAAAGAGGACACAGCTTCAGGAGGCATAGTAAAAGGTTTTAAGGTATTTTCCTGTAAGTATGTTGAGGTGAAGTAGGTATGCCTCTTTTTATTTGGTTTTTTCCATGTCTCTTGTGCATTTTCAATTTCACTATCAGAGCTTATGACAGTCAGGGCCGTCCGAAGGGGGGGGCAACCGGGGCAAGCTGCCCCGCTGGCGCCGTGCCGCGCTGCCGCGGCATTTTTTTGAGATCTTGTAGGTTTGCATGAATTGTGAAGGCATGGTGTTAATAAATAGGAATACAAATCTGAAAAATTCAGCTGTAGCTAACAATGATTTATAATACTATAGTAGGTATCATTAGGCCAATTAGGCTAATGTAAAAAAGTAAAATAGTATGAAGTATAAAATAATAATGGCCGTCGATGGTTGGGACCTGGGACCCAAGAGTGAGTCACAGCACAGCTGACAGCTCCAACGTAAACAAACTCATTACAAAGCACGCTTGTATTTTCTTCTCGTTGATAGGATCACAGCTTGTATCGGTAATCGCATATCCAAAATAATCGTACCCTTAGTGCCAGTGATTGTGGTTACAGTGACAGTTACGATACTTAATGCCGGTCGGCCTCAGTGAGAGTGAGGCGTTCATGTGACAGTTGTGTGTAATTCTGACGAAAATTAATTTTCCCATATTGTAAGTTTTTACCGTTTTATATAAATATAAAACTGCAATACAGTAGAGTCCCGCAAACCCGGACTTCGATAACCCGGAATTCTGGATAACTCGGAAAGCCTGCCAGAGCAATAAAGTGCACTGAGATTCAGTGCCAGAGCACGGTTTGACACATATAAAACAGTTTTGGTTTTTCTCTAAGTTTTTTTGTAACTGATAATGTAGTTTTTGTATTTTTTACTATGCAATAGATAAATGATTTCTTATAGAAATAATAGAAACTAGTCTTATTTTTCCTTATTTTTACTCATTTCCCTATAACTCGGAAATTTCACAAACCCGGACACCGTTCGGTCCACATTAGTCCGGGTTTGTGGGACTCTACTGTACAGATAACAGTGTTGTAAGCATATCTGTGCGTGATATTAAATGCCTTCATTGTAGGCCTGGCCTCAGGTCTGAGCTACAGTCACTGCCTAGATTTTAGTACCGTACACCTATGTAAATGATAATGGTTAATGCTTGATAATAAACTGTTTTACTCGTGCACCCTGTGTTTTTGTAATACGTTTGAGTAACTTATCATCAGCCAAATAATAATTATTAACAGTCTAACAGTATAGTCCGTGCCAGATTTAAAAAGAGAGTGTCCGACCGGTCCAGGTAGGCCCGGACAGCCCTAATCCACTGTTGTCACAATACCTATTATTGTGAGGCCGGCCGGCGAGTTAATTCTTGAGTTATTCCTGGTATAAGGAATTTCGAAGCGGCCCGCAGTCAATGACTCTGGCGTGGGGGCTGCCCACCCCTGTCGCCGGTTGGCCTCACAACAATAGGTGTTTTTGATTAGGATTTTTGCGGACATTTGCCATCACTGATTAGTAAAAAACAAGTTTCACGACGTTTCGGGATCTGGATCTGATCCCGTCTTCAGGTGGAAGAAAACCTAGAACATAACAAGATTAGTAACACAAGCCAGGAAAACCTGGAGAAAAACACAGCTAAAACAGAGAACTGTAAAAGCAGTCACGAAAACAATAACCTGAAAATAAAAACAATACACAAAATAACACAGGAATCACAAGTATCAAGAATCACCAGGCAGGAGAGAGCACGTCCACACCCAATCAGAGCTGAGCTGAGACTAGTGGGAGGAAAGCAAATGGCGGCGGCACCGGAAATGGCGGCGCCCACAGCCAACCAAATCACGGCGCGCTACCGGTGGCGAAAACCTGAAACAGAGACATGTGATATGCAAATTCCGTGTGTCTGTTTATGTTTTTTAGTTAATTTTTAACCTGATTTTGCCCCTTGGCCTTGCTACGGGTTAACATGTTATAAGAATTTTGAACAGAATTGTTAGTAATTACCCTATTTGCTGACACTTTATTTTCCCTGTCTTTCAATTCTTTGTTTAATATTGGTAGCCATACTGGCCTTATTTCAAGTGAAGATTGACTGATTGGTTGGTCTGCTAGTTTTATGTATGAAGCTTCAATTAGTTTTCTTTTGAAAAAATGAGGTTCGCGGCGTACTATTTTTGCTTCGTCAAAATTCATCTGGTGATTTTCAGACCAGCAGTGTTGAGCAATTTTTGATTTATCCACTAAGCCCTTCCTCGTGTTATCTTTGTGTTCTTTGATTCTAACATTTAAAGGTCTTTTTGTCTCGCCATAATACGGCCTAGAGCAACTATTGCAGTTTATTCTGTAAACACAGTTTTTTGATCCCTGAGTGCCATTTTTTGGTTTGGTTTTTACGAGACTTTGCCTAAGAGTGTTTTGTGTCCTAAACGCGGTTCTAACTTTGAACTTCCTAGCAACTCTTCTAATTTTTTCCGATAATCCCGGCACATAAGGGATTGACATAGGAACGAATTTTTCAGTGTTTTCTAACTCATTCTGTTTAGCCCTACGGGTTTTGCACTTTCTTATTACGGATTGAGGGTATCCATTCTTGGCCAAATCTTGCTCTACTTTTTTGATTTCCTGATTTAATCCATCGTGATTTGAGCAAATGCTCTTTGCTCTGTCAAATAGTGAGTAAGCTACCCCTTCTTTGACAGATTTTTGATGGTTTGATTGAAAATTTAAGTACTGCCCTGTGTGTGTTTTTTTTCTGAAAACAGTTGTCCTAAGCGTGTCCCTATCCTTTTCTACGCACACATCCAAAAATGCTAGTTTGTTTTGGACTTCCTCTTCCATTGTTAGGCGGACGAAGGAGAAATACTGTTAAGATGCCCTAAAAAGTCTTTTAGTTCATCGTCTCCATGCGGAAATACCACGAAGGTGTCATCGACGTACCTCCACCAAATCTTCGGTTTGAGTTGAGCCAAAGACAAAGCCTTTTGCTCAAACTCCTCCATAAAGATATTAGCAAAGATAGGCGACAATGGCGACCCCATGGCCATCCCCTCATCTTGACGGTATAATTTACCCTCTAGTTCAAAATAGTTACATTGAGTGCATAATTCAAGCAGTTCCATAATGACGTTAACAGGAAGTTTAGTACGTTCAGTTAGACTTTCATCTTTTTCGAGCCAAGACTCGATTATTTTTAAGGTTTCAGGAACTTAAGAGGAACTTGTTTTTTACTAATCAGTGATGGCAAATGTCCGCAAAAATCCTAATCAAAATATAAAATCACCATCACCAACAATGAATTTCAAACAAAGAATAGGTGTTGTGACAACAGTGGATTAGAGCTGTCCGGGCCTACCTAGACCGGTCAGACACTCTATTTTTAAATATGGCACGAAGTATATAATTCAATAATATAATTAGGCTATAACAATTACTGTACCTAAATCATACAGCATAAATGTATCAAATATATATTGTTTAGATAGGCCTACCTAAAATAGCAAAATTCTTGTAATAGCCTAAGATTAATAAAAAAAGGTATAACGTTTTAGGCCAGTAAAAATATGATCCGAGTCTGGAAAAAAATCTTGGACAGCTGGAAATCGTTTTAATTTGACCGTTTTATATCCAAGTAAATGAATTTGAAGTTTGTCCCATTGTTCCTAGTGTGTTTTCGACCTGGGATCACAAAAATATGAGCGTTTAGGGCCAATTTGTATTCTTTCGCAAATAAAAAAAACCGATTCTACAAAGTGTTTTAGCAAATTTCTCTTTTTTGGGGGGAGGGGGTTATGGCGCAAATTTTGCCATCAAAGTTCTCTTTGAAGGGGGGCAGGAAATTTTGAGGTTGAATGAACATTTGAATTATAACGGAGGAGTTGTCATTTGTTTACTAATTTTCAAAATGTAAAATAAAAGGAATCGGATTAAGAAACAACACTTTAGAGTCAAAAACTTTGCATATAAGTAGAACAATAGATGGCTTTCATCTTTCTATCGTACGCAGTGGGCAGTGACTGTTTGTTTGGCGACGTTGGGTTAAGATAACGAGCCTCGCAGGTGGTGCTATGATAAGAGACGTTCGGCGAATGCGTTGACTCCCACTCCTATAATCTGATGTAATGATGTAATCAGTTGTTGCTCGACTTTCGATCTTTTATCCAGTTGAGTTTTTTTAGTAGCAAAGATAACAGTATTCCCACTTCTGCATTACCATAATGTCAAAAATAAAAATAATTATTCAAATACAATTTAATTTTGTGATGTTATCCAACTTAGAGATGTTCTTGGGCTGGCCCATTTACTTTCCTTGGATCTAAATTTTTTCAAATAAATTATTTTATTTAAACTTAATGGTTATAAACAAAAATAAAATTCATAATTCACATAACTGCGTAAAGTTTTCATCTCGAGTAGGCCTACTCAAGTAATTTTTGGCACTCTGAAAAAGGCGTTACAAACTGTAATCTGTAGTTGTAGTCACCTTATTGATAAATTTAAAAAAACCTACGATATGGGAAATGTATGTTTTCAGAAATTAAAGTACAGTACTACGATGTACATTTTAACATTATTGTATTGAAGATGTCAAAAAAACTGTCAGGGGCTCAGAGGAGAAAATTAGCCAAAGACTCTGAAGCAGCCCGTGAAGCTGTATTAAGTAAAGTGCCTTTTATTTAAACTTAATGGTTATAAACAAAAATAAAATTCATAATTCACATAACTGCGTAAAGTTTTCATCTCGAGTAGGCCTACTCAAGTAATTTTTGGCACTCTGAAAAAGGCGTTACAAACTGTAATCTGTAGTTGTAGTCACCTTATTGATAAATTTAAAAAAACCTACGATATGGGAAATGTATGTTTTCAGAAATTAAAGTACAGTACTACGATGTACATTTTAACATTATTGTATTGAAGATGTCAAAAAAACTGTCAGGGGCTCAGAGGAGAAAATTAGCCAAAGACTCTGAAGCAGCCCGTGAAGCTGTATTAAGTAAAGTGCCAAAGCTAACAAATTTTTTCCTTTCTTCATGTTCTTCACAAACTTCCGAATCAAAATTTGGTTGTGATGAAAACTCCTCCAAAACATCTAGTGAGACTTCCTCTCAGACTGGATCTAACCGAGAAGAAGATCATGCGAATAATCCTCTGTTGTGCACTTCAACTCCCTCAGCTAGCTCTGCCATCTGTTCATCATATTTATTCTTAAACATTTCTAGCCGAAAATATCAGGAACAGGAAGTATCAAATAAAGAGACTGAAAGTGAGCTAAGCCCTATAATTGATGAAACAGCTGATAGTGTTACAACAGATGGTTCGCACAAAAGTGACACTAGTCGACTGTTATTATTATCTAATGACCCATCCACTTGGCCAGAACGGCTAACAGTAAGAGAGAGAGAGAGACTGCATCATCAAAATGGATCAAATTCCTTTCCTAAAGAATGATAAAGAATATCCTAAAACCGAAAAAACGCCATTTCTCAAATGAATTTCAATACAGGGTGGCAGAAAATGGCGAAAAAGTGAAGAGGAGATGGCTTGTATACTCTCCAGTAACTGATTCAGCTTATTGTCTCCCTTGTCGTCTATTTGACCCAGCTTCAAAATCGTATTTTGGAAAAAAAGAAGGTTTCAACAATTGGAAAAAGTTCACAGAGCGAGCCTCCATGCATGAGACATCTCCTTCTCATTTCAGTTGTTCTGAAAAATGGATCGAGGCAACAATCAGGGTAAAAAATGAACAAGCTATCGATCAAGATTTTATCCAACAAATAAACAATGAAGCTGAAAGGTGGAGAAGCATTCTTAAGAGAATAGTATCAGTGATTATATATTTGGCGGAACATAATATTGCGTTCCGAGGAAGTTCATCAAAGCTGTATACAAAAAATAATGGGAATTTCCTTGGTCTTATCCAATTACTGGGTGAATTTGATCCAATAATGATGGAACACTTACGGCGAATCGAAGATGGAGAAAGACGTTCACAAATGCTAAGTGTCAACATTCAAAACGAGGTCATAATCCTTTTAGCTTCGCATGTAAAAGAAGCTATTGTGAACAAGGTAAAGACTGCTAAATATTTTTCAGTCATTATGGATTGCACTCCAGACCTTAGTCACAAAGACCAAACTTCTCTAACAATCCGTTATGTGCATGAAGAAGATGAAGAAAATGGAGAAGTCATCGTCCTAGAAAGCTTTATTGGGTATGCGGTGTCTGAAGAGTCGACTGGTGAAGCTCTTTCTAACCTTCTAAATGAAGAAATAAATTCTTGTGGAATAGACCTAAACAACTGCAGAGGTCAAGGCTACGACAACGGGTCTGCGATGGCTGCAGTTCGAAAAGGAGTCCAAGCTCGAATTTTAGCAGAATACCCACTAGCCACATTCACACCCTGCGGTTGCCACAGTTTGAACCTGGTTATATCAGATGGAGCTAAATCATCAGTTAAGTCTGTATTGCTGTTTGGAATCATCCAAAGAATCTATACTATTTTTTCTGCATCAACCAAGCGATGGTGTATCGTTAGTGACCACGTTAAAACACTAACCCTGAAGCAAGTCTGTGAAACTAGGTGGGAAGCTAGGATAAATTCCGTATCAGCTATTCGATACCAATACAATGACGTGATTGAAGCTCTGGAGCAGCTTAGTGAACAATCTGATGATCCATCAATTTCATCAGAGGCAAAGTCACTGCAGTTGCAAATGGAAGATTTCTCATTTTTAGTAAGCCTAATAGTCTGGCATGACCTTCTATTTGAAATAAACTTAGTGAGCAAAATGGTTCAGGGGAAGTCGTCAGACATTTCTTTGGCTTCTGATCAGCTGAAAAGTTGTATTAAGTTTGTCGATACCTTTCGAGAAAAAGGATTAAACCGCTGGTATCGAACCGCTGTTTAAGGAGAAGCGTCAGAGAAAGAAGAAAAGACTATTTATTTATGAAAAAGAAGACGACCACAACCCTAGCCCAGAAGAATCTTACAAAAATTATGTTTTCTTGCCTCTGATAGACACGGTCAAATCATCTTTAAGAGACAGAATGGACAAGTTTTCTAAATACGAGTCTATATGGGGATTCCTATTTGACCTGTAAAACCTCCCACCAAAGGACAAACTTAAAGAGGACTGTAGGTTGCAAGAACACCTGACTTTTAACAATATTTCAGACATAAATGGGGAAGAACTATTCAATGAACTTTCACACGTCAGTCTAATAACCACAGTTCATGACAAATATTGTGAGCAGAAGTCAGCCTTCAAGACACTTTCGCCATTACAAACACTTAATATAATTACAGGCAAAAAAGACCTTTTTACCAATCTGTGGATCGCACTCCGCATATTGTTGACTATTCCAGTGACAGTGGCCAGCTGTGAGCGTAGTTTCAGTAAGTTAAAGTTAATTAAGACCTACCTACGTACATCCATGACCCAAGAGAGATTGTCGTCGCTCGCGATTCTTTCAATTGAAAACGAGGAGGCAAAAAAACTCAACTTTGACGAGATTATTAAGAAATTTGCAGCCGCAAAATCAAGAAAAATTCCACTATAATGTAAGGTAAGATTCGTTCACAGGAACCTTTTCATTGTTTTTACATAGGTAACAGACTCTCAAAGTCTGTTTGATAACGTTAATTTTTGTACACCCTGTGTAGACTAATAATATAGGCCCAAGAATACCTATTTGTAATTAATTGATTTTTTAAATACTTTGTGATCCGTTTCATGTTCTTAATTTTGTTCAGTCCTGGAATTACCCTTTAATATATATAATGATATACTTAAAAGTATGCTGTGTAAGTATTGGTGGCAGCGCAAAAAGTTGACACATGCGACTGATCCTGGGGGGGGGGGGGCCGTGACCACGTTTGGCCCGGGCGCCGCCAACCCTAGGGACGGCCCTGATGACAGTCACTTCATTTTTTCTTGATTTTTTAGTTGCAGGCCCACTGTTTGTTGAAGGACTTCTTCGTTTTAAAGACAATTTCTTTCTCTTCTTTGATTCATCTGTCACAGTTTGTGGTTGTGATTCACTACCTTTTTCAGGTTCATTAGATACATTTTATGCACTCACAACTTTTTTACATTTGTTTATTTGATTCCTTTTGCCTCTAGCACAGCCTTCTGTTGGTATGTTTAACTTTACTTCCTTACATCTCGAGAGAACAAAATCTTTCATTTTTCTCAGAAACCGGTTTGCTCTTAGGTTACACTCCTTGTCAGAAAGAACCATGTTTTTAACTTGGTGAAACCAATTTTCAACTGGTCCATTACTCAATCGATGACAAATCTGATCAGAGTTGTTATTTCCACTCAAAAGTAAACCAGACCATAATGGCAAATATGCTCCTAACTTGTTAACAAGAATTGTTACAAAGTTTGGGCAGTAGTACTTGTTAGTTACTTCTTCTTTGCAGTTTGGCTGTCCTGCTGACAACTGAGAAACTTTTTCCTTTTGCCTTTTAAGAATCTTCTTTTTCACAGTTCTTTCTATTTTATTAATGTCTTGATAAAAAGGACTCTGAATATACATGGGTTCCTTGTCTTTGAGGAAGTCAGACGATTCATCATTATCTTGGTTATCATCTTCGGTCGTCACATCAGGTAACTCTGGTATAGTAGCGTTTCCCTCACATAATTTGCATAAATTATGCAGTGCATGCAATACTTCTCCATTGCAGGTCTTATGAAGCATCACTGTCATTGCATTTTCCATCATCGATTTTATTTTGCTGTAGCTGTTGCTGTTGATAGCTGAGCAGACAATTTGTAAAATCAACTGTTTTTGAGCCGTTCTTTCCTCCTTTGATGAATCAGTACATGTTTTTTTAACAGTATTTACAACTATCTTCACAAAGTGGCAAACACAGATATGTAACGTAACACTGGGTTTGACTGTACTTTCTTTACCCGTCACCTTTTCATAACAATACTGCAAGTAAGGCACTACCTCCATTTTGTTCCACTGGAGACACACAGCATTTATCAGTGCCCAACTGAAATCTGACACAACTCGTTGGCATGGAGGCCAACATCCATTGTCCATTAGAAATCTCCTAACTTTAATGAGCCATGCTCCAATGGATTCAGCTGTGTGGTTGTCAGTGAGGTATTCAGCAGCAGGTATGACAAATCCCTGGTATCTGAATACAAGAGCATAGTAAAGTACACGCTTGTTACCTCTTTCAGGTAAGTTCCGAACAACAGAACCAGTAGCATCAATATGCAACGAAAACTCCTTTTTTGATCCTTTTTTGGCTGCAGTCAATAAGTCCAACATTTCAGGGGTAAACATCATTACCTGCATTGGATCTGAGACATGTTGGAGATATTTGCTATTAGATTTTTCTTCCTGTTCACGCATGAGGAAAAGATCCAACATTGGATTTTTATGTAAGTCCTCAATGGCTAAGGCCTCTGCTTTTGCTTTGCGAAATACACTGTAGGACTTTACTTCTTGTGTGTTGTTTTGTTTAACACCTTCACCATCACATTGTTTGATTTTCTTTAATCTAACCATTGTAGCACTGCCATTAATCAATTCATGCATAACAGTATCTCTTGCAATCCCACTCAGCTCTCTTGTTTTCTTTGATGGATGATGACATTGGTTTGAATTAGAATACACGTTGAAGTGGAAATTATTACTTTCCCCTTGCTTTGTAAATACTAATTTGAAAGTGGTGTCTTTATTATGTCCACAATAAGCATAAATCGTAAGGATTTTTCTGTTCTCTTCTACAGGTTGCCGACTTTTTTTATTAGGTGCAAAATAGTTAACATGATGCATTTGCACTACACAACCTTTGCTTATTGTATAAAAGTTGTCAGCAATCACTGTTGGGTACACTGATGTCAACAACTTCCCTTCTTCATTTATCATAGATTTCCACGTATGATCTTCTATGAGAAACTCACCTATATTCTCAGTGCATCTGAAATTTCTTTTAGCTCTTTTCAAATCTTTTGGTTCTCTATCTGATGGTGTACTTGAAAATGTAACAATTACGCTTCCATCCATTTGTTGCATAATTCCGTTTCCGACTTCTTTTGTTTCATGTACAAGTTCATTTATTTCTGATGGGTCATCAGGACTTTCTTCTTCAATAACATTCATTTCATTAAAGGTGTGATGATCTTGCAAATTTACAGTGGTAATTGGTAAACACTTATCTGCAATTTGTATTGGATCGTGAAACTTATGTTCTTTTTCCTCCATATTAATGTAGTGTTCATTAACATTTTCAAAACCATTTGACTCAAGGCTGCTACATTCGTCATTGCTAAATGTGGAGTAACTGCATCCCATTCCATTATGGGCAACATCATCTTCCGGTGTTGATATTTCATTTTCAAAGGCAATCCCTCAAGATTCTTTCCATCAATCTTGTTTATACTAAATTCATCTTGTGGTTTGTTCAGCAAACTAGCAGCATTAATTATCGATAGTATACTACGGTTTAGGCAACATGAAACCATATTAGCATTCTTGTAGTTATCAAATAAGCTGCATTTTTTCATGAAAGCCTTAACAAATGGTGAATTTGAGGTCAGTTTTGTGTCTTCATTCAATGATAGGTCATTTTCATGTAAAACTTGAGCAGCTAAATTAATTTTATCGATTAACTTCATACTCTTCCACTCCAAATGGGCTTTTTTACAATCAACCAAATGTGAGGTTTTAGTTACTTTCTTCATTTTTTAGCAATATGAAAAGTAATGCTATGTTTCTATGTTTCTATATATATATATATATAAATATATATGTATCGCGTATATTTAAGTGTATATAAATATTAATACCCGTTTAAGAGTAAAATGAAATTATGTTTTTAGAAAAGTGCCATCTGAAAAATTACACAAATAAGTTAACGTGTGCATTCATGACCACGTGAGAACTAGGTCATTTAGACGATAACCAGTTGTAAACATATTAGGCTAGTAGAAATTAATTGTTTGAGTTTCAACATTGTTTGGTTGTGCTTATGAATTATCTTTTTTTATGACTAGGCCTATAGGATAAAATTAAACACAATAGGCCCCACCTAATTAAAACACCCCATTGCAGCAGACATGCGTACGTTGCGAATTTCAAATTTAAAAACAATTGAACCTAACATAGCAAGATAGGACTTGCGACTATAATCGTAAGTTCGATAATAATTATATGGGGGATAAGTACGCAGGTTTGCTGAACAGGTATGTTGAAACTTGATGGTGTTAATTGAATATTTAGTAGATGTTAACAAGAAGGAACCATACACAAATTACATCAAGATATGTCAGGGAAAAAAGATTATTTAAACAAAGAAAAACATGGAGAGTGAGTACCTATGCAGTCGTGTCTATTTTTTAACAATAAACTACAAGCTAATAATTTCAGCTTCAAGGTCATAAGTTGAGAATTTTACATAGCCTCGTAACCCTACGGTTTGGTGATTGTGTCGTGCGATGCCAACACTACTACTGTGAAACATTTTGTAATTTACTGGCAATAACCTTTCTGCTTGGAATGGATGAAACTTTAGGAACACTAATTGACTGCTACTTCCCCTCAGTAGCCTACCTACTGGTGTAGAAATTTGTTCTTTTTGACATAGGAAACCGAACGCTGATTCAGTAGCCTAAATGATAGTTTATCCCGGTGATCATGGCCGGTAAACCCAAGAAATTCGGAAAAATAAAAACAATTATTAATTCCACAACTGGTCATGTGGTTACTTAAATTGACCGGGAGAGCAAGCAGAAAGAAATATATAAGAATGTTTAAGATCCATTGATTACCAAAGTTATACCCAAAAAAACGTTGGCCAGCAAAACGTTCGGAAAGTGTCGGAAAAGTCAAATAAAAAAACATGTGAGCACAGTAGATAGACAGAAGTAGCAAGGTGAATATGAATAAGTATGTAAGGATGTTTAGAATCTAGCATACAGTGGCGGAGATAAAGCAAAATATCCCGTTGATAGTACCTATCAGAAAACAACAAAACATAACCTAAGTAGTTGCATACATGCATTAAAAAAACCTGAAATACCTCAAGTAGCCTCAACCAAACAAAACCTAACATAACCTATCATTACATTTCTACCCAATATAATACAACACTATATTAACTATCTCAGCCTTAATTTAACAACTAAAACATGGCCCAAAATACCAAACGAAATATATCCCTTAAGACACCATTATTGAGGATTTTCCATAATTTCAGACGCATATCTAATTTAGTCATAACTCATTTAATATCAATCAGATTTTGGAAATTCACACTAAATTTTATTCAGCTCCCTCTCCAGGTAAATTTGAGTACCATGACTAACTTACTAGACTGAAATGTTTTTGGAGTTTTCCCGGTTTACCGGACGTGAGCACCTAAAAAACCTTTTCATTTCCAGAATAAGCGTTAATTTAATTTTGAAAAAAAATTCATTTCCGAGATGTGGAAAATGCACATTTACCATAAAGGTGAATATCGATTGATTGGTACTATCAATGAGTACGATGTATTCGGGTCCCTACCCTTAGTTTCAATTTACTCTAAGGATAGGCCTATTTAAAAGGCTAACAAGTTCAGTGTACAGAAATCTGTGTTAATTACTACAAGATCGCAGAACAGTCATCCTACACTCGTCTCTAATTAAAGTTGGGAAAATAATATCGATATAGGTGGGGAATCCAATCTCGGACAATATTTTCAATCCCGGGATTACGGGATTGAAAATGTAATCCCGGGACTGATCCCGGGATTGACCCAACATGGTATTTGCCTATACAAAAAAAAGTTTTAGTATAATTTCATAGATATACATGGTATCGCAACTGTAGTGTACTAATTAAAGCAGTTTCCGCTTAATTTTGAGCTGAAAACATATTTTTTCATCAAAACTTAGATCTTAAAAAAATTATCAAATGGTCAGCTTTATCATGAAACACTCAATATACAGTTTATAAATTAAAGTGTAAACAAAACTCATCATCAGATAGGCCCTATATAACCGTAAAATGTGTAAGAGAACGATAGAAATATTTATCCAAATATAGTTAAAGAACGTCTTATACAAAATATGAATATTTTTGGTTACTTGACCAAACAATATTAGAACTGTAAGCTAGAAATAAAACCACGCTTAAAACAAGTAAGTAAAAAAACTAGAACTAACATAAAAATTATTAAGATTAAACTATTATTTATAATTAAAAATTATTAAAAATAATGATAAGCTTCGTAGTGACTCTTGATAACAATTATACAATATCAAAAAAAGGCCTCTTTAAAAAATTTTTAAACGCTTTAAAATATTATTTAACTGACACAAACAGAAGTGTAATATGGCAAATAACTCATCAAACCATGATTACTTGGACAACAACGTCATACGACTGGTTTTTCTTAGTTATTAATTTGTTATAACTGATAGGAATAATAGAAAACATCGATTTTGCACGTAAATTGATGATCCCAAAAATCCCGGGATTGAGCCTGAGAATCCCGGGATTGAATATGCTCTAAAATCACGCAGGATCCCGGGATTGGATTCCCTAGATATAGGCCTATCCTAAGTATCAATATTATAGTTCCAAAGTGGCGATAAATATCGCAACAACCATATCGATTTTTTTGTTCCATTATCAGTATATCTATCTTAGGTATTCTACAATATCATCTATCTCAGGTATTCTACAATAGCCTGCTTATCGACTGAAAAAAAGTGTTTTATTGACAAATTTGAATGAGGTTAGTATTATTGAGCTGTTGCCATGGCCTAATTTCAAGACAATATTAATAAAATAATTTACAGGGTATTTCTTTATAAGCAAGGCAAATTTTTACTTTATCTGTGAAGGATTATTTCCCCCCCAAGATCCCCGGATTCGACCCCACTACAATATACTATTTTCTGAGGGAATACATAAAAAGTATGGCATACAAAGACAATTTACAGCATATTCAGTAGGCCTACCTCTAAACAGATGTAATACAAGAAATTCCAAGAGGTACCTAGCAACACGTGTTCGGGAATTTGGTGGAGAGAGCATAACTTCATACAAATGCCACGAGCGGATTTTTTGAGCACATAAATTAAAGTAAATGTGATCAACTAACAACTATAAATCTTAAACCCAGGCAATCACTAATATTTTTGAGTCAGCCTAGGCTAGGCATAAACATTTATTAATGTCTTGTTAATAGTAATCCTTAGCTAAAAAACCTGTTTTGTAAACCTGTTTTTGTGACTATGAAAATTGGTAATAGATTACATTGTTTGAATTGGCTTAAAATAAGTTAACTACGGATGGTATTTTAAGCCGAGCAAAAATGAGATGAGTGAAGTATGATTGGGACGCGAAATTGTAGTCTTGTTACTAATGCCGACATGTTCTGTATTATATGTGTTGTGTTATCTATATAATTAATACGCCAACACGAAATTTGTCTTATGAACTCCTCCGTCATTTCTTAACCGATTTTGATCATTGACGGCTCATTGGAAAGAGCGTGTCGCGTAGATTTGCAAACTGGCCTTACATTTTTGAAAAAGTCCCTTGGGCTCTGCCCCATTGGCTTTTGAAGTTCCCATGTTATCCTTATGAAGAACATAATTGTTTACATTTTGATCAGCTGGATAATTTAATTGCTGTTATTTTTTAATTTGTGTAAACATTACCCTCAAGGCGGATCGTGTTAGCATGATTGTTTTTTAAATTTGTCGCCATTTGAATTATCGCTCTGCTAGAGTAGCGCACGATTCCGTGCGCTCGGATCCACTAGTTTGAATATTAATGGTTCCCATAATATCAATACCCTATATTAATTAATTGCCATCCCTGTCTCATTCATATTTGGCTTCAAATAACTACCGAGATAGACTGTCATTTAAAGTAAAAACAATTGACAAATAAAGTACTGCAACTGGGTATAATTGAAAAGCTAGGCCTAAGTCAATTTTGAAGGTCACAACGTATTATTGCATCAATATCATTTGATTACCCTAGTTATATATTTTCACTTGGGACAACAAATGAATAGGAATAAAGAAAATAAATAAATACATTTGATTTTTGGTACATACCTTAAAGAAGAACTGAAACATTATTTATTTCTTCAATCTCTTCTTTAAAAGAGACTATTCCAACATAACATAACCTCCATTTTGTACAAGGTACAACAAACTGGTGACTGGTACAAGGAGGTATAAATTTTATTGGGTTTTGAGTTGCTATAAATCCACTGCTGCCAAGATAAAAATAATTAATTGTTAGCATACTGTCTATCATACAATATAGAGACCCGCCTGACCCTCCCCAACCCCTAGCCATTGATAAAATGACGTCATAATGTACAAACTTCTAATATAATGTCAGTATTTAGGAATGCCCAATCAAAGGTTTATTTTAATAGGTTGTTAAAACCATCAAATTAAGTAATAAACCCATTTTGGGCTTTTTTCTTGCTAATTAACGGTGCAAACCAGAACTATTTAGTACATCATTGCAGTTATGGACGTTGACGCTGTGTGAACAAAATTTGGTCATTTAAATCTGTATACTTAAAAGTATTCTTTTATATTTACTAATGTACTTTATTGTACATTAGTACTAAATGTACTTTAATGTAGACTTTAAAAATCGAGTACACTATTTCTAATGAATTCTCTAAGCTATTTAAGTTTAGGCCAAATTTAATGAATTTACATCGAATTTTTACAATTTCCCTACCTAAACTAGTTTTAAAACGAAATTGAAAGAAAGACGTCATCTAGGCGTCCATCAACAAAAATAGTTCTTTTCAGAATATTAAAACTATATTATGCCATTATTCAGGAGTAATTATTACTCCTTTCTGCAAAAATGTTGCACCAAACACTTCTGAATTTTTCGTTCGAAAATTATAATTAATTTCTTCTTTCTTGCCATAAAGATATCGTAAAATTTTATATACATATATATTAAATTCGCATTGGACATAGGTTTAGTTTATGTTGTAATTAATTGTTATTTTTCATCTATTCCTAAACTTACAACAATTTATATTTTTTTTATGTTGGCAACACTTAAAAACAACAGTTATTTTCAAGGGAATTAAAGTGTTGTTATGTTGGCGCTATAGGTAATTATTCTGTTGCTCGTTTGAGTTTAACGGTACTTTCTCGTTTGTCACGTTGGTAGAAGTGTACATTCATTCTAGTGATGACTTTAGTGGCAGTTTCACAGATACAGTATTGACAAACAAGTTGATGAAAAATACCTTATTTATTAAGCCTCGTTTACACTATACAACTTGTTTTATAAACTTGTGTTGTACAACTAATTGTACTACTTAGTTTGACCATGTTTAATAAAGCAATGAAAGCGGCTTTACGACAAAGCCTAGATTTGATTTACCTTAGTCTTAAAAATAAATAAGATCAAAAGAAGAGGTTAGGATAGAGAAATCACTTCGACAATTGAACGTAATTAATTATTAGATTTATTTCACTGTTACGAAATTAATGTAATGGTGACTAAAGAATATTAATGAAAACGGTATTACTTGTTACGTTGTAGCCTAGATTTACCTGTCTTTAAAATAAAGATTTAAAAGAAGAAAAGTAAACATTACAGCAGCTTCAACGCTTTGACATTTGGTCGTAAATTTGATTGCCATCACGCGATTGGCATGAGTCAGCTGTAGGTGGAGAAACTTCTTCTTCTTCCCTGTACCCTTCATACCTGCTCCTGCTCGCCTGTTTAACAAGCAGTCAACTGCCAGTGACGAAATCTATCACAACCTCCCAAGTCCCAAACCAAGGAGGTTATATTTTTATACTGGAGGTAGCACTGCCTTCACAAACAGCATTGGAAAGCGTGCCGCAGTTGGTACTAACTGATGTACCGTTCTTTGAGTCGATTCAACTGATTCAAAAACTGATGTAATCATTTCGGAGAGTTGAATCATGTTGATTCTCATTATGATTGAACGGTTTCTTTGCCTTGGAACAGGTAAGGCCACATACGATATTATATAAATAATAGAATAGAAAATGTTATTTTTTAAAACCTATGAATAAAGAATAATTAATTTAAAGTTCAATATATAAGTGTTAGTATCCGGCCAGTAAATGACAACTTATTCACTCCTTATGTACAATTTTGCCATCAGCCATGTTATTATACAAACATTACTGTCGCTCAGCAATATTGTACCACTAAAAGAAAATTGTCCTACTATTTATGTTGCTTACCTGCCAAGTTTCTACCATAATTCTCATTTTTGCATAGTGACTGATTATATCAATTACTTTTAGCCCAGGTATCTGTTTTGCTATTTTTACTTTATTTTACCATTAAAGATATACCCAAAAATAAATTAGGTGAAGTTATTTTCAAACAAAAATCACCTAATAAGTACTCGTTAGCAGTTTATTATGAGTGTTTAATTCGTTGTTTAAAATATTATTGATTTCCGGTTCCGGAAAGAACCAAGCTCAAAATTGAGTCGTGACTCAACTGAATCACTCGATTGATTCGTTCATTTTGGGAAGTCGGTGAAATTGAGGTGTTTTGCAAAGGTTGGTACTAACTGATGTACCATTTTTGTGATATTTTGTTCTAAACAGCCGGCACGCTGTTTTACTATGGAGTGCTACCTCCAGTATAGTAATATAACCAATATAACCTCCTTGTCCCAAACCAATCTACAATCGTGTCGTGAAGTTAGAGGCGCATTCCAGCGGCGCATTCCATTGGCGTTCTACTTCTAAGTTGGCACAACTGCTGTCTCGCGGTGACGTTTCAAAACGGGATTCTGGAAGAAGTTTTTGTATTAATTTGCTATTGTATTGGGCACCGGTCTGACACTTAAATGGAGCCAAGTGGTAAGCTTATTGGAGCGGGTTAGTTCGATGCACTTTATTCAGATGGCATTGTAAAAACATGACTTTCTTCTTCTTCACTGATTCAGCCAATCAGAACGACGATAACGATCTGCTAACATCCCGTTCCGTTTCCCCTGATTTTCTGTCACGACGCGACGTGTACACAACCATAACGAGTTGGAATTGATTTGAGTGTGGGAAAATACCTAAATTACGTTTGCAGAAAGTTGTTCTAGTGTAAGTTATTTCGCGAAATACTGTACTGCGTTATTCATGTTGTGCTTAAAGCTATTGATGGAAAATAAATACGTAGATGATTACATAAAAGCACTTAATAAAAATTAACTAAGTTAATTTTTATTAAGTGCTTTTATGTAAAGATCTACGTATTTATTTTCTATCAATCGCTTTAAGCACAATAAGAATCACTCAGTACAGTATTTCGCGAAACAACTTGCACTAACGGCAAACGCACTCAATCTAAACAAACCGGTAAAGTCATTAAAATTGAAAGTCCAGCAAACAAAACAAGAAAACGAAAATATAAACAAAGCAGACGACGACGATCGATATGTCGCATCGACGATGATCGATATGTCGCATCGACGACCATCGATATATCGCATTGATCTTTTTAGTTCGTTGCACCATTATTCAGATAGCGCTGCTGTTCCCTTACCACCGAGTTAACATGGGAGTGCCATCTCTTTACGAAGTTCATTATTACTCTATGTATTGGGCGCGTTCAGCCGCAGTCACCGGTGGGTAACCGATTACCATAGTCACTAATAGGCAAATCCACCGCATCTTGACAATCAACAATGTCCGGTTACTTACCGAATCCACCGTAAACACAACGTCGGTGGATGCACAACAATGATCGGTAGATGGTACGTCCACCACTACCGTTCACTTATTATAGGTTAGTATATTACTCACCGATGGAATGCGGCTGAACGCGCCCATTGTAAAGCCGCATTCAGTACACAACTTGTTTTATAAAGTTGTGTTTTACAACCAATTATACTAATTGGTTTGAACATGTTTAAGAAAGCAATGAAAATTGTTAAACAAATTGTACAACAAGCGTGTTTTATAACCGAAAAATCGTGTTTAACATCAGGTTGCAGGTTTCCTGGGCCGTGTCGGAAAGATCACAAGAATGAATTTTTTTGTATTATAAACTTTTGTTGCACAACATGTTAGCGAATTTCCCCTATAGGGAAGTAGCTATTACAATAGATAAAAAATACTCCTGGGTATTTTTTATCTATGCTATTACCGTAGGCGGCATGGTGAGACTTAAGCCCGGGACCATGTTATTTTTTCATTTTGAGGTCCCTAGACCCCAAAAACACCGTTCGTTCATTTTCATATATATGTATATATATATATATATATATATATATATATATATATATATATATATATATATATACACAGGGTGTCCAACTTAAGTGTGCCACCATTGGTATTTCAGAAACTATTGTATTTAGAGAAAACTTTAAATGGGGGACTTCATCTACTTTTTTAAGACATTTAAAAATGTGAATTCCATTTTCTTCTAAATGGCCGACATTTTCCAATATGGCGGACAACTTTGATTTTTCTTATGGAACACCCTGTGTTTTATGGCAAATTTGGATTCTACACTTAATTTTAAGAACTTTTTTACTCATTGACATTTTTTCCTAAACCTAATGGTTAAGGAGATATAAGCCGTTAAAATTTGATTTTTCCCCATAAGAAATACATAGCGTTATTGTCGGTTCTCGGTATATCGATACCAGTAGGGTTAATTAAAACATACCAGAGAACAAAAGTGCTTTAAAATGTGATTTAAGTTCAAATTCAATCATAGAAATAGTTTTTAATCGAAATCCACTCATGGAAATGAACAATTTTGAATAGTTTTGTACTCCATAAGGATTGCTTGGGATGGCACAGTTAAAATGGACACAATGCATTTCAAATGGGGAACAATCAAAATGTAACTGCTTATATCTCCTTAACCATTCGGTTTAGGTAAATGTCAAAGAGTAAAAAGTTCTTAAAATTAAGCGTAGAATCCAAAAATGCCATAAAATATAGGCTGTTCCATAAGAAAAATTAAAGTTGTCCGCCATATTGGAAAATGGCGGCCATTTAGGAGAAAATGGAGATCATATTTTTAAATGTCTTCAAAAAGTAGGTGAAGTCCCCCATTTAAAGTTTTCTCTAAATCCAATAGTTTCTGAAATACCAATGGTGGCACACTTAAGTTGGACACCCTGTATATGTATATATATATATACCTGTCCGTAGGCGCGATAACTTTTGTAAAAAAGGTCCGATCTTGATGAAATATGGAACAAACGTGTAAAGCGTCATTCATGACTTCGAGTTCGAAAACCAGCAAGATTGATTTACTCTGAGAATTTTTTTCCACAAAATAAAATTTATTTTCAAGATTTAACACCTTTTTTTACTAATTATTTTTAAACTTAATTGTCAAAATTAAATTCAGCTTAAAAAACAAACAATTTACCAATTTGAGTTATTATTCTACGTCAATCCGTTGCTTAGATGCTGGATAATATTGGATGTGCTAAACACACGTACGTTGTCCAATATTGTTTTTAATTTTTCCCTCCAAAAAGTATAGTCACCCTGATTTGAGATGTTTTTTAAAAATACAATTCTGAACAAATGATTAAAGCAGGTGTTGAATATTTTATTGTGTTTATTTTGAACAGTTCGAGTTCATTGATCAAGATTTTGCAGAAAATATATACTACAAAAAATACAAATTATTTTTAAATTTAATAAAGGAAGTAAGAGCATTTGGAGGGGGGATGTCTTGGTCTAAACTGCCTGAAAATGTAGCATAATATATTATACTACATTGGGATGGCAGCACTGGCTGCTTATTGATGCAGAGGTGGTTAGTTGCTCTCGTTGATTTTCAATTTTTGACTAAGTTCGACACAATGTACAGTGTGATAGTATGAAGAACGCTTTCTGGTGCACTGTCAGTTTGTTATTATTTGTGTCTGGTGTCTGTAGAACTTGAACTGTAAGTAGCTATATGTGATGTATGAATGTGCTAACCTCATTGCGGATTTGGACATGTTTGTGGCTTGACGCTGTTTGGACAAGTTGTGACGTCACCGATCTGCAGGTTGCCACTCAGTCCTGCTGCTGCTGAATTTACCTGTCAGGGTTGCGGCTCCTGTCATTGGATTTGCTGCACTGAGTTTGAAGGCGCTCGCCGTCGGCGGTTGCTGTTGCTGCCGGCTCATCCGCCTGCAGTCCTCCGAACGCTACCCTCATTGCATAGTCGAGCTGCTGCAGCATCGTTGCGCCGGGAGGCGTCGAGAAGATCTACGGTGCGGCCGACGGAGTTGGGATCTTCCACGGTTCAACAACGGACATCTTGCACTGTTTTGGCGGATTTGGACATTGATCTGCTCTGTATCATAACTAACTTTCTTCGTGTATAATTTTACTGGCTGTGTTTTGTTTTTTCCCCTGTTTATGTGTAAATAAATTTTTATCTGTTAAAACTGGCTGTATTTAATTAGAATGGTACTGACAAGGAGTCAATGTAGGGATGTTATTGATATAAGCATGGAAGAGTTAATAATGAATCTTAGTTCTAAATTGAATGCTATAACTGCTAACTATCCTGATGTAAACTTAGAAGAACTTGTTTCTGGCATTGAGTTGCTCATGAGGAGAACTGATTCTCTTAACCTGGATTTCAGTACCCAGCACGAGGCCTTAGAATCTGCTCGGGCTGAGATTAATTTATTAAAGACTAATCTCGATGTTGAAAAAGAGCTTAGGGCCAGAGACTTGAACAATTCGTTCAAAATTCAAGATGAATCTGTTGAAGATATTATGCATCTTAAAAATAAAATAAGTAATCTGGAAACCAAGTTGCGTGATGTAGTACTCCAGTGTAAGCATGCGGAGGCTACAATTAACACAGCATTTAGTGACTTAAAGAATGAAAAAGAGAGAAATATTAAACTGTTCGAGCAAAATAATAGTTTAAATAATGCTGTTTCTCTTGCTAAATGTAACATAAGTGTTCTTAATGATAAGGTATTGTTATTAGAGAAGCAATCTGAGTTAGCTTGGAGGAAAAACTTGTGGGCTGATGACAATACACTAAATTCGTACTTTGAGGCTATGTCAACTACTGTTGAAAATAAAGATGAAATTGTTTTTCTGGGACCCTCCCAGACTCATTTGTTAAAACTGTGTAATCAGGGCAATGTATCTGCTGTCTTTGAACAGCTCACTTCTGATAAGTTGAAGTTTGCGTTTTTCTGCCTTAATAATTCTAATAGCCCAGATGATGATACTGGTTCTCACTGGAGTCTGTTGTTTTGTGATATGGAGAAACGTAAAGCCTATCATTTTGACTCTTTGACCGGATCAAATGCCCTTTCTAGTCAATCATTGGCAAATAAAATAAATGTAGATCATGTTAGGGAGATGCCCTGTTTTCAGCAAGCCAATACCTTTGAGTGTGGGTTAAATGTTTTGGTAAATGCCAAACAAATCCTACAGTTCTACTGTCTTAAACTCTCGCAACAGTGTACATTTGAAGAGTGGTGGGAAGTAAGCAAACACACTCATCTGTTCTGCGGTGAACCACTCGCTGCTGTTCCTTCAGAGCTAGCAGCGTCAAGTGATTCACAAGACAGTCACTTGGAGGGAAGAGGTAATTCTAATTCTAATGTTTTAGATAAAAAGGTTAATGTTGATTGGGCAAAAGCCAGAAACAAAAAACGCGGAAAAAGGCGAGTGTGTTTGAGTACTCCCGGTGTAGTTTGTAAGAACAAGTTTGATGTGCTCACTGTGGACGATCCAGTTGCTCTGGATGAGCAAGTCATTGACGATCACTCAGATGGGACTCTTGACTCTGTAAGTGACTCATCTTGTAATCTGAGTAGACACAAATCTAGAGGTAGTAAACGATTGTCTTCCTTAAAAGCCGGGACCGCACCTGCGCGCTGTTCCCCGGGTGTCCGTGGGAGCATGGATGTTGGAAATAGGAACGAACGCGAGCAATCTGAAAATTCAGTACCTGAGATTCAGACTAGCTTTAGTAATGTTTTAGTTGTAGGTGACTCAATGATCCGGCACGTAGCACCTGGTTTGTTAAAGAAGGGAGCCATTGTAGAATGTTGCCCAGGTGCCTGTATCAAGAGTTTGAAAAATGTGTTATTAAAATATGTCAACCACAAGGATCTTGGTGTTATCCACATCCATGTTGGCACGAACAACCTGGGGAGGGGCTACAGGGGAGGGCCGGGGTACAATGGGGGCCATGGCAAGCGGGAGGCTCTCCACGACATGGCGGATCTGCTGTTTACTGTAAGAAATCATTTTCCAAATTCAAAAGTTTACGTAAACAGCATCATAATTCGATCTGACATTGGCTATAAAGCACTTCATGATTTTAACACTCAACTTGATCTTATGTGTAATAATTTCGGAGTCATGTTCGTGGAGGCCAACTGCTGGGTGGCGCGGAGGCATCTCGCCCGTGATGGAAGACATCTGAATCGTAAGGGTGTCTCGCGTTTGGCTTCCTTGTTTGGCGCGGTGATTCCTGCGGCACTGCGGTTGATAGGGGGGCCGACGCTATCTACTCCCCAGGCGGATCCCGGGGCTCTGGGGGCGGACCCGGCGCCTAGCTCTCCGCCTTCTCAGGTGGAGGGTCGTGGGCTGGCCGGTCCTGGAGTGTCGGGAAACGAGCTGGTGGGGGCCTGTGCGTTGCGCACTTAAACATGCGCTCGCTTAATACAGGTTTCGAGGAGATGTCCGCACTGACAACAGATTTTGACTTTGATGTTTTTGGCGTTACTGAGTCTTGGCTTAGTCCAACAACCCCTTCTGATCACTATGAGATACCTGGCTACACAATCCTGAGAGCCGATCGAGGGGTTGGTACTGGAGGCGGTGTCGCTCTTTATGTCAAATGCGGCATAGTTTTTGAGCGGCTCCACGTAACTTGTGTTGATCCAGGCTTAGAATTTATCTCGTTGATCCTCAAGGTGAGGGGTGTTAAGATCTGTATAACCATCATGTACAGACCACCGCATGTGAGCTACACCTGTCTCGGCTCCTTGTTTCAGGCGTTGTTTGTAGACATAGCAGTTCAGGTGGACTATGTTTTATGTTTAGGAGATACAAATATTGATTTACTGTCATACTGTTGCCATGAGGCCAAATATTTTTGCCGTCTCTTGAGACTCCATTCCTGTGTACAGCACGTCACTGAACCGACAAGGGTTACTGCTAGCTCAGAAACCTTGATAGATCATATTATTTCAAATAAAGCAATGCAACTAAAGAGGTGTGGCGTTATTGATGCTCCAGCTGTACTGGATCATAGAGATAAAAAAATCACTGACCATAAACTCATTTATTGTGAATTAGATCTGAAAAGAGAAAGAAAAATGGTTAAATTTGTTACATACAGAGATTTTTCGAAGTTTAGTATAGCTGACGCAATTTTAATGCTACAGAATGTCGATTGGGAAGCAGTCAAGGATATGGACAGTGTAGAGAAAATTACTTCCTTTATTAGCTCTAAGATAAAAGATATTTATGATAAGCAGGCACCCTTGGTCACGAAAAGAGTGACAAAGAAAAAAGCCCCATGGAGAAATGATGAAATAGTTATTTTAACACGACTGAAAAATAAATTAAGGTCACGTTTTTCGAAAACTATGCAGGATTCTGACTGGGCAGAATATAAAAAAGTGAGAAATAGGTTGAATGGGGCCGTCTGGAAAGCTAAAAGGGATTTTTTCTCGGAAAAACTGGCAGACTGTAGAGATACTAGAACATTTTGGAGATGCCTTAAACAAAGTGATATTGTGGGGAAAAAAAGGTGGCAACGACTTACCGAAAGAATTAAAAGTCAATGAAATGAATGAGTATTTTGTAAGAATGGGATCATTTTATGAAGCAGATGCTGATTTGATAAGATCTTATAATGAAGAGACGCATAATAAGAACAAATTTAAGTTTAGACAAGTATCAGTACCCGAAGTGAGAGCGGCAATCAATGAAATTACTTCAAGGGCTGTTGGCGTGGACGAAATAAGCATTGCTATGATTAAGGCCGTCAGCCCATTTGCCATTGGATCAATCACTCACTTGATGAATGTGTCTCTGGAAAAAGGTGAGTTCCCACATTCGTGGAAGAAAAGCATTGTACACCCTTTGGCCAAAAAACAGAATCCATCGAACCTTAATGAATTGAGGCCAATCTCCGTCTTGCCAGCAATGTCCAAGATCCTTGAAAAATTAGCAATTAGCCAAATAGTTGAGTTCGTAAATATGGAGAATATGCTTCCCAAATTGCAGTCAGGGTTCAGAAAGAACCACAGCACCTGTACTGCATTGCTAAATATGTTTGCAGACTTGTTTGGGGCGAGGGACGCTGGCAGGGTTAGCTCGGTAGTCATGCTTGATTATTCGCAGGCCTTCGACTCCATAAGCCACAGTTTGCTCCTAGCAAAACTGCATCACTTTGGGTTTCATAGTAGTGCGATTGCTTGGTTCAGATCCTACCTGGAAAAGAGACTGCAGGTGACAAAGGTGGGTACCCGTATCTCACCTCCTCTTGGTAAATCAAGGGGAGTTCCGCAGGGGAGCTGTCTGGGACCCATTCTGTTCACCCTTTACACTGCAGATCTCCCCAGATGTGTAAGTCACTGTAATGTGCACTCATATGCAGATGACTGTCAACTGCACTTCTCATATGAGATCGGATCAACCAACCAAGTTTTTGAGAGTGTAAACTCGGACCTGGTGAGAGTAAGTGAGTGGTCGCGTAAGCATGGACTCAAGTTGAACGCTGATAAATGCATGATCATACATATTGCTCCGCCCAATGTTTTACAACCGATCGCAAATGTTGACGTGCACGTTAAACTTGAGGACAAGCCGTTAATGGTGAGTGATTCAGTCAAGACATTGGGCGTAGTGCTTGACAGTGGCCTCAAGTGGACAGTGGTTCTCAGATCACATCACCCATGTCTCCCAGGTCGCTTTGGGAAGGCTGCGAGGTCTGTACAGATATAAAGACATCCTGCCAGAGGCAGCTAAGCTGCAACTGGTACAGTCACTAGTTTTGTCGGTGCCTTACTACTGTTTTCCTGCATATGGCAACAGCATAACCGGGGAAGAAATGTCCCGGATCCAGAAGCTGCAGAACACCGCTTTGCGCTTCGTTTGCGGTGTCCGCAAGCGAGAGCGCATTACTCCCTTTCGGGAGGCAGCAGGGCTTTTGCCAATGGAAGCCATGTGCAGGATGCAGACTTGCAACCTCATCCACCGGGTCATGGTTCATCAGGAGCCTCAGTGCCTGGTGGAAAGACTTGTTGCTCGAGGGGAGGTGGCTCTGCGTAGCACCCGGCAGGACGCCTTGCTACACTTTCCAAAGGTGCGTTTGGAGGTGGGTAGGAGAGGATTCTCCTACTTTGGCCCCAAGCTGTACAATGATCTCCCCTTGAGCCTTAAAAAGCTTGGGGTCCTGGCTTTTAAGGAAAAAATTAGGGAAATTGTACATACAAACTATATAGAAAATTGTAAATATGTATTGTAAATATAGTAGTAAGCCTTTTTTCTAATTAATCTTTAAGAATTATTTTAATTTAGACCTGAGTTACTTTGTAAAACAGTTTTTGTAAACTGAAAGACGCTCGGAAATAAAAGGCATTTTTATTTATTTATTTATTTATTTATATGTTTACAATTATGAGGATTGATAATATGTTTTATTGAAATTGGCTGGAGATGTAGGTCTGTTGCAACAGGGATGTTTTAATTACTATAAAACTGACCAAATGATTGAATTGAATTTTTTCATGAGATTAAATTATTTGTTTGTTTTGAGTTCATTGGTTATATGTTTGTTGACATTTATATTCTATAACAAGATTACAGTTATTAAAAATCAAAAGACTAAGAATTATATAAAATACAAAAGTGTATGTATTACTAATGAAAACCAATATGGTCTCTTTGTTAATTTTCCTCATGTTTAAAGCTCATGAATTATTAAATATGCATTTTTAGTATATTATTTACTTAACGTATTCAAATGATACTTTCCTTCAAACAAGTTGAATGCTCACATATACAAAATAAATCCTATGGAAATTCGCTGAGTACGCAGGTCTGCTGCGACGGGGGTATTTTAAAACACAAGATCGAGTTTTAAAAACAAAAGTTGTATTAAACATGTTATACAAACAAAAATTTATAAAACAAGTTGCACAGTGTAAGCACGGTTTAATAATTTCCGCTACATTATGGCAAAAACTAAATAAATATATTTACTGTTCAATAAGTGGATTGAAATTAATTTGTTATATTGAAAAGAACTTTGATCAAGAACGTAAAAACTTTTAGCACATACCCTATAGTTTAAGAAGTATGATATAATTTTTTAATTCACCCGGCCCTCTCTTACTAACCTCATAGGACTTCAGCATGGAATTCGATTGAACCTGATAAAACCAGACCTTGTAGGCTATAAAGAGTTATTGATCAAAATCACTATGGTGCTGTCGTCTCAATAAAGTAGTGAATAATTATTGTTGTATCCCGAAACTCAGTGAAGGATTTGTTGCTCAAATAACAAAGCTCATGAAGCTTCCAATCAAATTTGATCATACCGCATGAAACTAAACTTAATATGGGTGCTATTATTCAAAATTAAAAAAGGTGCGATCGTTTCGGCTAGTTGTGGTATATTACTTAATATTTCATCACCCCCGGTGCGTAGTGAAAGGGTTGTCGCTTGAATACATACCTCAGTTGCCATTCACATCGAAATCGATTATATCACATGTATCCAGACCTAACATAGAGTTATTGGTCAAAATCACAACGGTGCAGTCCTTTAGATAAGGTAGTGGTAAATTATTTAATATTTCTCACCCAGGCGGTCAGTGACAGCTCAGTGAAAGGCTTGTCGCTTGATTGCAAACCTCATATGGAATTCACATCAAATTCGATTATATCTCATGAAACAAGACCTTATATAGAGTTATTGGTCAAAATCACAACGGTGCAGTCCTTTAGATAAGGTAGTGGTAAATTATTTAATATTTCTCACCCAGGCGGTCAGTGACAGCTCAGTGAAAGGTTTGTCGCTTGATTGCAAACCTCATATGGAATTCACATCAAATGCGAATATATCTCATGAAACAAGACCTGATATAGAGTTATTGGTAAAAATCATAACGGTGCGGTCGTTAAGATAAGGTAGTGATAAACTATTTAATATTTCTCCCCCGGCACTCAGTGACACAGCTCAGTGAACAGTCTGTCGCTTCAATACAAACCTCATTTGCCATTCACATTGAATTCGATTATATCACTTGAAACTAGACCTAATATAGAGTTATTGGCCAAAATCACAACGGTGCAGTCCTTTAGATAAGGTAGTGGTAAATTATTTATATTTCTTAGCCCGGCGCTCAGTGAAAGCTTTGTCGCTTGAATACAAACCACAGTGGCCACCCACAACGAATTCGATTACATCACTTGCAACTAGACCTAATATTGAGTTATTGGTCAAAATCACAACGATGCAGTCCTTTAGATAAGGTAGTGGTAAATTATTTAATATTTCCCACCCAGGCGGTCATTGAAAGCTCAGTGAAAGGTTTGTCGCTTGACTGCAAACCTCATATGGAATTCACATTGAATTCGATTATATCTCATGAAACTAGACCTTATATAGAGTTATTGGTCAAAATCACAACGGTGCAGTCCCTTAGATAAGGTAGTGGTAAATTATTTAATATTTCTCACCCCGGCGCTCAGTGAAAGCTTTGTCGCTTGAATACAAACCTCAGTTGCCATTCACAATGAATTCGATTTTATCACTTACAACTAGACCTAATATAGAGTTATTGGTCAAAATCACAGTGTTATTGAACGAAACTACATTGGTTTAAAAAAAGTCTGTAACACTTTTTTGTCGAAGAGAAGAATACCTCTCTTTTGAAGCGTAATAGCGCCAGCGTCTTAGCAGCAAGGTATCGGCTGGGGTCGCGGCGGACTGTTGTTCTACGTAGCGTAGCGCTAGATCAAAAGGGCGTATGCCACTAGTGCAAGTTGTTTCGCGAAATACTGTACTGCGTGATTCATAATGAGTTTAAAGCAATTGATAGAAAATAAATACGTAGATGTTTGCATAAAAGCATTTAATAAAGCACTTAATAGATGTTTTTATGTAATCATCTATGTATTTATTTGTTATCAATCGCTTTAAACACAATATGAATCACGCAGTACAGTGTTTCGCGAAATAACTTGCACTAGTGGAATACGACCTAAAGGCAGCCATGGCGTCCGAATGGGATACTCTCTGCTCGCTGTCGTCGTCTGCTTCACCTGCACTGTCGTCTTGGTGATAATGCAGAATATTGCCGCTTTGGTCGTTTCTCGAATTCTCGTACCGTGTTGGCGTTTCGACGCTTAGTTTATGTAATTGAACGTTGTATTTAATAATTACCTTTATTTTCATAATAGTTCGCTTAATCCGAAATATTCGCTAATCCGAAATGGGTCCGGTCCCAATTATTTCGGATTAGTGGGGCTCAACTGTATTTTCAAAAAAGTGCTAAATTTAGATTGATGTCAAGTCGAAAATCCATCCTTCGTGTCTTCTTTGTTTTACATTCAAGGTTATCCTCATTCTCTGTAGTGGGAAATTGAAGGAAGTTAATTTATACCATTTGCTAATCATGAGGGGAATGTGTTTAGAGGAAGCGTTACACTTTCTCATTTTCATCTAGAGTAGAATTATCAGCTACATCATAAGGGTTTAATTGCACACTCATGACCCAAATAAATCAGTCCATTTGTTAATTGTTCCTAAAAATTGCACTAGGCATAATATAATTGAATTAAAATGAGCTATCCTTTCAGCGGGCGAAGCTGCGGGTATATCTGCTAGTTATTTATATTTCTTACCCCGGCGCACAGTGAAAGCTTTGTTGCTTGAATACAAACCTCAGTTGCCATTCACAACGAATTCGATTATATCACATGAAACTAGACCTAATATAGAGTTATTGGTCAAAATCACAACGGTGCAGTCCTTTAGGTAAGGTAGTAGTAAATTATTTAATATTTCTTACCCCGCCGCTCAGTGAAAGCTTTGTCGCTGGAATACAAACCTCAGTGGCCATTCACAACGAATTCGATTATATCTCATGAAACTAGACCTAATATAGAGTTATTGGTCAAAATCACAACGGTGCAGTCCCTTAGATAAGGTAGTGGTAAATTATTTAATATTTCTTACCCCGCCGCTCAGTGAAAGCTTTGTCGCTGGAATACAAACCTCAGTGGCCATTCACAACGAATTCGATTATATCTCATGAAACTAGTCCTAATATAGAGTTATAGGTCAAAATCACAACGGTGCAGTCCTTTAGTTAAGGTAGTCGTAAATTATTTAATATTCTTTAAATATAATACTCATTTCATATTTATATGTGCATTATTCAATCTTAAAAACGGGTTGCGTTAAAAAAACACCCTGCATTTTCTCTCAAAAGGCTAAAATAAGGTAAATTATAAAATTCAATTTGGCGGCCTTTTTCAGTTTTTAGAGCTATGATAAAATAAAAGTTATGGATGGAAGTAACGAATATATTCAAGAGACAACTACGGATATCTACATATATGTATTAAGGAGAAGGGGGTTTCTATCGGACAGCAAATCTCCAAAACTGTAGGACCTAAAGAGTTGAAATTTGGCACATGTGCTCCCCTTGGGTCCTAGATGCACACTAAGAAACGGTTTTACAAAATTCCCAAAGGGTTTCGCCCTATAGTACTTCTAAGTTTTAATCAATATATATATATAAAAGAAGAGTTGTGTGTTGGTATATTTAGTGCTACAGCCAAAACTACACGTCATAGAACCATGATCTTGGTATCAAATTAAAGCTTGGAATCTCATGATCTGCACTATGGTGGTTGGGTTTCGATATCTTATTGGGTGTAGGCATAGGATCGTCCGAAAGGGACCTATGTCAAGGATTTTGTGAGTTATTGAGATTTTATTTGTTTATATCAAAACACATGGTTTAATTTGAAACGGTAACTGTGGTTAAAGTGGTTGCCAACAGAATGCAGCACCTACAATTGTTTTTGTACAACAGGTGAATACAGTATTATTAATACGCCAACACGAAATTTGTCTTATGAACTCCTCGTCATTTCTTAACCGATTTTGATCATTGACGGCTCATTGGAAAGAGCGTGTCGGGTAGATTTGCAAACTGGCCTTACATTTTTGAAAAAGTCCCTTGGGCTCTGCCCCATTGGCTTTTAAAGTTCCCATGTTATCCTTATGAAGAACATAATTGTTTACATTTTGATCAGCTGGATAATTTAATTGCTGTTATTTTTTAATTTGTGTAAACATAACCCTCAAGACGGATCGTGTTAGCATGATTGTGTTTTAAATTTGTCGCCATTTGAATTATCGCTCTGCTAGAGTAGCGCACGATTCCGTGCGCTCGGATCCACTAGTACAGTATTATTTATTTAGCAAATGTGTTTTTATTTACGTTTTCTATTATTTAGTAAATTTTTACTCTTAGGTTGTGTTATTAAAAACATGAAGTGCACTAAAATGTAGAGTTATATATTTTTTTGTTTTTACATTCAAAGATAGTAAATAAGACGAAAAAATGTCAAAACGTAGAAGAAAATTATTGCAATTCCGTATCTTATCACGTAAATGAACGATTGCAAGAAAAAATTAAACAACGAAGAGAAAGAAACACATCTAAAGGTATCACGGGAAAATTCACAGCGATATCAAGAAACACTGTCGTAGCAGATTTGGAACAGAAAGGGAGGCAGACGCACAAGGTGATGAAAGAAATAATCAGATCAGAGATATAACGGAGAACCATCGAAAAAGGGATTAAACAGAATAAGCTGAATTAAATTAAACAGTTTAAAAGCTGTTTACAAAAGGACAAGGAACTATGATTTTGGCTTTAAAGTACACATCATTCCAATAAAATAAATGTAGATTGTATTGAACACCCGAATGTAGTAATTTGCAAGATGGTCAAAATTTTTAGTTATTGCATAGCACAAAGATTAATTCTGTAATAGTTCACAAACATTTACATTTAAATTTCATAAATGAACACCCATATAAATAAACAAACACACAGCTTAATAATTATTTGTATATAATATGTCAACCTAGTATATCACTCAGTTAATATAAATTATTTGATAATGTTATTTTCCTAAAATCATTCATTAATTTATTACCATCTACCATAAAAATTTTAGATAAGTTAAGTTAGATCAGCTGTATTCATAATTTAATGTAATTTATATTTATGGGTCAGGGAACGCTATCTCAAATTATCTATTTTATATAGCATGTTTTTCAAAATTTGATCTCTAATAATTCAGTGAAGTGTTTACCAAAGACCAAGTTAGTGAACCATGTGTTACATTGTTAAAGTGAAAAGTGGAACCATTGTAAAGGACTCCAGCTTCTATTCCAGAGAGAGATGGCCAAGTGTTAACTTCATTGTACCTGGACCTCGTTCCAATTTTAAATTTCATCCCCCTTAATTAGTAGATTTTTTTTTTTGGTTAGCCAGCGGTAAACCTGATCTTAGTTGATTCCCCTTTAAGTGGCCAAATTTATCTATCTGAAGAAAAGATCAGGGTGAAGAGATAAACTCTTGGTAAGACCAATCCAAAATTTACTTCACCAACCATTGTTGAAGAGGAACAGACTTTCAAACAAAGACTTGATTTAATTAAATATAAAAGGAGATCAGAATTGGCAATTTATATTATTATCAAAATTATTTATTCTATTCAAAAGTATTTATGATTGTGATATTCAAACAAATTAATTTTTCAATGTCATGCCCGCACGATTCCCAGAACCCTATGTGAAGAGATCATGCTTCTCAAGAACTGAGCTAATGCCCTTAAATTGTACCATATTAATCCAATTAGCATAAGTAATTTTATCTAACCCCATCCACTGTAATAATCCTTGTACGTCCCCCTAGAGTTCAATTTTGATATTCATATTTATTGTTATTGTTGAATAAATAATAGTTTTGTAACAGATTACCATTCTTTTATTTCAAATTTAAATATTAAATAGGCTAGTATCACACTAATTATAATGACGCCATCTTGAACAATAATAATTAATTAGAATTAAGAAGAAAATATAAGAGTCACCTACCTGTACTTATAATTAAAGATATTTATTTATTTATTTATATTTACAAACCAAAAAGGTGAGTTGTAATTGGCGCCGCAACGTAAGGGCATTGACAATGAAAAGTTAATGATCGCAGACATTATTTGAGATAGCAAGAAGATAATTTTGTAGGAGATAGCCTAGATTAAGACTCATCTCACCTCATTTAGATATAAGTATAATATCCAATTTATTGTATAATAATCCTAATTGCGTGCTTACTACCTCAATATGGGCGACGAACATAAATACCATTTAAGATCAACCGACAAACCTAAAGTTTCAACGACGCAGTCCGAGCAGACAAGTTTTGTTTTATTCGGCAATAACACGGAACCAATAAATGTACACCGCGAATC
This sequence comes from Flexamia atlantica, assembly GCA_035578135.1. Taxonomy (NCBI): domain Eukaryota; kingdom Metazoa; phylum Arthropoda; class Insecta; order Hemiptera; family Cicadellidae; genus Flexamia; species Flexamia atlantica. Next base: position 230,920,411 of record JAQJVK010000001.1, read on the forward strand.
GGACAGTGACCCGTCAGTGAACAAAGAAAACATTGTTTCGGTAGGCGACTCAAATAATTCCGACAACGCGAGTGATTCTAATAATGAGACAACAATTTCGGCCGTGAGTGAAATGTCAGAACGTTCCGCCATTTTGTCCCAGCCGGCGTCTCCCACTTCAACACCAACGCCAACCTCAATCAGTGCTACCACTACTTCCGCGGCGATTTCCCCCGCTACATCGTCATTGAGCGAAATATACCGAACGGAACAACCAATCAGAACGCTAGTTTCTTTGACGAGCGACACAAGTACCGTCCCTCCTGTGCTGATTCCAGACCATACTCGTACTGAATCAGCTGTCGACAGTGTCGACCCACTCGTACAAATAGCAGCGGCGATCAATGCACTTAGAACCGACATGAATGAAATTAAATCGAGCAATGCTGCGATTAAAACTGACATGAATGCGCTTAAAACCGAGTTAAGAAATGAAATTAAAGCCGATATGAACGCAATCAAATCTGATATTAACATACAACATGCAAACTTAAGATCTGAATTTCAAAATCACTCTGCCCGGGTCGAAAATCAAATTCAGCAAATTCACAATGAACAGTCAAATCTTAAAACTGACATAAATCAACTTAAAATTCTTCAGGAAAATTTGGCTAAGGAAGTCGATCAAATTGATACTAAATTAGAACAAGGGGAATACAAAATCAGAGAAAATTTAATACAAGACCTCATTCAACATAAACAGGAGGTTAGTCAAATCATCGTATCAGAAAATTGTAAAACCCAATTAAAAATCACTGAACAAATTAAACAGATTCAATTAGAGACACACAGGGAGGTAGAAAACATTTGTAAGGAAAATTATACACAAATCAAAGAACAAGTAACAGCTGAAATCAACCAAGTCAAATTAGAACTGAACCCAAACATTAAATCCAATGAATACCAAATTGCGAAATTGGCTGAGTCCGTGGAAGCGTGTCATAAGAAAATATTAGAAATACCTACTACACCCAACATTCAAACAACACAAGCGCCCGTCCCTATTAATATTGTGTGTAACGGCAGATCGACATTAACACCGGAAATGACCCACCCAAAATTTAATGGAAAGACACATAATTCCCAGGAATTTCTAAACAAACTTAAGAAATATTATGAGAAAAACCTACAGTTAAATCCAGAAAATAATAGTGCGGAAAGCCTAGTTGATCTCATTGAAATGTGCCTAGAAGGACATGCCTCAAAGTGGTTCAATTTAATCAAAACTGATATTCACACATGGGATGATTTTCAACATATGTTTGAATCGAAATATTGGAACCGAGATATCCAAAGAGGCGTCAAACAACGGATCGAAAATGAACGATATCGGCCAAATGGTTATCTGAACCGATCAGAGTATTTTATAGAGCGGGTGTTGACCCTTAAATCGCTAAACCCTCCCCTGGACGAAAAAGAAATCCTCGATTGCCTATCAAACCACTTTGGAGACATAATCCAAGATGCCTATAGAGTTCAAAATATTCAGACGGTCTGCGATTTTGAAGCTCTACTCCAGAGAGAAGATCTGCGAGAACAAGCAAGGTCACCTAACCATCAAAGGAACGAAAACCATAAACATAAAAAGGAAAATACACCTGAGGAAAATCATGTAAATAGAAACCACCACCAACACGGTAGAAAAGGTCATAACCAACACTACAATGAAAGAAACACGGACAATCGAGCGTACACACCTAAGTACCACCCGTACAATCGGAGACATGAGAATCACCTCCACCACGATAATCGGTACCAAAGAGACGACCGACGCCATCGATTTGGAAACGATTACCGTGACCTAAGACAGTTTCCCAATCTACCATCAAACCAACCGCCGTCTGAAGAGAGAAGACCACTGCCTAGATACCACCCGACACAAGAACAAAACCAGGTGTGCGCTGCCATTATTGAGGAGAACGCAAACCTAGTGCCAGAGGAAAATAATCAGGATTTAAACTGAGAGGCACTGATGATGGTGGTGACCTCATTCTCCATGTAAATAGCTCAAATCAGAAGAACACATCTTCAGTGCAAAATAAGAAAGAAGTCGGACATAAGAGGTCAATTGAAATTGTAAATAATGTAAATAACATGCATAATGAATCAGATACCAATAGTTTAACTTTGAGCAATATTTATTGTGATCGGGAGTTTTTATTTGAAGAAGAAACAGAACAAAATACTCATACGACTATATCGCAAAAATGCCCCGAAATAAGAATAAAGATCAAAAGCAAAGAAGTTACAGCTCTCATTGATACAGGTTCTAACATTACATGTCTAGCAGAAGATTGGTACATATCAAATCGGAGTGAATTAGGAAAAATAGAAGAATTACCAGTAAATAATATGCACATTAGAACAGCAACCAATGAAAAATCCCGGAAAATTTCAAAAATCGTAATGATTCCTATTACCATTGGTCAACAAACTATATTAACACAAATGCTCGTAGTACCAAAACTAATACAATCAGTAATTATCGGGATAGATACACTTAGTGCCTGGAAGATGAAGATAAATTTTGAAAAGGGTGAAATGCATATGAATATTGATGATACAGATTTAGTAATTCAATTCAATAACACAAATCGAGCTGGAATTTTATGCCATATAATCACTAATGATAAAAATGTGGATAATTTAGAAGATTACTGCTGCAATGAAGATCCATACGAAGAGTGTTATTATATTGAAGAAACAAACCCCAGAACATCATGTGAATTATCCCCTGAAATAATTACAGAATCCCTCAAAAATAATTTAAATCTAAATAGTATTCAAAAACAACAATTAACTGATTTGTTATTGGACTTTCAAGATGTATTCTCCGACCAACCTGGGTTATGTAACAAATACCAGCATGTATTAAGAGTCGAAAATCCTCAAAATTTTAAATGTCATACTTACCCAGTACCATTAGCACACCAAGACGCAGTCATGCGAGAAATAAGGGAAATGGAACGCCTAGGGATCATAGAGCGAAGCAACAGCACTTTTATAAACCCAATTATCCCGGTCGTCAAGAAAACTGGTGAAATAAGACTTTGTTTGGATGCTAGAAAAGCGAACGAAATTATTATTCCAGATTACGAATGTAATAGAAGTGTCAATGAATTATTAGCAAAATGTCAAGGTGCAAAATTTATCAGTAGTATCGATCTAACTTCATCATATTGGCAAGTTCCACTATCTGAAGAATCGAGAAAATACACAGCATTCCAGTTCCGAGGAAAGACCTACCACTACAAAGTTACACCATTTGGAATCAACACATCTCAGGCAGCATTAGTAAGGGCATTGGACAAAGTTTTCGATGAGGAAGTAGAAAAATTCACCTTAATTTATGTAGACGACATTTGTATAGTTTCACCCGACTTCCAAACACACTTAAAACATTTGAGGTATATTTTCAATAAATTAGCTGAAGCAAATATGACGATAAAGTTTTTAAAATCAAAATTTTGTCAAAGTTCAGTTCCGTTCTTGGGGTACACATTAACAGAAACCGGTTTGGAAATGGACCAGGAGCGGGTCAAACCAATCCTCGATTTCCCCACACCTAAAAATAGGACACAGTTAAAATCATTTTTGGGATGCATTAACTATTATAATAAATTTATTGACAAGTATTCAGAAACAATCCAACCCTTACTACGCCTCACCTCAAAGAAACAAAAATTTATCTGGACCGAAGAAGATGATAAAACTTTTCAAAGAGTTAAGAACCTATTTCTAAAAATGAATGTTCTTCACCATCCAGACAATACGAAGCCCTTCTACCTACAAACGGATGCATCAGATTTTTCGATAGGCGGACATTTATTTCAATACCGAGATAATGGAGACAAAGCAGCAATTATGTTTTTATCACGGACACTGCAGCCAGCAGAGCAAAGATATACGACCACTGAAAAAGAATTACTCGCCATCATCTATTGTTTACAGAAAACACGGTATATAATATTGGGCTCAAAATTAAACATCATAACTGACCATCATGCATTAACATTTCTAAAAACCTGTAAACTCTTGAATAATAGATTAACAAGGTGGGCATTGGCGATTCAAGAGTACAATTTCACGATCCATCACTGTAAAGGAGCCGATAATTCGACAGCCGACGCCCTGAGCAGAATAAGTTACCCAGTTGAAGAGAACCAGGAAACATCTCAGAGAGAATTAATTATCAATTATATTAGAAGAATTCCAGACCCTAGACTACAAGAAGATCTCCGAAACATTGGGAAATTACAGTCACAAGATCCCCGCCTTCAAGAGATTCGTCAAATATTATTAATACCCCAAGATACACCTGAACACACAAAAATCAAACAATCATATAAATTACACCAGGAAATACTATACCAAAAACACCTTAATAAATGGCTCATAGTAATACCAGAAACCATCATAAATCGCCTTATTTGGGAGTGTCATTGCTACTACCTCCATTGCGGGTCTAAGAAATGTTTTGATTTACTCAGAGAATGTTTCATTTTCAAGAACATGAATCGAAGAATCCGGCAATACCTGGCATCCTGTGACTCGTGCCAACGGTGCAAAAATGATACTCATCCACCAAGAGGTTTCGCTCAAGGTATCAGTTGTAATCAGAAGAACGAACAGTTAGCTATCGACATTATAGGTCCTTTGCCGCCTGGCCGAGGAAATGTGAAATTCATGTTAATTGTCCTGGACATTTTCACTAAATTTATCAAATTATACCCAATGCAGCGTGCCACCACACAAACCATACTAAATAAATTGTTTAACCAACACTTTATAGAACATGGAATACCCCAGAGGATCCAAAGTGATAACGGTACGCAATTTAAGAGCCACAAATGGATAAGAAAGTTAGAAGAAAACAATATTATTCCAATATTTAACCCTGTGTACCATCCCCAATTTAATATGGCCGAAAGACCTATTAAAGAAGTGAAGCGCTGCTTAAGAACATACTGCTCAAGACAACACAGAAAATGGGCTCAGTGTATAACAGAAATTAATGAATACTTGAACGAAATTCCTCACGAAACTACAGGATTCAGTCCGAATGAACTACAGTTAGGAAGAAAAGATTTCAGGTTCTGGGAACGATATGTGGAAAACCCATTTTCAGAAGATGTCCCACTAGAACAGAAGATATTCCTCGCCTCCCAACGGATCCGAGAAAAGAAGGGAACACGAGCAAGAAGAGCTAACCGCGGTGTATTACCAACATTATTCAATTTAAACGATTTGGTATTGGTCAAAAATCATCAACTATCAAATGCAGCATTTGGAGAAACAGCCAAACTATTCGCCATATACGAAGGACCGTACCGCATCTCAAGTATCCTGGGACATTCGACTTATTTTGTACAAAAGTTAAATGAAGAACAAGAGTTTGGACCCTACCATGTAACTGCTCTTAGAAAATATATAACGCCAAACCGAGATCAACAATAAATACAGTGTAAATAGTGTTATTAACAGTTATATAAACATTTGGACAATACACGGACAACTAATTAAAAGTTGTAGATTAATTTGTTTATTTATGGATTGAGGGGATAAAAGACTCCAGTAAATATAAACAATAGTGTAATAAATGTTGAACAGTGAAACAAAATTTGAAATAAGTGAAGTGCGCGTGGACAGTATTAGGACCTGAAGTTATGATTGTAAATATTAGGTCATATAATCCATTTAGTTTTAAGAAATCATCATTTTAAATTATAAATAAATATTTTATCATTTAGTATAGTTTTGTAAATATTTGTTCCTATTATTATCGAGTTTTCATTAATTTCAATTCTTTAAATTAATTCAACTCTGAGGGGATATTGTAATAGTTCACAAACATTTACATTTAAATTTCATAAATGAACACCCATATAAATAAACAAACACACAGCTTAATAATTATTTGTATATAATATGTCAACCTAGTATATCACTCAGTTAATATAAATTATTTGATAATGTTATTTTCCTAAAATCATTCATTAATTTATTACCATCTACCATAAAAATTTTAGATAAGTTAAGTTAGATCAGCTGTATTCATAATTTAATGTAATTTATATTTATGGGTCAGGGAACGCTATCTCAAATTATCTATTTTATATAGCATGTTTTTCAAAATTTGATCTCTAATAATTCAGTGAAGTGTTTACCAAAGACCAAGTTAGTGAACCATGTGTTACATTGTTAAAGTGAAAAGTGGAACCATTGTAAAGGACTCCAGCTTCTATTCCAGAGAGAGATGGCCAAGTGTTAACTTCATTGTACCTGGACCTCGTTCCAATTTTAAATTTCATCCCCCTTAATTAGTAGATTTTTTTTTTTGGTTAGCCAGCGGTAAACCTGATCTTAGTTGATTCCCCTTTAAGTGGCCAAATTTATCTATCTGAAGAAAAGATCAGGGTGAAGAGATAAACTCTTGGTAAGACCAATCCAAAATTTACTTCACCAACCATTGTTGAAGAGGAACAGACTTTCAAACAAAGACTTGATTTAATTAAATATAAAAGGAGATCAGAATTGGCAATTTATATTATTATCAAAATTATTTATTCTATTCAAAAGTATTTATGATTGTGATATTCAAACAAATTAATTTTTCAATGTCATGCCCGCACGATTCCCAGAACCCTATGTGAAGAGATCATGCTTCTCAAGAACTGAGCTAATGCCCTTAAATTGTACCATATTAATCCAATTAGCATAAGTAATTTTATCTAACCCCATCCACTGTAATAATCCTTGTACGTCCCCCTAGAGTTCAATTTTGATATTCATATTTATTGTTATTGTTGAATAAATAATAGTTTTGTAACAGATTACCATTCTTTTATTTCAAATTTAAATATTAAATAGGCTAGTATCACACTAATTATAATGACGCCATCTTGAACAATAATAATTAATTAGAATTAAGAAGAAAATATAAGAGTCACCTACCTGTACTTATAATTAAAGATATTTATTTATTTATTTATATTTACAAACCAAAAAGGTGAGTTGTAATTCAAAAAGAAAACGCATATTATGTGCTGTTTGAAAGGGAAAATAAGACTGCCACCATCAAATATGCCACCCCCGGCTTTATCAAATAAATAATACGTTTGGAGAAACATCATAATATATTGAATTTTAGATAACATTATAGACGTTATAATTCTTGCTTCCAAATTACATCTTTGGGCTACTGTTTAGGCCTTCATAAGATTTTTCAACCCAACGAAGCGGGTTAACAACAGCTAGTGTTGAATTATAGGGAAGGATATAAGGTTGTCATGGCAACCTTAAAAAGTAAGACAAATTAAATCCTAAAAAAGGCAGAAGAAGTTTTTATGTTTTATTTCCACGGGTGAAACCGTGTTGATCAGCTAGTCTATTATATATTGGACAGGTACGTCTTACGGCTCATGTCTTACGGATCACCCACATGTTTTTCCTTCCACCATGGATCACCCTTGGTAATCTAAACAGTGTCTTGACACTCTGCATGAACATTCATTCCATTCCGTCACCCCGTAATTTTTGTAAAGGTTCCACAATAACTAGAATCGGGGTTTTCAGAATTAAAAATGTTTTAGTTAAGGGTTTGCGTGCTGGCCGAGGGCGATTTATAGGCTGTTCCAAAAAATTGAGTGATTATATCAAACAGCGAGACTATTTCTCTCTGATAAACGAATAATCCAATCTTCAGAGTGATTGAAAAATATTTTGGGGAATTGTGTTTCCTCATTTTTTGGCAAAACCTTCTCTTATACTCTTTTTATGCTCATACTTTTTATACTTTTACTTGAAATGGCGTCCTGGTAGGTATTTTAAGCCAAGTATGAATGACAGTCGAGTGTAGAATGATTGTGGCGCGATCTTGCAGTCTTGTTACTGACTAAGGCCGACATGTTCCTTAGACAGGACTGTTAATTAATAGCCCAAGAGCCAATGGTAACTAAAAGACCTACATTTTAACGTGGGATCCGAACCACAATTAATTTCGCCTGGTTTACAATTTACGAAATGGTATAATTATGAGGAAGGTCTTTATTATGAACGTAGTACTCAATATTGCGGATGTAAATCCACACTGGGGAGCACCACGTCCACATGCAAGCCATCGCTCATAACTATCCACAATTCGTGACTTCCAAGTAGCTATATTACAGGACACGTCACCGTTCCAGTCTTATATTTAGTGTTACAGTTTTTGGTTTATCCACGTCTATCTTAAATAAAGATATAGTGAGGGAGATGATGATGCTTGGCTGTTTACTAACAAAACCAGATGAATTTGGATTTTTAGAAGAGGTGAAATAAATAATAACTGATGATCAACTGAATTTGTTGTGTCAATCATCTGTTGCAAAAACATTTATTTGACCTGTTTATTGATTTTTATTCCCAATACTAGCTGCTATACCCGTGCTTCGCAACGGGGTGAAAATTAAGTGTGGAAGAACGTTTTACCCTTAGTATAAAAAATCATCATTGATACTTAACTTAAAACTATCCCATAGATTTTAGACAAACAAAAAAATATAAACCAACTTTTAGATAAAATAATAAACAAAAAAGTAGACCTTTAATACCACCAAGTAGGGATGTGTCGGTACCTGAAGTCGGTTCTCGGTACCACCGGTTCTTGGCAAAAGAACCGGTACCGAGAACCGATGTCAAAATGTCGGTACCGGTACTTCGGTACCCATAGTAATCGGCAGGAGTAACTATCGGTCACAAAAGACGATCGATTGCACCGCGCATTGCCGCGGGCGTTGCGCCGATGGCAAATGCCACTGTGTACTATTATTGAAGATCAATAATGTTTCTCAAATTACTTTTGATTCGAAATTTACCTTACATTTTTTACTCTTGCTTGATTTTTTACTCTAATACTTAAAATTAATGGGAATGGGATTATTTTCTTTGGGAATTGTAAGATTATCCATGGAAACTCATTTGGAAACTGTTAATTTTCACCTTAGCATTTGTTCTTGATTGATTTTTACTGCAATTTTTAAAATTAATTGGAATGGGGTTATTTTCTATGAGAATTGTAAAATTATGAATGGAAACAATTTTGTAAACTGTTATTTTCCACCTTGGAATTTGTTATTTTGTTCACATAGTATATATTTCTTATATCATCTGCTAACAGAGGGATAAACAATTAATTTAAGAAGTGAAATAGTATTTTATGACTTGGTGAAACTTACACTTGAAAATTAAAACATTTTTAAAACAGTAACATACAACACAAATTGTCTGTAGGTTTGAGGGTACATTACATTATATAACATTATTATCCGTATTATGAATAATTGACTGGATAGCCGAGTGGATAAAGTGCCCTCACCTGAGGGTCGCCGGTTCGATTCCTGACAGAATCAAAACTGGGTCCAGTTGCCATTTGTCATTGGGCTATGAATTAATGACGCTATCTAACAAAAGGTCGTCGTTAGATAGTAACAAGACCCGGGTTTGGACCGTTCCCGATCAAAACGTTAAAAAATGCCACTGGCGTAGAAAGATACAAAATACAAAAAAAAATACAAAAATAACACGTTGTGACAAACGCTTGGTACCGATGGTACCGGTACCGAGAACCGAGAACCGATCTTGTCAAGAACCGGTACCGGTACCGACTTTGAAATAAGTGGTACCTACCACAAATCATTAAAAGTCCATGATTGTTATAAGGCATAATTGGATCGTAGTTGAAAGCTATACCCCTAAACTGATCCCATGTCATACGCATGAAATTCGCTCTTTCGTCCCTTCTTTGTCCTAAAAGATGTTCACGATCTTGTGTTGCTTGGCTTAATCTTTGGTTAAAATGTCTTTCATTGTCATTAGTTAGACGGGCCTCGCGCTGATCAGGAGTTTCCTCAGCACGTGAAGTAGCCGCTCTCTCCGTATTTGCAGCTAGACGCGCCTCACGCTGAGCCGGTGTTTCCTCAGCACGTGAAGCAGGCGCTCTCTCCGCGTTTGCAGCTAGACGCGCCTCACGCTGAGCCGGTGTTTCCTCAGCACGTGAAGCAGCCGCTCTCTCCGCATTTGTAGCTAGACGCTCCTCACGCTGAGCCGGTGTTTCCTCAGCACGTGAAGCAGCCGCTCTCTCCGCGTTTGCAGCTAGACGCGCCTCACGCTGAGCCGGTGTTTCCTCAGCACGTGAAGCAGCCGCTCTCTCCGCATTTGTAGCTAGACGCTCCTCACGCTGAGCCGGTGTTTCCTCAGCACGTGAAGCAGCCGCTCTCTCCGCATTTGTAGCTAGACGCTCCTCACGCTGAGCCGGTGTTTCCTCAGCACGTGAAGCAGCCGCTCTCTCCGCATTTGTAGCAAGACGCGCCTCTCGCTGAGCCGGTGTTTCCTCAGCACGTGAAGCAGCCGCTCTCTCCGCATTTGCAGCTAAACGCGCCTCACGCTGAGCCGGTGTTTCCTCAGCACGTGAAGCAGCCGCTCTCTCCGCATTTGTAGCAAGACGCGCCTCTCGCTGAGCCGGGTTTCCTCAGCACGTGAAGCAGCCGCTCTCTCCGCGTTTGCAGCTAGACGCGCCTCTCGCTGAGCCGGTGTTTCCTCAGCACGTGAAGCAGCCGCTCTCTCCGCGTTTGCAGCTAGACGCGCCTCTCGCTGAGCCGGGTTTCCTCAGCACGTGAAGCAGCCGCTCTCTCCGCATTTGTAGCTAGACGCTCCTCACGCTGAGCCGGTGTTTCCTCAGCACGTGAAGCAGCCGCTCTTTCCGCGTTTGCAGCTAGACGCGCCTCTCGCTGAGCCGGGTTTCCTCAGCACGTGAAGCAGCCGCTCTCTCCGCGTTTGCAGCTAGACGCGCCTCTCGCTGAGCCGGGTTTCCTCAGCACGTGAAGCAGCCGCTCTCTCCGCATTTGTAGCTAGACGCTCCTCACGCTGAGCCGGTGTTTCCTCAGCACGTGAAGCAGCCGCTCTCTCCGCATTTGTAGCAAGACGCGCCTCTCGCTGAGCCGGGTTTCTTCAGCACGTGAAGCAGCCGCTCTCTCCGCGTTTGCAGCTAGACGCGCCTCTCGCTGAGCCGGTGTTTCCTCAGCACGTGAAGCAGCCGCTCTCTCCGCGTTTGCAGCTAGACGCGCCTCTCGCTGAGCCGGGTTTCCTCAGCACGTGAAGCAGCCGCTCTCTCCGCATTTGTAGCTAGACGCTCCTCACGCTGAGCCGGTGTTACCTCAGCACGTGAAGCAGCCGCTCTCTCCGCGTTTGCAGCTAGACGCGCCTCTCGCTGAGCCGGGTTCCCTCAGCACGTGAAGCAGCCGCTCTCTCCGCGTTTGCAGCTAGACGCGCCTCTCGCTGAGCCGGGTTTCCTCAGCACGTGAAGCAGCCGCTCTTTCCGCATTTGTAGCTAGACGCTCCTCACGCTGAGCCGGTGTTTCCTCAGCACGTGAAGCAGCCGCTCTCTCCGCGTTTGCAGCTAGACGCGCCTCACGCTGAGCCGGTGTTTCCTCAGCACGTGAAGCAGCCGCTCTCTCCGCATTTGTAGCTAGACGCTCCTCACGCTGAGCCGGTGTTTCCTCAGCACGTGAAGCAGCCGCTCTCTCCGCATTTGTAGCAAGACGCTCCTCTCGCTGAGCCGGTGTTTCCTCAGCACGTGAAGCAGCCGCTCTCTCCGCATTTGCAGCTAAACGCGCCTCACGCTGAGCCGGTGTTTCCTCAGCACGTGAAGCAGCCGCTCTCTCCGCATTTGTAGCAAGACGCGCCTCTCGCTGAGCCGGGTTTCCTCAGCACGTGAAGCAGTCGCTCTCTCCGCATTTGTAGCAAGACGCTCCTCACGCTGAGCCGGTGTTTCCTCAGCACGTGAAGCAGCCGCTCTCTCCGCGTTTGCAGCTAGACGCGCCTCTCGCTGAGCCGGGTTTCCTCAGCACGTGAAGCAGCCGCTCTCTCCGCATTTGTAGCTAGACGCTCCTCACGCTGAGCCGGTGTTTCCTCAGCACGTGAAGCAGCCGCTCTCTCCGCGTTTGCAGCTAGACGCGCCTCTCGCTGAGCCGGGTTTCCTCAGCACGTGAAGCAGCCGCTCTCTCTGCATTTGCAGCTAGACGGGCCTCACGCTGAGCCGGTGTTTCCTCAGCACGTGAAGCAGCCACTCTCTCCGCGTTTGCCGCCAGTCGGGCCTCGCGCTGAGCCGGGGTTTCTTCATCACGCAACTGGGCACTTACTCTGGCTTTTTTTTATTTTTGGGAGAGGTTACGTTTTCTACTTGGCATTTAATCAATACTTTCAAGCACATTTGACTTCAGCTCAAATGAAATTATTCAAATACAAACTGAATGAACACTCACTATTGAATATTTTAAATGTTTTGAAATTATAACATCAGTTTCATCAATGCTTGTAAATAAAAATCAAGTAAGATAATAAAAAACATCTGATAAGTACTGTAAAAGCGGGGCTGCTGGCCCACTTTGCATGAATTAGCATAATGACAGCTGGCAGAAGTGACGTCACAGGCTGTGACGTAGCTGTGCTGTTGGTATTTAAAGTAATGCCAGGTGTTGGGGGGTATTTAAATTTTAAATGACCGGAAATGGGTCAATGTCGGTTGGGGATATTTTTTTTACAAAAGTATTATTTTACATTAAGTTTGAAAAGTTTGCTCCCAAATTTAAAATTAATGGGAATGGGATTATTTTCTTTGGGAATTGTAAGATTATCCATGGAAACTCATTTGGAAACTGTTAATTTTCACCTTAGCATTTGTTCTTGATTGATTTTTACTGCAATTTTTAAAATTAATTGGAATGGGGTTATTTTCTATGAGAATTGTAAAATTATGAATGGAAACAATTTTGTAAACTGTTATTTTCCACCTTGGAATTTGTTATTTTGTTCACATAGTATATATTTCTTATATAATCTGCTAACAGAGGGATAAACAATTAATTTAAGAAGTGAAATAGTATTTTATGACTTGGTGAAACTTACACTTGAAAATTAAAACATTTTTAAAACAGTAACATACAACACAAATTGTCTGTAGGTTTGAGGGTACATTACATTATATAACATTATTATCCGTATTATGAATAATTGACTGGATAGCCGAGTGGATAAAGTGCCCTCACCTGAGGGTCGCCGGTTCGATTCCTGACAGGATCAAAACTGGGTCCAGTTGCCATTTGTCATTGGGCTATGAATTAATGACGCTATCTAACAAAAGGTCGTCGTTAGATATTAACAAGACCCGGGTTTGGACCGTTCCCGATCAAAACGTTAAAAAATGCCACTGGCGTAGAAAGATACAAAATACAAAAAAAAATACAAAAATAACACGTTGTGACAAACGCTTAGTACCGATGGTACCGGTACCGAGAACCGAGAACCGATCTTGTCAAGAACCGGTACCGGTACCGACTTTGAAAAAAGTGGTACCTACCACAAATCATTAAAAGTCCATGATTGTTATAAGGCATAATTGGATCGTAGTTGAAAGCTATACCCCTAAACTGATCCCATGTCATACGCATGAAATTCGCTCTTTCGTCCCTTCTTTGTCCTAAAAGATGTTCACGATCTTGTGTTGCTTGGCTTAATCTTTGGTTAAAATGTCTTTCATTGTCATTAGTTAGACGGGCCTCGCGCTGATCAGGAGTTTCCTCAGCACGTGAAGTAGCCGCTCTCTCCGTATTTGCAGCTAGACGCGCCTCACGCTGAGCCGGTGTTTCCTCAGCACGTGAAGCAGGCGCTCTCTCCGCGTTTGCAGCTAGACGCGCCTCACGCTGAGCCGGTGTTTCCTCAGCACGTGAAGCAGCCGCTCTCTCCGCATTTGCAGCTAAACGCGCCTCACGCTGAGCCGGTGTTTCCTCAGCACGTGAAGCAGCCGCTCTCTCCGCATTTGTAGCAAGACGCGCCTCTCGCTGAGCCGGGTTTCCTCAGCACGTGAAGCAGTCGCTCTCTCCGCATTTGTAGCAAGACGCTCCTCACGCTGAGCCGGTGTTTCCTCAGCACGTGAAGCAGCCGCTCTCTCCGCGTTTGCAGCTAGACGCGCCTCTCGCTGAGCCGGGTTTCCTCAGCACGTGAAGCAGCCGCTCTCTCCGCATTTGTAGCTAGACGCTCCTCACGCTGAGCCGGTGTTTCCTCAGCACGTGAAGCAGCCGCTCTCTCCGCGTTTGCCGCTAGTCGGGCCTCGCGCTGAGCCGGGGTTTCTTCATCACGCAACTGGGCACTTACTCTGGCTTTTTTTTTATTTTTGGGAGAGGTTACTTTTTCTACTTGGCATTTAATCAATACTTTCAAGCACATTTGACTTCAGCTCAAATGAAATTATTCAAATACAAACTGAATGAACACTCACTATTGAATATTTTAAATGTTTTGAAATTATAACATCAGTTTCATCAATGCTTGTAAATAAAAATCAAGTAAGATAATAAAAAACATCTGATAAGTACTGTAAAAGCGGGGCTGCTGGCCCACTTTGCATGAATTAGCATAATGACAGCTGGCAGAAGTGACGTCACAGGCTGTGACGTAGCTGTGCTGTTGGTATTTAAAGTAATGCCAGGTGTTGGGGGGTATTTAAATTTTAAATGACCGGAAATGGGTCAATGTCGGCTGGGGATATTTTTTTACAAAAGTATTATTTTACATTAAGTTTGAAAAGTTTGCTCCCAAATTTGAAAAGTAGGTTGTTGTCGGTGCTGAAATTTCTTGCTTATTTTTATTCTTCTTGTTGTTGTAAGTTGGCAAATACACATTTTTTTTGTTTTGATTGTTTGTTGCATAAAGTTCCAAAGATAAGCCAAACCCAGTGGCTATAAGTTGTTTTAGTTCTTCACTAAAAATTTCCAAATCCTTGCAGGTTGTAAGATTGATAGTTTTGTAGTGAATCCCGCGAATGTTGAGAGACATGACTAGAGTTGTTTACTCGACTAGAGGTGTAGCAGGAATGATTATTGCAAAGCCGGTGCTGCGGGTACCTCTGACGGTGGGGGTAGTGGTGGGGGTAATGGTGAGGATAAAAAATGGCAGGCGTTTGTTTAATCACTTTGAATTTAATCGCTGCCACCCGAGTCGATGTTGCAATTCTTCTAGTTTATCCAACCAGTTCTTTTGATATGTTTTGCAACTACATTTACAGTAGCAGCAAGAATTACATTTTGTACAAGCTTTTCCGTCAACTTGATCTTCAGGTATTCTAAAACATTTTTCTTTGCAACAATAAGTTAAAAGTATTAGATTATTTCTTTTGGATGACATGTTGGTTGTAGCTTGTCTTAAACAGAACTGAGCCTCTCAACGTTATGGTTCCGTATTTATGTAAAGTATCCGAATAAAACCATCGAATAAAACTATCAAATAAAATAATCGAATAATACTATCGATTAAAAGTTCAAGGTCATCCGTTTGAGCTTTTAAAAAAATACAACATATCAGTATATAAAAAAACATATACTGATATGTTGTTTATTTATCTTTTTATTTAAAACATTTTTTACAATACAATATTTACAATGTTATTTTTGTGCGATGTGCAGAGTAAGTTCCGTAGAGTTGATATACTGAGTGATTCTTATAGTGCTTAAAGCGATTGATAGAAAATAAATATGTAGATGTTTACATAAAAGCACTTAGTAAAAATTAACTTAGTTGATTTTTATTAAGTGCTTTTACGTAAACATCTACGTATTTATTTTCCATCAATAGCTTTAAGCACAATATGAATCACGCAGTACAGTATTTCGCGAAACAACTTACACTAGAACAACTTTCTGCAAACGTACTTTGGGTATTTTCCCACACTCAAATTAATTCCAACTCGTTATGGTTGTGACAGAAAATCAGGGGAAACGGAATAGGAAGTTAGCAGATCGTTATCGTGGTTTTGATTGGCTGATACAGTGAAGAAGAAGAAAACC
The DNA here is from genome assembly GCA_035578135.1 of Flexamia atlantica. Classification (NCBI taxonomy): domain Eukaryota; kingdom Metazoa; phylum Arthropoda; class Insecta; order Hemiptera; family Cicadellidae; genus Flexamia; species Flexamia atlantica. Next base: position 230,936,325 of record JAQJVK010000001.1, read on the forward strand.
ATGTTTTTACAACGACATCTAAATAAAGTGCTTCGAACTAACCCGCTCCAATAAGCTTACCACTTGGCTCCATTTAAGTGTCAGACCGGTGCCCTGGACCATAGTGTCCAACCATCCGTTTTTAAGAGGACATGTCCTCCTTTTTACTTTCTCCCCCCTATACAATGTATATGGAGAAACTATTGTTTTCGTCAAAATTTTCGAGTTTTCGACGAGGTGTCTGTCTGTGTGTGTGCGTATGGATGTAAACAAAGGTAGAGACGACATTAGTTGTGTTGTCCGATTTTCATGAAATTTGGGATGTAGGTATAAAACCATGATATCTCCAGGCGTTTCATTCATTTTTTTCATTTTTTATTTTTAAGGGTATTTGCCCCATCAAAACCCATAAAACTTCATCCATTATGGCGGATTCAAGATGGCGGCCGATTTTTTTTACCTACGAAAAATGAAGTTCATACCTCCCCTCAATTATCGGTAGTGGTATTATGACACCAGATTGATTTATACATCATCCGTGGCATTTGTTTCCTATATCTTAATGCTATTGTCACCTTCTTGGACGCCATCTTGAAAATGAGGCACTTCCGGTGGTCAAACTTTGGTAAACTTTTAGTATGTTGTTCAGTACATAAAATATGACAGAAAAACGCAAAAATCTCTCTTGTAGGAATTTTTCAGGGTTAGGTGTTTTTTTTCATATCTTTCCTCGACTGTATGGCCTGTGGTGGAACCAAAACTTGTGACTTATATCGTAGACCCATATCCGGTTCTGCAAGCTCTATTAGCCTATTATGTATAGCCATGGTGGAAGGTGGAATTCAACCATGGGGTAGGCTGGTAGGCTATAGCTTTAAATGAGGTGTCAGGAATATTCTTCCTCTGATTGAATAACATTAATTTTTTCCTAGCTGCAGGTTATGTTCCCGGTCCTCAAAAGACGTCACAATTTGTTTACATTTTCGACTGAGATAACCTGAACACTTTTATTACTCTCTTCTCTTCACCACTATAGACCTTGCCCCCCACCCCAACTTCAAGAATTTTGCGGGCCTACAAAGCGGCCGCAAAGCTGACCAACAGTGGACTTGATGTCATATCTTTTGAGCTGTCTTCTACTTGTATTTAAGTACTTAAAATACGTTGTTTATGTTTCACGTTCAATTAGGATAACAATTATTGATCATCTTTTTATTCTTGGTCGAGGTTTATTGAGTAACAAATGACGATAATTCCTAGATTAAAAAAATTATATATTTTTGTGTGGCGCGGGTCCTCTTGTGGCGCGGGCCCTCTTGTGGCGCGGGCTCCTATGCGCGCGCCTATGGCGCCTATGCTTAAATCCGGCCCTGGGTCTGACACTTAAATGGAGCCAAGTGGTAAGCTTATTGGAGCGGGTTAGTTCGAAGCACTTTAGTTAGATTTCGTTGTAAAAACATGGTTTTCTTCTTCTTCACTGAATCAGCCAATCAAAACCTCGATAACGATCTGCTAACTTCCTATTCCGTTTCCCCTGATTTTCTGTCACGACGTGTATACAACCAAAACGAGTTGGAATTAATTTGAGTGTGGGAAAATACCTAAAGTACATATGCCTCTAGTGCAAGTTGTTTCGCGAAATATTGTACTGCGTGATTCATATTGTGCTTAAAGCGATTGATAGAAAATAAATAGTAGATGTTTACATAAAAGCACTTAATAAAAATTAACTAAATTAATTTTGATTAAGTGCTTTTATGAAAACATCTACGTATTTATTTTCTATCAATCTCTGTAAGCACAATATGAATAACTCAGAACCGTATTTCGCTAAACAACTTGCACTAGTGGCAAACGTACTAAATCAATTTAATCTAAACAAATCGGTAAAGCCATTAAAATTGAAAGTCTAGCAAACAAAACAAGAAAACGAAAATATAAACAAAATAGACGACGACGCCGACGACGATCGATATATCGCTATCGCATCGATCTTTTTAGTTCGTAGCACTTTTATCAGACAGCGCTACTGTTCCCTTTACCACCGAGTTAACATAGAAGTGCCAACTCTTTACGAAGTTCATTATTACTATATGCCTATAGGGATTGCGGTATTTTTTACGGTCATAAATCATTGTTTTTATAGTCCTCTTCGCGTCAGCTGAAGTCGAGAGCTAGCTTCAGCGAAGACATAGAGTAATAATGAAGGCCAAGTCTGGCCAGGGATATTTTTTCTCCCGGATGGAAACATTGGTGCATAACAGTGTTGCCAGACGTGGGGATTTTTCCCCACATTGGCAATTTTCAGCCATAAGGGCCATAAGAATTGGTCGGTGGGGAATTAGTGGGGATTTTAGCTTTGTGGGGAATTATATGGAGATTTTTGAATTTTGGGCAATTTTGTTGGCTGACCTGTATGATCAGCAAAGAAAATGGGAAAAACCGCTCCGGGAATTGTGGTATTTGACTGTTTTTTTTAATTAGCATGCGCAATCGTATGTTTCATAAGTTATTAGTAATTATTTTTATGTTTTAACCATTGTTGTGGACAGAAGTTTGTGCGCGAGGTTTCATTTGGTTCCGTAGGTGCCCCTTGTAATTGAACGCTTTGTCAAGGAATGAGCTCAGTGTTTTAGAATAGATTTTTAGAGTTTTATTTCTTTATTACATTGTAATTTGGTTAATTTATGCCTCAAAATAGAGAATTTGTTTTTGTAAATATGATTAAAGTGGGGATTTTTTGGGGATTTTTCGTGTTTTCCCTGTATGGGGAAATGTGGGGAATTTTCGGTGGCACCAGTGGGGAATTAGTGAAAATCTATCTGGCAACACTGTGGTGCATCGTTTGCAAGATTTCAAGTGTCAAAAACTATTTGAAATTAAGTAACTTACATGTTTACTATCGCTATTGATAGTATTATACTATACCTTGACAGTATACTATAACCAAAATAATGACCAACTCCGCTGTGGTTCAAAAGTCTAAAGGGCCGGCGCCAACTGTTGACCAGATTAATGCAGACAGAATAACTCAGGTACATTGTCAATATAACCTAAAATAATTTGTTTGCGTATTTCATAACACTAAATCAAAACAATAAGCAACGATAATCCAGGAGTAAAGGGTTCATTATAGTTTAAGTGGCTGTTAGTTTAACTAGACCACTAACCAGTTTAGCCAAGGCCTAACTTATCATTATTTTGTTGAAGATTGCATCTTTGGTTATGTTTACCTGTTTGGTTGTTTCAAGGCGGTCTGTAAAATTATTGTCCTCCCAGTCCTGGTGACAGGATTATTGGGCCCCTGTGCAATTAAGAAGTCTGGCCCCAATCTACTTACCTTGACTCTGGTGATTATTTTTTACTAATTTGTGTGCCCTGGGCACACAAATTATACCTACCCATTCTGCCCCCTCTGTCGCTGGCCCTGCGTACAGCTATTTCTAGAACCTGGCCCTTAACCCTTTTAGTGCCGTAGGGCCCGGAGCGGGCCATTCGTTTTATGTTATTAATGTGCCGGTGGGACCGGAGCGGGCCACCACATTTCGGTCACTAATTTACCGCGGGACCGTAGCGGACCACTCTACATTTTTATGCATATAATATTTATTTCTTACTTTAATGGCTGCGAATCGTGCCGAACGCCTCTCTACTAACCAATCTTTCGTTTCATATGAATTTTTCTCCTGTCCTGTCTTTAGCACCAGCTAAAACATCATTCTGAAATTGCAGTCAGCTGTCGTCAGTTTCATATAACCTCGCAATTATTGTGCCGGTGTTGTATTCGCGTTGTTGTGGTTACAGTTATTGACATTTTATTAAAACTTAATTGTTATAGCTACTTTAAAGATGTGTTTTGTGCGTTTTGTGACAGTAATATGAATGAATCTGGAATACGAAAATTGTTGGAAGCTAGTTGTTCGTCCATCGACAACTCATTCCTCAGTGCATCGGTCGATGGATCCCAAATTAATCTTGGTAATGTAGCAATAAATGAAGGAATTGCCTGTCAAGGAATAGACAGTAATGAAGTGGAGACTAGTTTCGGCCATTTAGGCTACGGTAAAAGTGCCGATACTCTACCACCAACTTATGCAATCCGAAGGTTAGGTTAGGTTAGGTTAGTAAGGCCGAAATGTAAGGTTTTGGTTTTTGTTTTTTTTATTCATAACCCATGGGAGTAAATTGATGTTTTATATATGGTTTTTATTTGTTTTTAAATGTACTTTTACATAAAAATATTGGAAATTACCCAACTATAAAATATAACCTAGATTTTGTAGGTTAAACAGGAAAATAAAATTTTGGGTAAAATTGTTTTTATATTTATTTTTATATATGTCTACCAAAAAATTTTTATTTTCTCTTTATGTTGTCACTTTCAAAAAGCACAGATATGCAGCTGAAAAGTAAAAAAAAATCATTAAAATATATTAATAAATACATTTTTGGTGAACTTTTTTCTGAACGCTTACAAATTTGCCAAAAAAGCCACGGCACTTTATGCAGGTAGCAGTGAAAAACGGCGCGGCACAATTTTTACTCTTTGTTCCGGCACTAAAAGGGTTAACAATGTTATACTCGATGTGTTCCTGCTGGCGGGAAATTTGGTAAATTCACACCATTATACTAAAAACGTCTCACACAGTAACAGTATAAGACTGTCTTCAATGGACATCTCAAAAAAGACTGATATCAAATAGCACCACTAACTTAATTATTGTTATCTCTGAAAAACAAAATAACACGTTTTTTAGAAATCCGACCTTGTGGATCATTAGCAAATTTAAAACCAAAAGGGTATTTTTTACCTTTCTGCAGCATTTCTGTTTTAAAACAAAAACAAGTAGCCTAACTTAGAGTAAATGCATTTTTATGAATTCTTGGTTTTTTTTCAATGCACATTTCTAACATATGAAATGGTACTTTGATATTATATGGAGGCAACCCTTGTACAAGCGTTGCGATGGTTATGGTTAGGTTATCATAAAATATGTTAGAAGGACTTTCCTCGTTTCGTTATGAATCAAACGATACAAGATGAGTCTGTCGAATCCTGTTGACAGGTGTTGCACGTGCTTGGTCAACGACCTCACCTTGGCCTACTTGGAGAGCATTTCGCTCAAAAATATGACTCATCATGTATCATTAGATTCATAACGAAACGAGGGATGTCCTACAAACATAATTATAATAACCTAATCTACCATAACTGCCATAGCGTGCTGTGTAAGAGTGAAGATCGGGTGTGGGAGTGGGGTCGGTAGTAGGAGGCCGATAGCGACGGCAGCGACACATTCAACACAATCCTCACCGAAATCGCTGCCTTCTGGAAGGTAGGAAACAAAGACCGCTCATCATAATTATATAACATTTGGTACAGTAAGTCAATTAAAGTACGGTATGATCTTTCCAATTGAAGGGGTCCCGCCAGTAACATTGTAAGCGACATAGAGTAAGTTTTTCAGGAAATTGTAAAAAACATATAATTGGGAATGTAATGATGTAAATATGTTTTATTTGTTATATATAATTAATATCATGAAACTAGCCAAACTATAAAGTATTACAATATTATCGCACATAGCCTAATAAAAAAAAGTTATTGCCCAAAAAGTGATTTTAAAATTGCAATAACGTTGTAAATGACAGTCGTTTGCAACGTTGTTGCCGCCTTTGGCGCTTGCAACAACGTTTGCAACGTTTCTTTTGGTTTCTTCTTTTCATTTATGTACAGTTTCCCAGCATTTCTTCTCTGCTTACGTACATTTTTGGTCCAACTTTCGAACTTAACAGGGCGTTTTTTACTACGGATGGCGACAGTATGGTGCGTGGTGCTATTGCCATTTTTGGCAGTTACAACGTTGCTGTAACTGCGGGACTAACAGCGCTTGGTTTTCAACCTGTGGTAATGCTGTCAATACGAGAGATAGCCTATCAACGAAAAAATACCCTGCACTGATGCAGGATGTCGTTTACAACCTTACTGCATAGAAATCTCAATTTTGAAAAAGTTGTCGTTTACAACGTTACTGGCGGGACCCCTTCAATTATGAAATTATTTTCGGTATTCAGTAACAAAAAACTCTAAAGGCCTCCATATAGTACCGAAGTACATTTTCGAATAATGTTTAATGCTATTCCCTATTTTTTATAAATGTCCTCCCTTTTTAACCCAACTCTCCTCAATGAAAAAGCACACCCTAATGGTGACCTAAGTAATATAAAATACTAGTTGTTAAATAACGTCTGCTTCTTGTGAGAGATGTATGAATAAATGGAAATGTTTTCAGCTGGCAAATCAATACTGGGCACCTCACAGCAAAGCAAATCATCTACCGTTTGATGAAAATGTAGTGAAGGATATTTACATCAAAGAAATATGTGGGTCAAAGTAAGTAAAGTCATACTATCTTACTCATCTTAGTCATACTCTTAATTTCTTGCAATTTATATTATCCATATATTTTTTATAGGGGCTTACAGTCTATTTACAATAAGTTAATTTTAGGCCTAGTTAGAAAAATATTTCACGAAGACCTTAACAAACACATCAATAATCCTTGCCCATAATCATTGATTATACGTCATTGATAATGCCTAAAAAATTGTGTTTTAAAATTTATCTATACATACTGCTTCTGTTTGATATGTAAGCCATTTGAAGGAGATATTTAATTTTTAGTTTATTCCTCATTAGCAAAATACTTTCTTGTTTTAAACAACATTATTTTTGCGGGTGAGGTAGAATTGTCAACCCTATTCTATTTTTCTGCAGAGCTCTATGCCCAATTTTTGTTGAAATGGTGGGCTTTCAACGCAGCCAGTTGTTCTTGAAAACGCTTACACACTTAAAAACACATATACATGCACATAACAGTCTCTCACTACCCGATTTTTTTCGGAACCAAACTTAACGTCTCGTGTCTTCAGGGGGATTTCCCCTAATTTTTTAAGCTTTCCGATAGTGCACACACTGCAAGCGCCTGGCGACAACTGACCTTGACTCATCCTGCTGTGGTGGGGGGAGGGGAGCGTTTACCTTTTCCATAGATAAGATGGGACCTATGCTGGTCGCTCTCGTCACTAATTCTTTTATTTTCCTTACTAACCACCTCCAAATATATTGAGCTGACTTAAGCAGACGGTCTCGAAATAGGATTGATCTCTGTGCTCATAAATAGCAACTAAGCTATGTTTCATTCCTCCAGTCTGTTTCTTTTAATAAAATACGACTGTTATCCCATAAAACTTTATTATCCGTTTCAAGTACCTGCTCGCTCAACTTAGACCCATAAGACTCTTTTTAAAAAACGTTTTTGTGGTGTTCTTCAATTCTCATTTGTACACACACGGTACCTTATAAACTACATTGTTGTTCTTATATCCACAGTCAAATGGTTTTACTTTGGTTAGTCGACTTCTCAAGGAATTTGCCAACCTAAACACCGTTCTAATGTTGTATTTTTTATTGATTCGGCATATTTTTTCAGATACATTTTTGTAATACGGTATGCATGCAGCTGAAATAGGTTTCTCAATATCAGTGTTTTTATCAACTTCTGGTCTACCTGCTTTATTATAGCCTTGTTAATCAGCTTACTCGTGGACCCACTAGTCTTTAACCCTTGAGCGGGCGCTTCACCAGCAAAACGCGAGCGGGCGCTTGCGGAGTTTTACTCCGCAACACTAGATTGCACAAATTTAACCCATTTTACTTGTTTCATAACGAAATATTGTATTGAAATGTTGACACACTTCATTAGGAATCACATTTCATCGTCGATTCAATTAATTGTTCAACTTAATAGGTGTAATATTTCAATTAAACATAGTAGGTAATTTTCTAGCATAAAATATGTATTAATTATTATTTACATTTTTGGTTTTTTCCTTTTGCCTCTTTTTTTTGAAAGCAAAAGGAAAAGTCCAAAAAATTAATAATTATTACAAATCCATTGCTATTATGAATTTTTAAAATAGGTATCAGTGTCTGTGTAACGGGAGAGGGCGCTCCGCAAACTGAGAAGGCATCTCTGAATTGCATATAACGAGGTACAAAGGGGGGGCTTGGGGGTATAAATAGCTTTAGGAAATTCCTGGAATGGGGGGCATAAAGTACGGAGCCGGACACGACCGCCGACACCCATTATGTCTGTTTATTTTAACATAAAAAACACGTGCGGAGGAAAACTCCGCGTGCGCCCGCTCGAGGGTTAAATAATTTTAGCGAATTTCCCCTATAGGGAAGAAGCTATTACCGTAGGTCTCATGATAAAACTTAAGCCCAAGATCATCATAACTTTTTGTTTTGAAGTCCCCAGATGCCAAAAACACCATTCGTTCATTTTCATAAATATATAAAAAAAAGGTACTTAAGGAATTTCTTTCTCTCTTTAATATATATATATATATATATATATATATATATATATATATATATATGTGTGTGTGTGTGTGTGTCTTTAAGCACGATAACTTACGTAAAAATGGTCCAATCTGAATGAAATTTGGCACAGACATGTAAAGTAGTAATTATTCGGACTAGTTTGAATACCAGCCTGATCGGACTATTGGAAGGGGGGAAAAGGGGGTTAAACCCCTCCAAAATTTGTTTTTAATTTTTTACATCGAAAAATTAAAATAATGTAATTTTGGTTTACACCATTGAATTCAGCTTAAAAATAGACATAATTTGGAATTGATGCTCTATGACTATTGGTTACCGAGATATCGCTAGTGGTAAACACAGTACGTTATCCCGATGTTATCCTTATGGGAAATAAGTAAAATTCTATATCGCTTATTTCTCAACATATCTCAATAAAACTTGGTATACGGCTTCTTATAGTTCATATATACAGTAGAACCTCGTTTATCCGGATTAACTGGGACCGGACATGATCCGGATAAACGAAAATCCGGATAAAACGGACATAATAGGAATATCAATAAAAACAATACATAATGGAAAAACTTACCATTTTTTTATCATAACAACGTCTAAAAACAGATTCACTTTAGTACTGTACATGAAACAATAATAATGTACACACACGGGAGTAAAGCACAGTACAGTATACTCATTTTTTATTAAGGCCTGTAAAAAAATCGTCTCTCTTGTTTACTCGTACTGAGCAACAATAACACCTGTCAACGCGAAGGGTGAGGGATGCGTCGACGTGGAGGGATGGGCTATTTTTAGCAATCGGGCGGGGTAGTAGATGCCTCAAGGTCATTGCCTCCCGTGCAGGTAGTGTTCGGTATCGAACATCGATGTTCAATGTTTTTACCATCGATGTTAGAAAGTCGATATTTTTCTACCATCGATGTTTTTGTATCGATGTGTTTTAAGTGGAATTTTAAGATAGATTTCGTCTTTTTCCGACCTCTGAATATGGAAATTAAACAGGACTAACGTAAAATTTCCATTACTATTTTAGATACGGTATAATAAGAAGCCTAATAATAACAAGATTAATTTGCAAGGTTAATTTTTTCATTTTTTGAAAATGAATAACGGTATATCGAGATTAGAAACTTTGATGTGATTTAGTTGAAAACATCGACGTTTTTCGCTTAAAAACATCGATGTTTTAGAATCGATATATTTGCAACATCGATGGTGAACTTTCGATGTCCGAACATTATGTGCAGGTGCAGTCGCTCGCCCCACAATGAGTCATCACGCATCGGCTATGGCGGACGGACTTGTATAGCTTGACATACAGTACTCGCGTCCCAATTAGTCATCATACAAACACGGCACAAAAGAAACTCAGTTATTATATAAAATACAATTATCGCGATTTACAGAACATTTGTATTTAAAATTCATTGTAAAACAATGGGAATGCTGTCTAAAAGTTTTATTTTTGCGTTGAAAAGTTTAATTTATTACGGTAATATTGGACAAGATTTTTGATCTGGATAAACCGGAGAGCCGGATAAACGAGGTCCGGATAAACGAGGTTCTACTGTACTAAATATTGAATTAAAACCACCCAGTTTTAACGTACTTGTTGCAGCAAACCTACATACTCATTCCCCATGTTATTCCTATGGGACTTACAAAAACATGTCAAATCTCGCTATGTTGGATTGAAATATGCTCTCTTCCATTTGAAATTCGCTGAGTATGCAGGTCTGCTGCAGCGGGGGTATTTTATTTTCTCATTCTCATTTTTAAAGGTCTCCTCATCAGTGCAAATCTTTCTAGCTCATTTAACCCTCCGTCAGTGACACACGGAGTTTTCCTCCAGGCGCTTTTATTTTAATAAAAAAATATGCGTTCTTACCGGTCGGCAGTCGCAGGAGTAACCGTACCTCACACGCTTCTTGCTAGGAATCGGTTCGACCTCATTTCACTCTCCCAACCCCCCCTTCTTACCCCTTCTATTCAGTTGAAACCCAAGAGTCGGGTAACGTGGATGCCAAGATCTTAATTTGTAGGGAGCATACTGCACCTGCTTTTTGTATAAAATGTGCTAATAAGGATGATAACATGGAGATCAGAGGAAATAATGATGTATATACACTCTGTACCCACTATTTGTACCAGTTACTATATTTGGATTCGAAAATATAGATTTTGAATACAAGTGACAAGTAACACATTTTACATACCTATAGGGTTTCAAAAATTTGTGAAGTAAGTTTTTTATTGCTCAATATTGATTATACAAGGGTTTCATGTAACCTTTTTACAATATATGTATAAAACTACACTGTTTGTCTATTATTTCAACATCCGGAGAAAAACTCCTTGAGTAACCATTCGTGTTTTAAAATCAAAGTCACCTACCAAGGGTTAATTAATCCGATGGCTTGACCAAATTTTGCATACTCAGGGTGGTTTGATATGTAACTTAATATAGATATGCCCACAATGCAGTAGGTTTCCGATTAACACTAGTTTTCCATTTGTTAGGCAATTTCTCTACTAGTATGCAGGGCCGGATTTAAGACTTTTGGGCCCCTAGGCTCAATCAGTGGTGCGGGCTCCCAGGGCCAGAGTGACAAAACGACTGTTTTTAAGAGGACATGTCCTTTGTTACCATTGTCCTCCGCATTTTCTGGCTAGTCGGTCGCATTGCGGCCGTCAAAAACAAGCCGATCGTTCTTTTCGTGGCCGTCACATCTATTGGCTATATCGTGGCCACAAAAATCTTTCGTTTATGAAGCAGCTGACAGACAAATTTCTCGGTCATTTTGCAACCGACAAGTTCTCGCTCTTTTGTCATATCTACTGACCATATTGCGGCCGGGAAATCTGTTGTTTATACCGCAGCTGGCAAATCTGTCGGTAATGTCACGGCTGTCAAATCGCGGTCGTTTGTACCGTGGCTGGTAAATCTCTCGGTCACATTGTGGCATTGCATCTCTCGGTCATTGGTAAATCTTTTGACTTATATCGCAGCCGGTAAATCTGATGGTCGCGTAGCTGCCGTCTGTATTTTACATCAAAGATAATGCTCAAGTAAGTATTCGATTTAAAAACTACATTGCTGATTTTACTGGTCGGGATTTTTTTTATAGTCTGGAAAGGTAAGAAAAAAGTTGAAAATTTAATATGAGAAATCTGGTGGGGATCCTGCCTTATAGGTTTACAGCGGCTGGAAAATTTGTCGTCATATTATGGCAATAACAAACAGCTCTAGGCTAGGCTATGCTATAAAATATGACCTGCAAACATCGTTTATAAATCAGCAAATCTCTGTCAGTAAATCTCTCGGATTTCACGGCTGTTATCTTTGGCAAAGCTTTTACAACAAAACTTAGGGTCTGACACATTTTCAAGGGGAGGGGGATTAAAATTTAGCTATAGAGTAGATGTCTGAAAATCTTACCCTTCCATCAAAATGCTGAAATAACTCCCATTAATATTATTATTCTGTCATGTTGCCTAACTCCCTGAGGCCTGTGGTGGAACCTTGTGAGGTAAATCGTAGACCCATAACCAGTTCTGCAATTTCTATTAGCCTATTGGGTAAAAATATAGCCTTAATAACTAAAATGAGGTGTCATTAATATTCTCTCCCTCCGATTGGTCAGGATTAGTTTTTGACCTTGCTGCAAGTTATGTTTCAAGTCCTCAAAATACGTCACTATTTGTTGATATTTTCGACCGAGATAACCTGAATACGTAGAACCTCTATAAAAGGACACTCGATAACACAACAACCTTGATAAAAATTGCATACTTTTCAAGTCTCCTTGAAACACTTATTGTCTTGTTAACACGAACCTCAATAAGAAGACTCACTTGATATCGAGACTCTTTCCAGAATCACCTTGAGAGGCTTCTTATCAAGGTTCTACTGTACTATTATTTTCTCTCCTATTCAGACCTTGCCCCCCACCCTCACTTCGAGAACTTCGCGGTCGACAAAGCGGCGCCGTGCGCAACACAGCTGACCTGCAGTCTACTTGATGTTTTATCTTTTGAGCTGTCTGCTATTTAAGTACTGGAATTACGTTGCGTATGTTTCACGTTCAATTGGGATGATAATTACTCATTATTTTTTTATTCTCGGCCGAAGTTTATTAAGTACCGAACAATGTCGATTCCTGGATGTAAAAAATAATGTTAATACAGTTTTGAGTGGCACGGGCCCCCTAGTGGCGTGGGCCCTCTAGTGGCGTGGGCCCTCTAGTGGCGTGGGCCCCTAGGCGCGCACCTATGGCACCTATGCTTAAATCCGGCCCTGCTAGTATGTCCAAGAAAGGCAATTTTGTCTCTTTTTATAATTCAGTTAAGTTTAGCCTACCATGGTTTTTATTTTTCAGCAAATTTATTTTTTGACTGAGAAACCTACTTTTTGACACAAAGACAGTCCGTTTGATTTTTCAGGGTTATCGGAAGTTCAGAAGTTATTCTAGCGAATAACTTCTGATTTTACCCAGTTTTCAACCGTAAAAAAGACTTCTAACATTGAACTTTCCTCAAATTTTAGATTTTCCATGTGGTTTCTATTTTGTGTCAAATTTATTTTTTGCAAGAGATAGCTAATTTTTTTCATGGATAAAGTCAGTTTGTCCCTTCATATTTATCAGAGGTCATTTTCCAATTATACCCTGTTTCAACCCCTAAACAACTCTCCTAAAGTTGAACTCTCATTTTTAATTTTCCTGTTGATTTTTATTTTTTTCCAAATTTTTAATATGACTGAGAGACACAATTTTTGTGAGGTGATTGGTCAATGATGACACCTCCCACGTTTACCCGAAGTCAGTTACCAATTCTAATTCCTTTCAACCTCTAAATCCGACCAATAAAAGAAGCAAATTAGGCATTTATCAAATGTTTGGTAATATTATTTTTAACAAATACTTTTGCCTCACCCCATGGCAGGCATTAACTGAAGTCAGAGATTTAATCAGATGTCATTCACCAACTTTACAATCCCTTTATAGGCCTCAAAAGTTGAACTTTCCTTAAATATGCAATTTTACTCTTGTTTTGAATTTTTCTATTATTTTAGCGAATTTCCCCTATAGGGAAGAAGCTATTACCGTAGGTCTCATGGTAAGATCTAAGCCCCAGACCATGATAACTTTTCGTTTTGCAACCCCCAGAAGCAAAAAACACCATTCGTTCGAATCTTTAGATATATATATATATATATATATATATATATATATATCTATATATATATGTGTCTGTTAGCACGATAGCGGCCGTAAAAATGGTCCGATCTTGATGAAATTTGGTACAGACATGTAAAGTGGTAATCGATTGGACGAGTTCGTGAACCAGCCCGATCGGACCACCGGAAGGGGGGCTAAAGGGGGATAAACCCCCCCAAAAATGGGTTTTTTGATCTTTTTACATAGAAAAATAAAATTTATCAAATTTTTGTTGGCACCATTGAATTCAGCTCAAAAAAACAAACAATTTAGTACTTTGAATCACTGCTCTATGTCCATTGGTTACCGAGATATTGAAAGTGGTAAACACAGTACGTTGTCCCAATGTTAACCTTATGGGAAATAAGTAAAATTCTATATCTCGTTTATTTCTTAACATATCTTGATAAAACTTGGTAAATGGCTCCTTCTAGTTCAGATCTACTAAATATTGAATCAAAGCCAACAAGTTTAAACATACCTGTAGCAGCAAACCTGCATACTCATTCCCCATGTTAATCTTATGGAGCTTACAAAAACATGTCAAATCTCGCTATGTTAGATTATAATATATTGTTTTGCATTTGAAATTCGCTGAGTATGCAGGTCTGCTGCAACGGGGGTATTTTTCCTAATTGAGAGACAAAAATGATCTTTGCCATCCTGTCTGGTGTCATTTCCAAGGATTCCATCTGAAGGATATTTACAATCCTTTTGTGTTCACTCGAGGCATTGAATTTCCAGTTGCCACTGCAGCTCATCCTTATGCTGCCATCCTTGCCTCTCCCTTTACAAAAATATCGAGAGGTGGGAGGTTTAGCACTACTTCCAGAGTTGTAGTAGGAGTGCCTTTCATAGCACCTGTGATATTAAGGCATGCCACACAGTGGATCTTTTGCAGTCTCTTCACAGCGGTTGATTGCATCACTTAAGTCCACTAAACAATCGAGGCGTATACCATCATCGGTTTCGTGACCCTGGTGTATAGCCAATTCATCATTCGTGGGGTTATGCCCCATGTCTTCCCCACTGCTCTCCTCATTATCATAAATGTGGTCTGAGAACGTTGGGTTATGTCTGTCAAATGACTGTTCCAAGTGTCATCCAACCTGACATCTAGGTACTTGAACTCCCTCTCTACCTGGATCACCCCCCCTATACCATAATAGGCCTATATGGAGAAAGAATTGTTTTCGTCATTATTTTCAAATTTGAGTTGTGAGGGGGTATATTTGTTTTAGTGCTCCCTGAATCCAAAAAAGTGGTTTTTGGAGTGGTGTCTGTCCGTCCGTGTGTTTGATGTATGTAAACAAAGCTAGAGATGACACCAGTGGTCCAATTTTCATGAAATTTGGCTTGTAGATATGAAACCATGATGTCTCCAGGCGGTTTTTTATTTTTTTGAATTTTCTATTTTTATGGGTATTTACCCCATAAAAACCCATAAAGAACGGAACGACAAAAATTCAAATTTCTCCAAAACGGCCCTAACGATTTGGTAAAAATTTCATGATTTAAGATGCCAAACAAAATGTCACCACCCGAATGTCTGTAAAAACTCAGGTTCAGAAGTTATAGGGGTTTAAGTGTTAAAAAATCATATTTTTCAAACTTCCCAAAATCTATAACTTCTAAAGAAAATATACTTGCAACCATTAAATTTGGCTTAAAAAATAAACTATCCAGTACAGTAGAGTCCCGCAAACCTGGACTTCGATAACCCGGAATTCTGGATAACTCGGAAAGCCTACCAGAGCAATAAAGTGCACTGAGATTCAAGGCCAGAGCACGGTGTGACACATGTAAATTAGTTTTGATTTTTCCTTAAGTTTTTTTATAACTGATGATGTAGTTCTTGTATTTTTTACTATGCAATAAATAAATGACTTTTTATAGAAATAACAGAAACTATTCTTTTTTTTCTTATTTTTACTCATTTCCCGATAACTCGGAATTTTCGCAAACCCGGACACCGTTCGGTCCACATTAGTCCGGGTTTGTGGGACTCTACTGTATTTTGAATTATTAGTCTACGTCAACTGGTTGCGGAGGTAATTGATATTTTAGTTTGGCGGTAAACGTAGTACGTTGTCCAATGCTATTTTTATAAAGAATATATTAAAAAACCGATATCTCCATTAATTACTAACCAGTTTTTATAAAATTTGTTACATATTTATGACATAGTTAATTGTTAATTAATTTTTTCTATTTCATTTTATAAATTTTCTGGTTTTAAATTACTTTAAGGGAAAAAGTGTGTGTCAGTTTCCTGATACCGTTTATTTTAGAATACCAAAGATCTTGGAAAAATATTTACTAAATTATCTCTTGATTAGCATGATACACGTTGTATTCACTGGATGTAATAAAAAACATCTTACAACACTTAGAAATATATTTACACTTATACTGTATTTACATACAAGATTGTAAGTATAAAAAAGGTAGAAAATGGCGATCGATTTAATTGGTCTCACCAATCATCATCAGGCCCAATGAGAGACTCATTCACATCCAGTAAATATTTACTTTATACTAAATCAGCTAACTTACTTGTAATTTTCAGGTTTGCCATTCGCCGCACAATGATGCTGGAGTTCAGTCAGTACCTGGAGAACTATTTATGGCCCAACTACACAACGGGACGGGCATCCCACGAGCACATGATGTCCATCGTCGTTATGCTCAACGAGAAGTTCAGAGAGCGAGTGCCGGCTTGGGAGGTAAATAAATGAGGTGTCATTGTCAAAGTTCTCTTCTTTATAAGTTAGCTTGTTCATCTCATTGTAATAAACTGGACAGGTATGAAGGTTCCACCACTTCCTCTTCGAGTATAGGACCAGACTGGGTACAGTAGACCCCCTCTTGCTGATCCTGACGGGACTGGACCTAGATCAGATACATAAATAATAAATAATAAATAAATCAGTGCTTTATTTTCCAAAAATTAACATTTCAGTAAATGAAACCCTTACACTTTACTGTAATGGTTCTAATGAACCGTCTACTGGGTTGGCAAACAATAACAATTCATTCATTATAACACGATAACACAGTATAATAACTTTTACAAAATCAATATTTAAAATATAAAATATTTTGTTACAAAAACCTCTGTCAGTTATCAGATATTAGATCAAAATTCAATCAAAATTCAAAAAGCTAAGAACCAGCCCGCTCTGACAAAATGTTCACAACTAAATATCAAAATGAGTAAATTTGCATAAATTAAATACAGAAAAAGATGCAGTTTCTCCCTTCTAAAATTACTTATTTCCTCAAACGATTAAAAAAAAGGCTTAAGTTAGCAGCTTCAAAAATTAAATTCAACAACCATGCTCCATCTCACATTCCATGCATCCTTTAAATACCCCCCCAACGCACGCCAATCCCTCCCATTCATAAATAACAGAAAATCTTCCTAGCTTAATTCATGACTTGTCAACCAACGTTTTCTAATTTGTGACAATACGGGACACCTTCTAATAAAATGAAAAATAGTTTCGTCCTCTTTATAATTACATTATGAGCAATGTAAATTTAGTTCAGAGAACCTAGATCGGATAACTTAAAAGGTCAGTTAAAAAAGGTAAACCTCTAAACACCTAAAAATAAAAGCTGTATTGATTTAGGGTTCCATTAACATCATTCTAAAGCCGTTTGTAGATTATTTAGAAAATTAACTATAATTATCTATCTATTTTTCAAAATATTTACTATATAAATGTCACATTTTATAAACTAAGTATTAGATGAGGCGAAAATTATTTTATGTTAACAACTTTAATTACATGTTCATATATTTTTAACAACTTTTACGTAATGTAGTACCTATTCAATGTCAAAATTAGTGATAAAAAACAAGCAATCATTGCATTATTACAGGTCAGGCAGTTGATTAATAGCTTCCTAATGGAGACTTGAGTCACAAAAACTTTGACTTCGAGTTACCTATCCCCTCTTCCCCACCCACACAAACACACAACATGCGTTGTTTTTACTCTACTACTGATGAATTATATGATGGTGT
Source organism: Flexamia atlantica (assembly GCA_035578135.1). NCBI lineage: Eukaryota > Metazoa > Arthropoda > Insecta > Hemiptera > Cicadellidae > Flexamia > Flexamia atlantica. The sequence continues at coordinate 230,953,966 of JAQJVK010000001.1, forward strand.
CCGGATACAAAAACAAAAACTCAGAGACGTTTATCGTACTAAGCACACTGAAAAGTACCTTACGTTTAATTAAATTGATGAATGCTTTACTAAAAATATTTTAACCTGTAACAAACAACCTGTGGAGTTGAGCGTAACGTTCCCATCGTTGAATATTGGAACGGAAATGCCGCAATTCCTAGAAAAGGGCGGTTAAACCGAACTGTTGTCAAAACAAGGTCGGGTAAACGATCTTTAATATCTGACCAGTAAGGGCGGATAATCCGATCGTCGGTTAAAACGAGGTCGGTTAAGAGGGGGTCTACTACATGCCCCAAAGAGAAAAGGAGGAACCTAGGTGTAGAGAAGCTGTTTACATTAGCTAACCAAAGGACTATACTGACAGCTGACGTATGCTGTGACAGCTTCTTTTTAATGCAGCCAATATTGACCTCTGTACTGCAAGCGTACGTCTACACCGGAGCCAGGATACAAGACGGTTGGTAGCTGGGTTCGTAGTCGGTATGGAAGCTTTGACCCACTATCTATCTGATCCTGGCTCAAACGAGTATACAAAACAGATAGCACTGCTGATTCACTCGTTTTCTTCGTATGTCAGCTGATGTGTGATTCAATAAATGAAACATATATTAAATCAGAATGTTTTTACATATTTATCTAGGTTTTGAATCGTAATCTTCTAATCATAATTTTCTTTTTGTCATTTGGTACTTTATGTAACCTATTTTTGTTACCTCCTTTTTTAAATAGCAGTCTTCATCTAGATGAGATCTAATGTTGTGACCGTGTTTTCTGTGGACTGTTCAAATTTTATCCTACAGTGCCCAGGATAGTTCAGCTGCGGAGTACGATAACCAGGGGTCGACTCTAAAACTCCAATTTAGTTTAGAAAACACAGAAATCACAATTTTGGGGATTTAGAAGAAGGCTCAGATAGGTTCGGAGTCAAGACATTTGGTCTAATATAGAACTTTCATCACAGCCAATCCCTACGGGCCTAATATGAACGATTCCTATCTTCGATTGAGCGTTCCAAGGGGGTCAGAGTATGATCTCTGGGTCCCTCGGCCAAAGTCCATACCGTACCTCTGTTTACAATAAACCGTCACCAAGGGGGTCAGAGGATAATCTCTGGGTCCCTTGACCTCGACACAAACGGCTAAAATACCTTAAATCCCAACTACACCGTTATTAATGTCGGCGGTCAACTGTCACTCACGACCAAATGTCACCTAGGGGGTCAGAGGATGATCTTTGGGTCCCTTGGCCTCAAGAAAACTAACAAAACCGCCAAAATCCGTCTAAAAACCGAAAATACCCATGGCGGTCAACTGTCACTCACGACTATCACCAAGGGGGTCAGAGGATGGTCTCTGGGTCCCTTGGCCTCAATCAAACTAACTAAACCGCCAAAACCCGACTAAAAACCGAAAATATCCACGGCGGTTAACTGTCACTTACGACCAACTATCACCAAGGGGGTCAGAGGATGATCTCTGGGTCCCTTGGCCTCAACAAGACTAACAATACCGCCAAAACCCGACTAAAAACCGAAAATACCCACGGCGGTCAACTGTCACTCACGACTAACTATCACCAAGGGGTCAGAGGATGATATCTGGATCCCTTGGCCTCAATCAAACTAACAAAACCGCCAAAACCCGACTAAAAACCGAAAATATCCACGGCGGCCAACTGTCACTCATGACCAACTATCACCAAGGGCGTCAGAGGATGATCTCTGGGTCCCTTGGCCTCAACAAGACTAACAATACCGCCAAAACCCGACTAAAACCGAAAATACCCAAGGTGGTCAACTGTCACTCACAACTAACTATCACCAAGGGGGTCAGAGGATGATCTCTGGGTCCCTTGGCCTCAAACAAACTATTAAAACCACCGTAATAATTTATTCCCACATTATCGCTCCTATCCTTTACCCTCAAGGGGGTCAGTGTATGCCGCTGGTTCCCTTGAGCAAAATGATAAAACTATAAACCCGTGAAAGTAATTTTTATTCCCTTCAACTAGTATCCGCCCTAACCTTCCAGTCTCAAGGGGGTCAGAGGATGAGCTCTGGGTCCCTTGAGAAAACTGCAAAGTTGAACTCCCACAAATATTTAAGCTTTAGTCCGCAACAAAAGTTTCTAAACAGTTTAGCACAAGGGGGTCAGAGTATGCCTCTGGGTCCCTTGAGCGAAATACAACTCTAGAACAACGACAAATAATATCCAACTCACTACAGAAAGCTACAAGGGGGTCAGTGTATGCCGCTGGTTCCCTGGAGCAAAACACAACTTCATTATTATACTGTTTATTGCGGACTTGAATGATTATCAAATGCCTCTACTACTATGCAAAAGAAAAATAAGAGCGGCTAAGTATAATACCTAATATAACAGCGGGTTTTACTTACTCCCGGAGCGAGTGTGTTCACCCAGTGACGGTTGGAGGACGAGTGAGCGGCCGGCCGGCTCCTCGAGTTTTGTTCCGGCTTCCCCCACTCCTCTCCGGGTGCGCGACCCTAGCGAGAGCAAGAGCGAGAGCAAGAGCGAGAGCGAGAGCGAGAGAGAGAGAGAAATGCTTTATTTGCAATCTTCAAGATTGAAATAGTGTCAGGTAGTTACAGAAAATTAGAGTCAATAGCCTTGCTTCACAAAAAAAAAAACCACGTGATTTTGTAGCGTTGGGCCAATTAGAGACTACCCTTGCGTTCTTAATCGCGAATGGGAACGGACAGAGATTCCGATAGTTCGGCGCGTGCATAGCTTCTCCTTGTCAAGTTTTCGATCGATGGATCGATTCATCGTTTTGTTCCATCTTTGCATCTTCGCTTAGTTCATGAAAACCACATGAACTCTATAGGTCTAATGCCGTAATGGAATTCGAATACGAGAAGCAAATTAATATCCGTTTGGTGTAATACGTTCTGAATGTTTCTCGATGTAGCCTATTTGAATTTCATTTTACAGTGACAAGTTGGGTTGTCCCAAAAACTAACTTTTGAGGCCAATTTCTTTTCACGTAGGTTTATTTCCGTTCTATGGCGGTTTCACTCTCTGCCGTGAGATTACGATATCAACGGCAGTTTCGTCGTTCTCTGTGCACGGGTTTTTCGCCTTATGAACGAATTAACTAATTGAATCCTTATTGGTTCCGTCATTGAGTTTTCTGTGACTCCTCAGCCAGTCAATGAAATTAAAAAATGCAAATCATGAAAATATGGTTCTATTATAGTGCATACTCGAGTAAAAATACGTAATCTATTACCTTGCTTGAAAAACGTGATTTCGACGTGAAAAATACGGGAAATATTCGGGAATTTTCATAGCCTGATTTTGTGGACACCCTGGTTGAAATCTCCAGCACGCCTGATATTGTAGCCGTGTATATTTTCATTTTTAGGAAGATCTTTTGCGCAGCCAAGTGAAATAATTTCCAAGAGGTAAATGTTGACCACAGTAAGTATTTCCCATTGTTTGAAGGGCTCCTGGCAGCTCTCCCTCCAGTTTAGATCAGCCATTACCCTCAATGCTCTCTTTTGTAGCACTAGCACTCGCTCGATGTTATGCAGAGATGCACTTCCCCAGAGTTGGCTACCATACTTGAGGTGGCTTTCAAAAAGGGAATGGTAGGAGATTTTAAGGGCTTCTGTTGTACTTATGGCCTTGATATGTCTTAGAGCAAAAATCGCACTGCTCAATTTCTTGCACAGCTCGTCCACGTGATCAACCCATGAGAGCCTGTTGTCAATGATCAAGCCAAGGTGTTTAGTAGATTCAATGACCTGCAAACCTGGACATCCCGTGGTCTCGTCACTCCTGTTACCTATGTTCATCTGCTTAGTTTTTTCTTCATTGAAGACAAGATCATTCATACCACAATATTCAATCGCCAAGTTGAGCGCTATGTAGGATTTTATTTCCAAATCTTCTATTGTTTTGCTTGAGGTGACCAGAACCGTGTCATCGGGGTACATGATTGCTCTACTGTATGGTTCGGTGTATGATGGAAGGTCCTAAGTAAATAGGATGAATATTACCGGCCCCATAACAGACCCTTGAGGTACACCATTTGTAACTGGAAGCAATTGTGATCTGTGTGTAGTTGTTTTCCCATCTGCTTTCTACTTTAACTCGACAAGTTGACTTCGCCCCGTCAGGTAACTCTGAAACCATTTCCAGGCAGCATCTTGTAAACCAAGTTCTTCAAGTTTGGTAAGAATGAGATTGTGGCTAAGGCAATCGAAAGCCTTACTTAAATCAAGGTATAAGACAGTTATGTTCTCTCCTTCTTCTAGTCTATCTAAGATCTGTTCCACCATCTCAACCAGAGCTGTAATCGTGGACTTATTCTTTTGGAAGCTATGTTGCCTACTTAAACTTATCTTGTTATTTTCTAGATGTTCATTAATCCTAATCAGGACAATCTTCTCAATAAGTTTTGAAAAGGTAGACACTAAGGAGATGGGTCTAAAGATCCCTAACTCATGTTTGCTGCCTTTCTTGTGTAATGGGATCACTTTCGAACTTTTCATTTTGCTTGGGAAGACGCCTTGAGTCATACTTAAGTTGACTATATGGAGCAGAGGTGTTAGCAGTTCTTCTCGGCAGTGCTTAACCATGATTGAGGAGAGCTCATCCAGGCCTGATGAAGTCTTGTTGTTTAGGCTACTTATGGCAGGTGTAAATGTTGTCATGGGGATTGTTACATCCAGGTCTGTGCGTTGTTTGCTACGTGGTTTTCGGTGATGAATGCTCTTCAATGTGTCTTCTGCTATTGATGTCGAATAAACGTTGAAGCAGTGAGCAATTTCAATTGGATCTTCAACTTAACGTGAGTCTGTCATGGGATCCATGCATTTGACCGATTCGGCATTTCACCAACTGGGCCGACTGGGGTTCCCCATCACGGCGTAATCTCTCGCCCTTAGACGCTAGTACAGAGCGTTTGGCCAACAGGCTCTCTCCATCACTGTGATGCAGCGCTTGACCAATCAGAGCACACCGCTCGACACTATCGTTGAACGTCGAACGCTATTGGTTGTTGTTTAATTCATTCATTCATCACCATCCAGACGATAAACGAACTCACTCACGACGTTGCTGTTGCCAACTCGATGCTAGAATAAAATTGACACGATGGAAACCTTCGATTCGGCTTATATAAATCCAAGTTTATTTGTAATAAATTTTATGTTTCGTAATCCAAGTTTTTGTTTAATGAAATGTGTTAAAATTCGGAGAATCGTTAAAAAAGATAGGTAATTATTGAAATAGTCGGCGTATCTATAAACTTATAATTAATTCTGGTATTTTGTATCTTGCTGTAGTAGTTCTGTTTAAATACGCATCTCCGAGCTACGTCTTAAAGGCATTGTAGGCTAGGCACTCTGAACCATAATAAGCCATGTAGACTTTGGTTTTGAGGAATGATTTTAATGAATGCCTTAATACTATCAATCCATTTAAGTTAAGCTCGCCGGGTTTTGGCGATGAATGATAAAATTTTGACTTAGGCCTATAATTATTAACGTTATAATCAATAGATAAATGTTTTGAATCAGGGTAATTGAGATTTTCGAAGGCAATAAGGAATCTGTAATTGGTTAAGTTAACGGTTACCTAATCAATATATTCTCTTGAAAAATATTTCTTTGTCAACAAAGTTACCAAAATATTACTTAGATTTAGTTGTTTTATGTACAAGGGTTTACTGCATTAATAAGATAATATAAGGCCTAAAGTTTTTTCTTGATGCCCGAAGTTCATGGATGTTTCAAATTCTTAAGTAGGCCTACCGGCTTTTCAGCGTTCACTGACTCAAATCGTGCAACTTCAATAATGTAGGTTTGAAATTCATTTACGGAATTGTAATGTAATGTAAAAGAACAATAAATTTAAAATCTTGAACAAAAAAATACCCCCAGAATTTTTTTTTCTGGGCTCATGAAATGTATTTTAATGTGATGTTTTTTTGTTGATAAATTAATTGAAAGAACGAAAGTAAAAATTATAGAGGCTTTAGCGAATCTAAATAAGTTTGAAATTTAAGTTCAATTTAATTTATTGTGGAGTCATTTACTTACACCCAAAAAAATTCTTTGTGCCGATTACTATGTAAAAGTTTTGTAGCAAGGCGGGAATCGATCCCGCGACCTCGTAACGAGTGGGCAAACGCGTTGACCACTGAGCCACCGCTTTTTCATATCAAAAAGCACAGATTTCAACCTTAGTGCGGGAATAAGATTTTTGAATCTTCACAGCTTCAATTTGTTACCGTATGGTTAATCTACCCGTAGAAAAAAAATTATTTTGTATTAAAACCATAAAAAAGTTACTGAGGTCTGGTCACTGTTATTTTTATAACTAGGCCTTCTGTGATCATAAGTTGATATACTGTTGGTCAGACTTAAAATTTCTTGAAAAGCAACAGAAGTACTTTTGCTAGTACCTAACCCGTTTCACTACTGATTTCGTACAACCAAATACGGAGTTTATATTATTTGTATAGATTCGAAGCACGTATTTTCCATCAGTATGCACCATATTAACAAACCTGTAGCTTATTATCATATAGGTAGGTTTATATTCATATCATATCATATTAAAAAATAGGTAGGTTTATATTAACTTTCAGTAAGGTACACCATACCATACACATTTTTTCTCATCCCGTCTGATTGTATTATCATTAAAAAATCAATCAGCATGCAATGTCAAAAATATCATTTAAACCCTATTAACGTGAGTTGAATTCTCACAAGAATCCCTTCAAATAATTGCCCCCTGAGGCAATTATTTGCGATAAAAAATAGCCTACTTAAAGTTAACATTTTACAATAATCTTTCTGGATCTATTTTTATAACTCAAATCCGAGGGACTTCTATGAGGGTTTCCAATAGTTCCAATGATCTTAAGGCCTGTTGAACTGCCCTTATGGGCACATTGCATTGTGTGTTATGAGCTGGGGGAAAATATAAAAGCATATCATAGGATGTTGTTTATAGTATTTCTTGGTAGAGTAACCTTTTGTTCATTAAATTTTCTCTTTAACCAACACAATAACTGTTTCCAGTGAAACATTGCAATCAAATTTGTTCCTTGACCATAAGAAACACATCTAAAATTACCCCTCAGCTGACAACATCAAATCTGCCACTTCACCACCTTCGATGAAAATAAATATGGAAAATAAATAATTATCCTATAAAATAAATATGGAATGCAAAGTTTGTAATATTTTGCTCTTTCCGTCGCTATCTTCTTTTTTGTGATCATTAATTCCTTGTTTCTCCTTTTCTCTAACTTACACAACTTTAAATTTTAAAATAATCATTAGGCCCTAAATAACGATAGTAAAAAATCAGATAAGATCAAAAATTGTAATTGTATCTTTTTCGAATTAAATATTAACATCAAACCGCTTAAACCATAACATTATCATTCAGAAAATACAATAATTATTATTCATGAATATTCTGATGAGGTTGGCACACCTGCTGCTGTTCAGTCCATAAGTCTCCCGTGTGCCCTGCCGGACACCATAGCGATCCATAAGTCTCCCGTGTGCCCCGCCGGCCGGAGCCTGTCTGACAGCTGGTGATCAAACGGCGTCTATGGAGCTAGCCGTCCCTACGTGATGGGGAAACCAGTTGGTCAAATGTTAGTTGGTCATTTGTCTTGTCCCCTCTGTCATCAGGTATTTCAAGTCTTCATGCTCTCGTTGCTTTGACTTCCGTTCGCTATTTATGACATTCCAGATTGCCTTAGATTTGATTGAAGACTCTGAAATATAGCTGGCAGTTGCTGTGCGTCTCAAAGACTTTAGCTTCAGGTTGTAGTTTTTCTTTAATTGATTTTCAGTCAACTTGTCCTCTTCTTTTCCACTTAAAATGTAGCGGTCTCTAGCACTTATGAATTCTTCTCTCATGTCTTTGACTTCATCACCGTAAACATGTCTTATAGGATTTTTTCTTTTGTCCCGGAAGCCTTTTTGGGGACATATGGCGTCAAGAGCTGAAGTGATGATCGAGATAAAACTGTTGTAAGCCTCATCAACACAGTTAGATTCTAAGATTGTTGTCCAATCTTGATTGGATAAAGAAAGCTTCAAGTTATCTAGGTTTTGAGGGTTGAGGCTTCGATGAGAGTATAAACAAGGCATTTTTCGAGAGGCGTTAAGACTGCATAACTGTCTGGTGTGGTCTGAAATACCAGTATTGATAACTTGAACGTCTACTTCTGTCATGATTCTGGTCGTTACGCAGCACATGTCGATCGATGTTGATAATTCCTTGGTGATCCTTGTTGGTGGAAGATCGATCCGTTGTATGTTAAAAGATTCCAAAAGTTTTGTTATGTTGATTTCCTTTAGATGATACTATAAGGCGGTCAACATTGAAGTCACCGATGATGATTATTAAGTTATTCTGGGTCACCCAAGGGTCTATAATACTTGACAGTGTCTCTAGGGAAAGTTCGAACTCTTCCTTAACCTCACCTGGAGGACGGTAGACACCTAGCACATATAAGTTTGTCTTTTTGTTAAGTTTTATAGCGATTGCAGAAACTTCGATGATCAAAGGGGTGCTTAAGGACTCCACATTGAGGATTTCTATATCATTTTCAAGATCGTCATTCTTAAAGATGGCCACACCACCTTTAGTTATATTCTTTCTACAGTAGGCTGAGAGCAGACTGTAATTACTCAAACGTGTATTGTTCATACGATCGTCATTTTGACCATGTTCTGTGATGATGACAATGTCTGGAGAGCTTGAATGAAGAAAGTGATTAAATTGCTCAATTTTATTCCCTATACCGTCGGCATTTTGGTGAAATATTTTAAATTCTTGGAGCCTTCTTGACTATTCTTTCTCTTTGTCTTCTTCCTCTTATCTTCCACTTTTCTCGAGTTTCGAAAGTTTTCTCTAAAAAAGATGTTTGAGCTTCTGGGTCATTAATTGAAGTTGGAGTTTCAGCCGACGATTCATTCAATTTTGTTGTCTCTTCTTTCCCGCTAATCTCTCCAGTTTCGCTATGGGAGCACAATGAATCATCATTCGCTCGTTGTTTTTCAGAATCTTCTTTATTTTTCAAAAAATCTTGAATATTACTGTTGAAAAAATCTTCGTAGGTTTCATCGCTCTGCAGAAGTTTGGCAGTGCATGGAGGGGCTCTTGCTACCTTTCTACTTGCTGATGCTGAAGAGTTCGAGGAGGTCGGCGGAGCATTCTGCGATTCTATCTTGTTTACCATCAATACAGAGTTGGCTTCCAGGATTTCAATCCTTTTTTCCAGCATTTTGTTGGTGTTGGATAGATTGTTTATGCCTTTGCTTATCAATGTTATTTCATTTTGTTCATCTTGTGAAGTAGTGTTTTCTGGTTCATGAAACTTGTCATGTTTGGTAGAATTATCATCTCTCTCTGAAACTTGTTGAATTTGTTTGCAGGCAAGTCTTTTAAAGTGCTGAATTTCCTCTTCTTTTTTAATTATCTTTAAATGTTCAAAATCGTGTTCTTCATAATAAGTTGTTTTTTTATTGAACCCTTCTCGCATTCTGTCAATTTGCTTGTTATTTTCTTCTATAATGTTTAGAAGTTCTTGAACTCTGATATGCAAGCGGTCATTTTGGGATTGTAGGTCCTCTATTTCCCTATCCTTTGTTGTAAGACTATTTTGATATAACAAAATGTCTGATTTCAATTGGTGGTTTTATTCAAGTAATGCCTTGCCAATCTCGCCAGCCATCCTCAGGGAATTGGTGTTATCAGTTTCATGATCTATTAGTTCCGCTTGACTGAGTTCTAGCTTGAGATTATCTAGAGTTCTGTCAGTGCAGTTAGAGGGTGTGTGACAATATGCATCGGGCGCTAATGATTCTGTGTTAATATTTTCCAGGATATCACAATGGGGGCAAAGCCAGATCTTATATCCCTTTACACTATCTCTGATCTTTTCATAGTGGTCTAACATAATGCCAAGACAATCCCGATGATACCAGGTACTGCAAGCACCATCACAAAGTACGGCTTCTGCATTATTATGTACTAATTTGTCACAGAGAGGACAGGTCGTTATTTCAGTTTTACCCATTGTGGATTTTCCAGTTGTAATTTTGACAAATTGATATTTTTTCGGTAATGTCTGTATTTTATATAGTGTTTCTATGACTAAAGGCGATGAGATCAAGAAGGCCGTGACTTGCAGAAAAAAAGCGAGGGAGTCTTAAGATGGCGTTTGCGGTGTGCGGGAAAGATTTTGCAAGGACGACAAAGTGTAGCTTTTCTTTGGGGGTTATGTTTGTTCATTTAGGTGCTGGAGAGATCAGGTTCTGTTAATGGGTTAAAAATTGGTTACGTCAAATGACTTTTTACATTTAGCATAACTCACGTAAATCCAAAATGTCATTATAGTGAAGACACAATCGAGAAAAGACTCAAAAACCTATATATATCTCGCACCTACTCATTACAGCATCCTTCAACAACCCGCCATTTTTTCACTCTTATGTTATGTCATGTCTATGTTGGATTGAAATATATTCCGTGCATTTGAAATTCGCTGAGTATGTAGGTCTGCTGGATTGGTTGTATTGAGAAATAAGTGAGTTAGAGAATTTTAATTACTTCTCAGAAAGGTAACATTGGGGCAATGTACTGCATTTACCACTTGCAATATTTCGGTAACATAGAGCAAGATTAAAAATACTAAATTGTTTGTTTTTTTAGCTGAATTCAATGGTGCAAACTAAAATTTGGCTATTTTTTAATGTAAAAAACAAAAACCCCTTTTTTTGGAGGGGGGGTGGTTTAGTTTGATTTTTAATGGTAGAATGGTTTTCGAACTCGTCTGAGCGTTTACCACTTGACATGTCTGTCCCAAATTTTGTTGAGATCAGTCCATTTTTACAAGAGTTATTGTGCTGACAGACACATATATTCAGTAGAATCTCGATAAGAAGGCACTCGATGACACAAAAACCTTGTTAAAAAGTACACTTTTCAAGTCTCCTTGAAACTGTAATGACACTTAATGTCTTGTTAACACGAACCTCAATAATAAGACTCTCTTGTGATAACGAGACTCTTTCCAGAATCCCCTTGAGAGTCTTCTTATCAAGGTTCTACTGCACTGGGTGTCCCTTAACATTCCCCCCTTACTTTTGTCTATATTTTTTCAAATATCAATCACACCATCCCCAAACATTGTTGGGTAAGTTATCCTTCATTTTGAGTGGGTACCCAATTTTGACCGCCTTCTTGAATCCGCCATATTGGATCCAAAATGTTTTTCAAATGTAAAATTGGTGTTGTGATCCATGATTTCAATTAGAATTTTTCACTGATTAAAATGTTGCAATTCATTATTTAATATCTCGATTGATTCTCCAGATATGAGTATTTTTATATAATTTATTTTCAACTTTTAACAAATGATAAAATAGGTCCATAACTAATTAATTCAATGCTGCAACCCGTTTTTAATTATGGTATTTAGTTTTACAGATATTAAAATTTTCCTGATACAAATCACAAAAACTATGAATTTTTCAAAATCCAAGTACCATAATTAATTAAAACCAGGTTGCAGCATTGAATCCAGTGTAAAAAGTTGTACCCTAGTGTTACATTTAGAACGTTGATAAATGTTTCATGTACTAAATTTAGTATTTAGGTTATTTACCTAAGCTATAATTTTTTCAGGCCTTTAAGAAACGACCAGAAAACTTCCCAGGGTTTTTCCAACAAGTTTTAGAAGCCTGTCTTTCTGTTAATTCTTTACGAGAGAAAACAGCACTAATTGTATTCCTTAACCATGCATTCAACAGTATGGAAGTTGAACTCATTCGTGAACAAGTAAAACGGCTTGTGTCTCTCTCCATGTGGGTTTCTCTTCAAGAAGTAAGTAACATATAATGCATTTCCATTTGCCTTTATTTTAAAGTTAAGGTATGTTATGATGAGTTCAGAAAACAAGATATGCTGTTAACACGTAAAAGTTCCCTGAAAATTATTTATGCATTAACTTTTATGATTTTTGGCATCAGTTCCCTTTGAAGAATGAAAGAGGAAGGTCCATCATTGAAAGCAGGCCTTTGAGTCCTGAAAGTAAACATTTTTTCAACTCATGTTTCTGTTACTGTGGAATTTGGATAATTCGAACCTCAAGGGACCAATAAAAAAAAATTGAACGATCCAAAAATTTAAACTACACAACTTTGTCAAAAAGTTATTAAAACAATCAAAACTCAAACTTGAAATCTCAGATCTTCCATTAAAACTATAATAATAATTGTTTGCATATTGACTATTTACACTCACTACAGTGTGGCCGAAAAGTCCCTTTACACAATTTGTTATTACATTTTACAATGTTAAAAACGGAACGACGGCCAATACTGACACGTGTAGGGTAAGGGCGCAGTGGTGAGAGAAAGTGAAACCCCTCCCCCGCCTCCGCCCTGCCACGCGGGCTCAGCCCAAGGTCACCGACGCCCCCTCAGTCTCAGTCCAAATCTGAGTCAGACGACATGGCGGACACCAGTGTGTTTAGTGTCGAGGAGCGTTTGGTTGCTTCTGTGTGGGTGCATGAGCGTCCTCACAACAGAAAAACAATGGAGGAAATCATGAATGACTTTGCAGTGCGGTTTGGGAAACCTTCACCGTGCGGGCAAACATTAATAGCGTGGGAAAAGAAGGTGTTTGCAACGGGATCCATTCTCGACGCGCCAAGAAGGGGACGACCGATTACTCGAGTCAAAACCTGCGCTGCTGTGGAAGCTTCCGTTGCACGTTCGCCAATGAAATCCACCAGAAAATGGTCTTCAGAGCTGGGAATTCCACGAACAACAATGCAAGACCACATGCGAAAGGATTTGGATATGAAGTGCTTTCGGCCCCTGTCAGTCAACGAGTTAACAGACAACAACATGGACCTTCGTGTGCAAGCGTGCCAGGTTATGCTTCGACGCTTTCCGAGGCACAGAGACAGGAAAAACGTCATGTTTAGTGACGAATGTGCGATTTACCGCAGTTCTCGCAACCAGAATGTTTATTTCTAGTCGAAAGAAAATCCTCACTTTTATGAGGGAGTTGAAAATAACCCGCCTCATGTGATGCTTTGGGCTGGGATAACTTCTGACCAGGGCCCCCACATGGCTGGTGCTACCGGTGCTACGGCACCGGGGCCCGTGAGCCGAGGGGGCCCACAAGGATGGGGGAAAAACAAAAAGGGAAATAAAACAGGTAAAACCAAGTCCGAAACGGCAATAAAGGGGCCGAAAAGCACACGCGCGAGTTAAAAAAAAAAGGTCATCACTTTTGACGAGCCGGAAATCCCGTTGCCAAACCCCCCCCCCCCCCCCCGGAAACATTTTCTGGCTACGGCTAAGGGGGCCCATCATGACTTAGCAACGGGGCCCACGAAATAATGTGGGGGGCCTGCTTCCGACCACCTGCTTGGCCCCTATTTTTTCGAGGGCACTGTTAACCAAGACAGCTATCTTCGAATGATAAATGAATGGTTGGTTCCTCAACTAAGAGCACGGGGAATATTGGGCACAGTTATTTTGCAGCAGGATGGTGCTCCGCCACACTTTGCGCTGAGTGTTCGCCGCCGGCTGAATGAACTCCTGCCAGACCGATGGATTGGACGAGGGTCTGCGAACTGTCCTTCCCCAATGCCCTGGCCTCCAAGGAGCCCCGACCTGACAACAGCTGACAACGCACTGTGGGGTTTTATCAAGGAAGAGGTGAGGAAACAGCGGTATGTCACAAATGACGAGCTAAGAAAAGGAGTAAGGGCGGCGTTTGGACGAGTCACACCTGAGATGCTGCGACGAATGAGCAAAAGAACAAGGCGTCGAATCAACCTGTGCCGAGACCATGGAGGTTTGCACACCGACGTTTTGGACTAATTTTCTTAAGTAATTGTCAATAAATTTGTGACTAAAGAAAATTTGAATGGTTTTACTTAATACCTATAAAACCTATATTCAGTGTAAAGGGACTTTTCGGCCACCCTGTATAAGAAGATTAGTGTTTAAATACCAAGAAAGGTACAAAAATAAAAATATTTCCTCTTAAAAGCTTTGGTAATGACATAGTTTAAACAAAAATACCAAAATGCAGACAAAACAGGACTGAAAATTACACATCAAAACACACTTGTACCACTAATACTGGTGTGACGTATTGTTGTGAATGACGAGAATAGACACTATGTTATAAGCTGCAGTAGCTATTAATGGTAATGGAAAAATTGTTGAGAAATGTAAAGTGCAATGACCTTGAAAATTCCCAAAGAAAAAGGCTGTGAGTTACCTTATCACGGATAGCATTGGTAGGGTAGTAATGATCATGTGCGAAATCGGTTGGTTTTACTTGTTCTATGAAAATATCATGTTGATAAGCTGTTTGAATTTAAAGATTTGCTGAACAACCAGTACGATTCAATAAAATTTACAATTGAATTTGAAAATGACAATAAACTACCTTTTCTTGATGTACTGGTGGAAAATTCCCCAACACTTGGAGAACTTGTGTGTATCGTAAGCCTACTGCCTCGGGTGTATACCTTAATTACACATCAAACCATCCTGAGCATGTGAAACTAGGTTTAGCTAAAGGACTAGTTGAGAGGGCCAAGACGATTTGCAGCGAAGAGGAGTCTTACGATAATGAAATTGGGAGGATGAAAAATGATTTATGGAGCAGTGGGTACAATGAAAAAGTCATAAACAAAGCTGTGCTAAGAGCAAATGAACAAAAACCGGACGAAAATATTGATATCGAACAGCCAGTGTCTACAGTGTTCATACCTTACTATAAGAATATCTCTGAAAAAATTCGCCGGATAAACAAAAAATATAACATTAGAACAATATTCAGGTCTGAAAATTCCTTACGTAGCCAGCTTACAAAGGTAAAGCCAATCAATTGTGGACAAAAAATAAGAATGTTGTATGTAGGGTACCGTGCTCGTGCAATAGGAATTATATAGGCCAAACTTCAAGACCGGTTCAGGTGAGGATTGAGGAACATCATAAAAAAGTTATTAATAAAGAATCATATGGTTCTTATGATCAAAGAGTTAGAGTTAATATAGGTATTAGAGTTTATCAACAGTAACGATATAACAGAGTTAGACTGTGACCCAACTGACGAGTACCAGACTAGGTTAAAGTCCAGACTGAATAAGGTAAAACACTTATTTACTGATAACGACCTGAAGTATCTCAAAATGATGAGTCCTAGTGCCCCTCTACTTAGAGACCTACCTAAGCTTCACAAAAATGAAATGCCAATTAGACCTTTAGTGAATTTTACATCAGCTCCATCCTATAAGCTAGCAAAGAAAATTGACAAAGTTCTGAGATCAAACATTAAATTTGAAAGTAACTATAGTATTAAAAATAGCCTAGAAATAGTTGAATTGATGAGAGATAAAACCATAGAACCACGCCATACCATTGCTTCTTTAGACATTCAAAATCTGTTAACAAACACTCCAATAGATTGCACAATAAAGATCGTCAAAGAAAATTTAACTGAAAATTCCCAACTTTCCACTGAGGCAATAAATTAGCTCACCGACCTATTAAGTATTGTGCTTAAACAAAACTATTTTAGTTTTAATGACAAGTATTATACACAGAGTGACGGCCTTGCCATGGGGTCTCCATTATCCAGCATTTTGTCTGAGATTTATTTAAATAAAATTGAAAGAGAACACATATTTTCTGACAGAAACAAACATAGAGATAAGCTCATATTTTATAGACGCTATGTTGACGATACTTTTGTTATTTTTAATGGGAATGGCAGACAAATTGAGTTATTCTGCAAATATCTTAACAGTGTCCACCCTAAATTGAAATTCACAATAGAGATTGAGCAAGAAAATAGACTTAATTTTTTGGACGTAACTTTCAAGAAACAGAACAATAGCCTGGCCCTATCAGTTTATAGAAAACCTTCTACCACAGATCACACCATCCATGCAACATCATATCACCCTATGTCCTACAAAATGACCGCATACAATAGTTTTGTCAATAGATTGTTAAACTATGCCACTTTCCAAAGAAGAGTATTTGAAAGAACTACAATTAATAAAATGCATAGCTGTACAAAACGGTTACACTTGCAAAATGGTCGACAACATAGTTTCTAAAATGAAAAACAAAAATAAAGGCAAAACTATAAACAATAACAATAGTACGTCAAAAAGAACTTTTGTGTCAGTAGAGTATGGTGAAAAATTACATTATACTTTAAAAAACGAGTTAAGCAAAGAAAATGTCACATGAGCATGTAAAACTTCTAATAAATTAGAGAGGATTTTTAACAATAAGAAGAAGACGAATGGAGACAAATTTAACGGCACCGGAATATATAAATTGAATTTTTCTGACTGTGATAAAATCTACATTGGGCAAACGGGTCGAACTTTTAAAACCCGTTTCAAGGAGCACTTGCTGAAGACAAAAACAAACCCCCAAAAATCACAGTTCGCCGATCACCTAGTTTCTTCCAACCATAACATAAATAGTATAGAAAGTAATATGAATATTTTGCATAAATGCAAAGTGGGCCCCATGATGAACACTCTCGAGACATACGAAATTTAGAAGTCCTTAAAAACACCCCTGATAAAGTCCTAAATGAAAAGTTAAAATTTAATACGAATACACTGTTTGATCATATTCAAGAACTGTCACAGCCTTCGAAACGACAACAGCTGACTAGGACAAACAATGACGCTCAAGGTCAAGTGGGCATAGGTTAGTGACTTATCACCAGTTCGCCTCAGTCTGGAGCTCGTATTTGTGCCGGCCGGTACCATGTTAAGTGTGATAAGTGTTAATATATGTCAGTGTCAGTGTTCTTTTTAATTAAATGTACGTTTGCCAAATTTTAAATAATGACGACTGAAGAGCTTATTCTTGTATGTAGATTTTGAAAATGGCATCTCGTATGCTGAAATTCGAGTAAATCATTAATTGATTACTACGAATTGACGACAGTTTGAAGGTACGTAGCCTTATTTCAATAGATTGCATCAATTCAGGAGGTGAATAATGAACAAGATGACAAAAGCTCGGTCTTATCTGTAAGGAAGGTAAACAAACCACTTCCCCCACCCCAACTGGATGCGTCACCGCCGCCAGTTCAAATTCGGCGCTCGTGGCGGATACGCGAATGACAACGGCAAGTTAGGGAAAATCCTCCTGAAGAGGCGGAACGTTTTTGAGGATCCGCGAAATATCGGGAGTGCGTAGACTTTGTATGTAAATGTGTTAAAGAATGTGTCAGTGTGTTAGTGTTTAAAAAAAAATATTTTGACGTGTTTGAAATTTGGATTTTAACAAAAGGATTGACTGAGGGTCTACGCAACTTAAAATAAAAAGGTGAGAGTAGCCCAAGAAATAGTTGGAATTAGGAATAATTTGCCTCTCCTAAAAGGAAAATAATGTCATTTAAAACTAGAAAATATCATGATCAAAATGGATTTTACACTGAGAATTTAATGTCCTTCTCAAAACTTTTTAGTCTGAAAACTACAAATTTCTGGTAATTTTTATGTAAAATTTAATTTATCCAAGTTTTATTTAAATTATTCACTTTTTTTAGCATTGTTAATGTATAAAATGCTAGGGATTGGAAGAATTATTCAACTCAAAGAATATTTTGAACTACAGAAGTTCGAATTATTCAAGTTCCACTTTACTTTCTAGTTCAATGACCTTCATACAGGATGGTAACATTTACATTTGAGTAAATTAATCAGGAATAATTTTAAGTATTTTCTGTCTTTCCTATCTGAACGTTTTTCGTTTCCCACAGATACATTAGAACCCTGGTAATTTATACTTGGAATACCGACATATTCGGTATAATCGAGTTGTTGCTTTTAAGAAGACTAGATTACTGTTGCAGCTTCACTTGTAGTAATATTCAAAATTCCACAATCAAAACGTATTGGTAATAGAACAGTGTTTACTCCAATCAGCTGTTTTTCTTGAAATTTCAATTTCAATATTGAATCTTACAGTACGTCGGGTACTTAGCCAGATATGGAGAAAAACTGCAATTTTGATTGGAGTATGACACTCTCTCTGATCATAGTTGATGCAAAAAGGAAAATTTTCAGTCGGTTAGTCACTCCGAAATCCGTGGTTAACACCAAAATGGCAGCCATTAAAGATGGCTGCCGTGAGCTGCCGCATTATTGCAATATATTAGTCATATCTCGGCTCCTAATGGGCCGAATTCAATAATGTTTTTTATCATTCTAAAGCTGATTTGAGGAGGAAACTTTTTTGTACTTAACATTTAATTGTAAATTCTCTAGAATTCAAAGAAAAAGTACAAATTTTACTTTTTCAATAAGTTAATTATTGTAGTCATGGCTGGATGTGATTAGGCACTGTAAAAAAATTATGAGAGAGAGTTCTGTGTTTTTCCACCATATTTTATGTGCTTAACAATATACTAAAAGCAAAGCAAAGTATGACCACCGGAAGTGCCTCAATTGCAAGATGGCATCCAAGATGATGTCAAAAGCATAAAATATTTTTGGAATTAATTCCAAATGTGATATTTATATTAACTTTAGTGCTCTAATATCACTGCTAATAATCAAAGGCTAGGCACCAGAAGTACCTCAATTTCAAGATGGCGTCCAAGATGATGTCAAAAGCATAAAATATTTTTGGAATTAATGTCAAATGTGATATTTATATTAACTTTTGTGCTATAATACCACTGCTAATAATCAACGGCTGGCAAGAGCTTTACTTTGGTTTGATAGCCGTTTTCTGCCGCCATCTTGGATCCGCCATTTTGGATAGAATGATTTTTTTCAAAAGTAAATACAGCATTGTGACACATCATTACAAGCTAGAATCTCACGCTGATTACAATATCTTAACCCATTTTCAAAACTTTTTATTAATCTTCAAGTTAAAAACAAATTATTTCCTATACATTAATTACAGAAGTTCCGAGTTTTAGTAGACATAGTTCGTTCTAGTCTTAAAACACTTCCATAATATTATGGTGTACTTTTATAGTCCAGTAAATGCGTACAAAAAATTAGTTTACTGTGGAAAAGGTTGAGTCGTTGAGATTTTGGTATATGGTGTTAATAACGAGCTGATAACATAAATTCAAGTATTTGACCTTGTGCTTCCCCTGTTTGCCTCAGGGTGCGCCACTTTCTGGTAGGCCCTCCTTTTTTTCGAATTTCAATATATATTTCAAAACTGCATCATACAGGAAGTTATCAAATCACAAATTTTAAAAAATATTAAATTCCTTACAACTTGAGTGCTTTTGCAGCTCTTTAGCTCTGATGGATCTGGAGATATGGTCCTTCAAAGCTAAAAAGATTTGTCAATTTTATTAATCTAGGATATTGTGAAGATTTCGGAGGCCAGTAGCGCGGAACCCTAAACAGATAGGACAAAATTGATACCTTAAAGATATCTTTTGTCCAAATCTACACAAGTATGCCAAGTTTAATTGCAAACAGTCAAACAGTTTTTGGGCCACTAAACCTCAAACAAACTCAATCTTCCTTTTTTACAATCAATCCCTTCTACATGCACACATGTAGAAAGCCGTAGTATGTTCCAAGTTAATTGGTTAAAAGACAGTTTGGCCATTGAGCATTAAATTTAGTCTTAACTATTTAGCGCTCTGCCCTAGTGGCCTCCGAATTTTTCAAAATTTCTCATGTCAATCAAATGAGCATTTGCTAATTAAATGGAAGAATTTTTTTAGCTTTGAAGAACCATTTCTCTAGATCCATCAAAGCTACAGACTTGCAAAAACACTAAAATTGTAAGGGATTTTAAATTCTTTAAATTTGAGATTTGATAAATTTCTGTAAGATTTTTGAAATATATATTGAAATTCGAAAAAAAATAGGCTGACCAGAAAGTGGTGCACCCTGTGGCGACCCAGGGAAGCTCAGGGTCGAAAACTAGGATTTTATGTTATCAGCTTGACATTGACGTCATATCCGAGAATCTCAACTACTCGACCTTTTTCACAGCAACCTAATATTTCCGTACGTATTCTCTGGACAATGAAAGTAAACCATAATATTACGGGAGTGTTTTAAGACTAAAACGAACTACGTGAACTAAAACTCAAAACTCCTGTAGTGAATGTATAGGAAATTTTTTGTTTTTAACTTGGAAATAAATAAAAAATTTTGAATACGGGTTAAGACATTATAATCAGCGTGAGATTCTAGCTTGTAATGATGTGTCACAACGCTGAATTTGCATTTGAAAAAAATCATTCTATCCAATATGGCAGAAGAAAAGATTATCAAGTCGAAGTAAAGCTCAGATACCAGCTGTTGATTACTAGCAGTGGTATTATAGCAAGGAATTCAATTTAATTATCACACTTGGCATTACTTCCAAAAATCTTTTATGCTTTTGACCTCATCTTGGATGCCATTTTGAAATTGAGGCACTTCCGGCGGTCAAACTTCGCTTAAATTTTAGTATGTTGTTTAGCACATAAAATATGATAGAAAACATAGAACTTTCTCTCATTATTTTTTATAGCACCTAATCACATCCCTCCATGACTACAATAATTAAACTTATTGAAAAAGTAAAATTTTTACATCTTCTTTGAATTCTAGAGAACCCTTGGGTTTTGCAGATAAATATTAAATACAAAAAAGTTTTCTCCTCAAATAAACTTTAGAATGATAAAAAAATTATTGAATTCAGTCTGTTAGGAGCCGAGATACGACTAATATATTGCAATAATGCAACGGCTCACGGCGGCCATCTTTAATGAACCACATCTCCTGTGGTTCATAAAGATAAGTTTTGTCAAGTTAAAAATCGCATCTGATGTATTTTTATTCCAACGAAATCCGTAATAATAAGTTATAAAAACCTTTTCTACTTGAAATAATTTCAAGTATATAAAAATTCCATAAAAATAGCATCATTTTGAGTTTTTTAATAGTTTTTTTTAACTAGGGGGTTATAGGGAAAAAGTGACACCTCTCCTGATTCATTTAAGAGTATTTTGAGAAAAATACATTTAAAATGGCTTTAGAAATATAGTTTTATGAAATGTTTTCGTAGTTTTTTTCCCGAGGTGATGAAGACTCCTAAGCCTCCAGAATAACTGCCTCAGAATCCCACAAGTGTTTTCTAATGTTTTCCAGCATTCTGGATTTCATGATTCAGTCCTTGAAAAGTCCTGAACTTTTCGTTGAATATTGTTTTGAAAAATCGTAGGAACCCTGTTGTTTGAAAACATGTGGCTTACTGAACAAAATGTAAGTCAATATTTGGGTAGCGATAACAAAGCCTCAGACAAGAGAGATGTGGTTACATTGTTCACAGCACACATCAATTTTGAATTCCTTTTAATCATTCACTGAAAGACCAATAATGGATGGAGCGTGTTCAAAGCCAAATATGCTTTTACCAAGCAATTTTGAATAGTGCTGAATGGTGTTCACCCCTGCAGTGAAAAGCTGGTCACACTCTAGCCAATTTTGCGATCATAGCTGCTCGTTCACTGTTATTTGCTCCAAAGTAAACTAGGCATTAAAATAAAAATTATTTTATACCATAGGCTATTACTTAATTATAATACTCTGATTCTACTGAACTAAAGTTCAATTCGAGGCAAAATTTTACTTAAGGTTAGTTATTTGTTTGAAATTCATTGTTGGTGATGGTGATTTTATATTTTGATTAGGATTTTTGCGGACATTTGCCATCACTGATTAGTAAAAAACAAGTTTCACGACGTTTCGGGATCTAGAATCTGATCCCGTCAGAAAAAAAAAAAAATTAACTAAAAAACACAAACAGACACACGGAATTTGCATATCACATGTCTCTGTTTCAGGTTTTCGCCACCGGTAGCGCGCAGTGATTTGGTTGGCCGTGTCCGCCGCCATTTCCGTTGCCGCCGCCATTTGCTGTCCTCCCACCAGTCTCAGCTCAGCTCTGATTGGGTGTGGACTTGCTCTCTCCTGTCTGGTGATTCTTGATACTTGTGATTCCTGTGTTATTTTGTGTTATTGTTTTTCTTTTCAGCTAGTGTTTTCGTGACTGCTTTTACAGTTCTCTGTTTTAGCTGTGTTTTTGTCCAGGTTTTCCTGGCTATGTGTTACTAATCATGTTATGTTCTAGGTTTTCTTCCACCTGGAGACGGGATCAGATTCCAGATCCTGAAACGTCGTGAAACTTGTTTTTTACTAATCAGTGATGGCAAATGTCCGCAAAAATCCTAATCAAAATATAAGGTTAGTTAGTTGAAACACTAACAGTTAAATAATTTATTTCTTACAGGGAAGAAGGGAACAGGAGCTAAAGAAAGCTCCTAAATGGAGAAAGTTCTGGGTTAAGATTAATAAAAGAGATACTCCTGAAATGAAGAACAAATTGGAATGGGAGCGAAAATTTCTACATCGGTTGATGCTTAATTTCATTGAAACTTTGGAATCAATACCATTGGAAGGTCAGTTTGAAGAGCATAAAAACGTTGTTAATGTCGTAATGCTTTTGCAAGTTATGTAGGCCTATGCATTTTATTTTTGCATTTTAAGGTAGGCCTACATGTTTTAAGCAATTCTCTTTACATTTTTTAAATTGGGTTTCATTTAATTCAAAATAAACCCCTTGGTCCTGTAATTGAGTTCTCTGTTGCATTTTCATTCACAAGAATCATTTAAGCCAGTGTTTCTCAACCGGCGGTTCATGTACCACTGGTGGTATGCGAAGGCCTTTTAGGTGGTACGCAAGAGATTGAAGGAGTAGTAAAAACTAAAATACTAGGTTTCCGAACGAACGCTGTCCCATCGAGCATTAAAGTCCCACTTCATGTTAGTAATATAATCAACTTTATCAACAGTTATTTTAGTTAAATTATTTTAATAATAATATAATAAACTTTATCAGAATCTGTTTTGGTCATAATCAGCGTCATAGTATGCCGATTTCTTAATATATTTGAGGGCAAAATTATTCATTTAAAAATTGATTTTCCGAGCAGTATATCACATGTAATGATTCTCAATTGCCATACCAGGGTGTCTAGTGATACTGGAAATATTTGAGATATAGGAATTATCCTGGGATTTTATTTCAATATTGTTATTTCAAATTAGGTCCTTGAATTTTATTGAACGATGATTGATTACATTGGTAAAACATAGTTTTATCAGTATGGTACTACTAAAAATATTTTTATAAATCGATGTTTCTTATTCTGAGTTCTCTTAAAATCTACCTGCCCATAAAAAAAATTATGTCTGAAATTAAAGTATGTATGCACAGATTTCACATAACGCATCATCTTACATCGTACCATGTTAACTGAATTATACTAAACAAAATGTCCTTCCTTCAATTACTTAAAGAGCTTTTAACTCTAAATATTTTACTGTGTTTCTTATCTTATACTTCTATTTGAATTAAGGTATAGTTTGTTTTGTTCTTAAAGTCCTCTTTAAAATGCAGGATTTCATTTGAGATAATGATAATATTAAGTTTGACAGGTTTGAGACAAGTTAAAATAACTAAAAAAAGATGTCTTCGTCATATTAGTGAATTATGAATTATTAGCAGATGATTTTTTTATATAAAATGTTTAAGGTTATGTTGTTGTCTAGCCCTTTTAAGGCCAGCTCTCAAACTGTGGTACTTTCGAAAAAGGCCAAGCCATTTCTTATGTGCTGTGCATAGTTTTAGTTAAAGGGCTATAACTTCCACAATTTGTATCGGATACTCATAATTCTTTTTTTAAATTGTTCCTAATTAAATGGGCTTTAAAATGCATTAGAATATATTATGAAATCATCAGAAAGAAATTTTGTTTACAGATATATGTAAGAAAATTTTAATGAGCTAATTTATATTTTTCCACTTTGACGGAATATAAAAAATATATAACTTTGTTTTACATCCAAAAACCATTTATAACTATAAAGTAAAACTTATTTACAGTAAGTATGCCAATTTTGAAGTACCTACCTTAATGAATAACAGAACTATAAGGGATAATGTAAAAATTGACACTTCACTGTTTTAGGCCTAAATGGCTGACGCCATGTATTTGCATACAGGAGGGTGATTTCGATTAGAGGTCATTTATCTCGACTTCTTTTGCTCATTCTTCATTGAAAACACAAGTCAAGCACACACAACTCATTTAATAAATTATATTTGGTCGATTAAAACAATAACCTCATCACATAACCAACAAAACACGAAAATTAAACAGCAACAAAATCATTACATGGCCAGCAGACGATCATGACATGAAAATCTATACAGACAACTAGGAAATTTGGGCTAAAACGGCATGATTTGCCATTATTCATGAAGCCCAGATGTCCCTCTACAAGGGAATATCAAGTTTAGTGGCCTTTGGAAAACACAACCAGCTAGTAAACGGGAAAAAGTGGACGGGTGCCTATTACGGCCGTCGGCTGCGAACGTAGTTTTTACCACGGGTGCCTATTACGGCCGTCGGCCTTGAACGTACTTTTTACCGCAGGGGCCTATTACGGCCGTCGGCCTTAAAAGGGCTAGTTAATTTCTCGTTATTACTTGGCTGTAAATAAAATCTCTTAAATAAATTCAAATATATTTTTTGTGGCAGCGGTAAAAACAAATGTTTTAAGTGATTAGATTAGATTATAAATAATGGATATAAAAGCTTCAACTAGTTTTACCCTAGATACTAATGTTGTCCAAAATTGGAATAAATTCAAACAAAAGTTCAACCTATACCTAGAAGCATCCGAAAAATCAAAGAAATCAGGAAAAAAAAAGTAGCTTTGCTTCTGTGTTCATTAGGAGATTCTTTTTTAGACATATTTAATAATTTTGAATAAGATGAAAATTCCAAGAATGATTACGATAAAGTTATTGATTACTTTGATAAATACTTTAGACCTAAGCAAAACACTGTCGTTGATAGGTATAAATTTTTCAATTTGAGACAAAATTCAAGTGAACCTATAGATAAAGGTTTATAAATAAGTTACAAACTCAGGCAAAAGTTTGCCAGTTTGGAGATCAAGAAGAAGTTTAATTAGAGATTTACTAATAATTGGTATAAATGACAATGAAATAAAAGAAAGACTTTTGATAGAACCTGATTTAAAACTAGGAAGAGCAGTCCAATATTGTAGGGCTCGAGAAGAAAGTGCTAAACAAGTAAGATTAATGCAGGATAAAGACAGAAATTGTCAAGATAATCAATCAGACTCATATTCTATTGAGCTGGGCCTAAAAAAAATTAATTAGTCTACCTTTAGCCAGAAAATTAAGTTGTGTAGTAAATGTCTGATGAACCATGCTTTTGGTCGATGCCCAGCGTGGGGTAAAGTATGCCTTAAATGCAAAAGAATGAATCACTTTGCAAAGGCCTGTAAGGCCAAAACGTTAAATTCAGTAGATTTAGAGGAAAAGGAAAATTTTAGAGAAGATAAAAATGACCCTGTCATGGATGGAATTGACGTTTTAACACTTAAATCTGTTTTTACCGTAAATTCGCACAACAATGAGTGGAATCAAGCGTTACTCATTAATGGTACAGAAGTATCTTTTAAATTAGACACAGGGGAAGAAGTAAATGTCCTGCCATTGAGTGTGTTCAATCAACTTGCTTATCCAGATAATTTGAAACCAACAAAAAAGTGTCTAAAATCCTACTCTTGCCATGAAATAAATGTTGTGAGAACTTGTGTATTAGATTGCAAACCTTTTTATAACAGTAACTTAATTTACAAGATAGAATTTTATGTAGTTAACGAGACAAGCTGTCCCATTTTGGGGCTGGTAACATGTCAAGAGCTTAAACTTATTTCTAGAATTAATTCAGTGAAAGGATCTAGCCCAGTCATTTTCGACGAGTTTGCAGATGTTTTTGATGATACTCAAGGGAAACTGCCAGTATTATATGACATTAAACTTAAGGAAGATGCAAAACCACAAATAATACCCCCTAGACCTGTTCCAAAAGCTCTTACAGAAGCAGTTAAAAATGAAATTGATAAAATGGTTAAGGAGGGTGTACTTGAAGGAGTTACAGAACCTACAGACTGGGTTCACCCTATTGTTATAATTAAGAAACCTAATGGGAAAATAAGTATGTGCATAGACCGAAGAACTTTGAATAAAATTATTAATAGAGAGCACTACAGTATGCCAACAATACAAGGAATATTGTAAAAGTAGGAGGGTGCTAAATATTTTTCCGTGCTTGACGCTTCTTCTGCTTTTTTACAAATTCCCTTAACAAAGGCTAGTTCCCTATTATGTACTGTTGGGAGACCTTTTGGAAGATATCAATTCTGTAGGCTCCCTTTTGGACTAAACAGCGCTCCAGAAGTATTTCAAAAAGCAATGGATGGTGTTATACATGGACTAGATGGAGTAATTGTGTATATGGACGATGTGTTAGTGTATGGTAACACTTTAAAGGAGCATGATGAAAGATTGACGGCTTTCTAACGAAGGCAAGGTCAAGCAACTTGAAATTATCAAAGGAAAAGAGTAGAAAGTGTAATATATCTAGAACACAGATTGACACCTGAAGGTGTGACTGTGGTAGGCTCAAAAGTTGAAGCGATACAGAAATACCCTACTCCTAAGAATAAATTGGATGTTCAAAGATTCTTAGGAATGGTAACATTTTTAAGCAAGTTTGTACCGAACATGCCTGATAAAACAGGAGTATTGAGGAGACTAATTGGTAAGAAAAGTGAATTTAAGTGGTCAGACAAAGAACAACAGTGTTTTGAACTCCTGAAAGAATCAGTAATTAAAGCACCAATACTCTCTTAACTTTGATGACAGTAAGAAGTCTTTTATTTCAGTTGATGCAAGCCAATACGGCCTAGGTGCAGTTCTCCTCCAAGATGGTAAACCCATAGGGTATAGTTCAGTATCCTTAAATGACACTCAACAAAGATACAGTCAGATAGAAAATGAGCTTTTAACTGTAGTCAATGGATGTAAAAAGTTTCATTATTATTTATTTTCTACCGGATTCGTGATTGAGACGGACATCAAACCTTTGATTGGACTTTTAAATAAACCAATTTAATCATTGTCCCCTAGGATGCA
Source organism: Flexamia atlantica (assembly GCA_035578135.1). NCBI lineage: Eukaryota > Metazoa > Arthropoda > Insecta > Hemiptera > Cicadellidae > Flexamia > Flexamia atlantica. Next base: position 230,981,111 of record JAQJVK010000001.1, read on the forward strand.
ACGAATGGTTATGGAGTTGTTAAGGTACAATTTCACTATCGTACACGTTCCTGGAAAAAAACATGTTTGTGGCAGATTCTTTGTCTAGAGCACCTCTAGATAAACATATAAACAATGATTCCCTAGAAAAAGGAGCTCAAGTTGTTTATTCCCTCGTGTCTGCTAGTGATGAGTTCCTTAAACGAATAAAAGTATCTTTGGAAACAGACAGTGAACTTAAAAAAGTTTCACATTATATTACAAATAGATGGCCAGTTCGCTGACAAAATGTGGACATCGAGGCAAGATCCTACAGGGAAAAGAGATCTGAACTACATATATCAGAAGACTTAATATTTTTAGGAGATCGTCTAGTAATACCAAGTGAGATGTGTCATGAGGTTTTGATGCAAGTGCATGCTTCACACCAAGGCATTAATTCATACCAAAGAAAAGCAAAACTGTGTATTTACTGGCCAAGAATGATGACTGACAACAGGAATATGGTAGACCAAGAATATGGTATAGGAATATGGTATGTACAATCTGTCAATCTTATCAGCGGTCAAATATTAAACAGCCCCTAAACCCGTATCCAGTACCACAACTGCCTTGGGAAGAGATGGGAATTGATTTGTTTCACTTTGACTATGCTAACCTTTTAATGGTGATTGACTATCACTCCAAATTTGTGGAGATAAGGAAAATAAACAGTACTAATGCTGAAAGTGTGACTAATAGTTTAACTCAGATTTTTAGAACACATGGGTTGCCTAGTGTGATACACAGTGACAATGGGCCACCTTTTAGCAGTGCAAGCTTTAAACTGTTTATGGAGAGATATAACATTAAACACATTACTTCTTCTCCACACTATCCAAGATCGAACGGAATGGTAGAGAGAGTTATACAAACAGTTAAATCAATGTTAGTGAAAACTAAGTTATCAAAAGGAGATTCAAATTTGGCTATAGTTGAGTATAACAATACCCCGAAAGAAAATCAAAGAACTTCATCACAGATGTTAATGGAAAGATTACTGAGAACTGTATTGCCTCTACACAAAAATACTTTAAAACCACTCTACCCAACAGAAGGAACTGTAGAGAAGTTACAGGATATACAAAAGAAACAAAAGATATACTACAACCGAAGAACTCACAAACTAAGGGATATGACCGAAAATTATCTAGTGTACATGCAAAAAGGAATTAGAAGATGGATCCCTGGAATCATTGTAAGAAGAGATGAAAATCCAGACTCTTATATTATTAAAACAGATGAAGGGGTATATAGAAGAAATAGAATACATCTCCGGCCAAGAAAAGGGAGAGTGGAAAAGAATCCAAGTCTAAATCCAACAAACAACTAATGTCATATGAGTGAATTATGAATTATTAGCAGATGGTTTTGTTTATATAAAATGTTTAAGGTTATGTTGTTGTCTAGATAATTTCTTGTTATTACTTGACTGTAAAAAAAATGTCTTAAATAAAGTCAAATATATTATTGTCCTAAACTTGATTGTCCGAAGACAAAGATTTAAATAAAAAAAATTCAATTTAAATAAAGATCTACGTAATCAGTTCTAATTTTGTTCGGCTCTATATTTTAGTTTAAGAACCCTGAAGGAAACACCTAGTTTTTATTTAGGGATGGACGGGATTGGATTTTCAGTTCGGGACGGGATGGGACGGGATTTGTTTCTTCCCTCTTAAATTCGGGACAGGGACGGGTCGGGATTTTTGTCTTCCCTAAAGCTTCAGGAAATGCTCATTCACAAATTTATTTTACTTTATTACTAATAATTGCATCAGGTTAAAAACAATGTCATATATAAATGTTTGTACCGTACCAACTCAAAAAACTTCAAGAAATAAATTTAAGTGAAAAAATACTGACTTGTATGCCATTGACAAAAAAGCAAACATTAGATACACCTTAAAAAAATAGTAACTCAATGAAATTGTTAATTATATAATAAAACACTAACTTACATAAATTAATATAATATATAATAAACTAGCTGTTGTAACCAGCTTCGCTGGGTTGAAAAATCTCATGAAGGCCTCAATTATAACCCCAAAAGACGCAATTTGGAAGCAAGCACTATAACGACTGTTATGTAAAAATTCAATATATTTTGATGTTTCCCCATACAAATATTTGAGAAAATCGGGGGTGGCATATTTGGTCGTAGCAGTCTTATTTGCCCTTCCAAACAGCAAATATTTTACGCTTCCCTTTTGAATTTCTTTACCATGCAAATAACTACAAATTCTGTCTATCTTGCAAATTCGGGTGTTCAATATAATCTGCATTTGATTGGAATAATGTACTCTTAAAATCATAGTTCCCTGTCCTTTTGCAAACAGCTTGTAAAGTTGTATAATTTATATCAGCTTCTTCTGTTTGATCCCTTTTTCGAAGGTTCTTCATTATCTCGGTTCTGATTATTTCTTTCATCACCTTGTGCGTCTGTCTACCTTTCTGTTCCAATCTGTTTCGATAGTGTTTTTTGATGTCGCTGTGAATTTCGCCCATGATACCATTTCCTTTTCTTCGTTGTTCTATTTTTTTTAGTGCAGTGTTTAGTATTTGTGATAACATACAACATTGCAAACATTTTCTTGCACGTTTTGGCATTTTCTGATCTTATTTTTATTACTAATTTTGATTTTTAAACAAAAAAAATGTAACTCTACATTTAGTGTATAAACTTTATGTTTTTAATAATATAATAATAAAACACAAAGAGCATTTACATACACAAATATAAAGCTATACTATAAGCTACCATCAAATATAAAAAAATTATGTGATGACAAATTTAAAAAGTACATGAAGACATTCTTAACAAATCATAGTATTTATGATACAGATGAATTTTTTAAGCTAAAATTTTAATAATTTTAATATATGTATATATATATATATATAATGAATATTTTGTAAAACATTGGGGTGGACCGATGCCCCTAGGTGTCCGAACCCGCTGAGCGGCTTCACAACACAAACTATAAATCTCATTGTAATGCACCAAATGATGCCATATACAATAAAGAATTACAATAAATAACCTAACAGTAATAATTTACTAAATAATTGAAAAAGTAATTAAAAACACAGTTGTAAAAATAAGACTGTATTCACCTGATGTACAAAAACAATTGTAAGTGCTGCATTCTGTTGGCAACCACTGTAACAACGGTAACCATTTCAAATTAAACCATATGTGTTGATATAAACAAATAAACCCTAAAGTACTCACAAAATCCTTGATATAGGTCTTTTTCGGACGATCCTGTCCCTAAAACCTATGAGATATCAAAGCCTAACCACCATAGTACACATTATGAGATTCCAAGCTTTAATTTGATACCAAGATCAAGGGTCTTTGACATGTAGTTTTGGCTGTAGTACAAAATATACCAACACACAACTCTCTTTATATACTGTGTGTCCCAAAAGTCCCGGACCGGTTTAATATCTTTTAAAGTAACCCAGATATCAAAACAATATTTCGCATACCTTTTAGTACCAAAAAAAACTACTTTTTGATGTATGTGTCATTTCTGCCCCTGCCCCCAAAATTGGATTTTGGGGGGAGTAGCCCCAAAATTTTAAATGTAAACCCCCATCGTGCAACTGCTTATTTTAAAGGGCTTGTTAAAAGAAACACAACGCCGCAAACCGGAGGTCGATATCATGCTCCAGTCCAAAATGGCGGCCATTCAAAAATTTAAAAATGCCATGCGTCAATTAAAATTGAGTATTTTCTGTGTTCAGCAATTCACATTTAAATCGAATAAGAACTACCAGAACACATATTAACTACTTAAAAGATACAAAAATAATAAATTCTTGTTGTCATCATCAAGGCTCAACCCTCCAAAATGGTTTTGGGGTGGGGGTTTGTCCAACCAATTCCAATTTCAACTCACATCGTATGACCACTCGTTTTAATATGCTGAATGAGTAAAACAATAAGCCAAAGCTTGTTTTAATAAAATTTAAAAAAAATAGTTATTTTACTTATTAGTTATATTAGTGGCGAATATTTGGTACTTCATTTATGGGGGTTTTCCTAAATGATAACGCATAGACGACCCTCCGCAAGTATCGACCTTTGACGCTGAGCCAAAGGTCGCATCAAGGCGGATATTTATTAGTAACTTTTTTTACTAAATTGAGTATTTTCTGTGTTCGGCAATTCACATTTAAATCGAATAAGAATCACCAGAACACACATTTTAACTACCTAAAAGATACAAAAATAATAATTTCTTGTCATCATCAATGCTCAACCCTCCAAAATGGTTTTGGGGGGTGGGGAAACCCTACAAAATGTATAAGGATTAAGTTTTTTTTTGAAATTTCATTAAAACAAGCTTTGGTTTATTTTTTACCCAGCAAATTAAAATGAGTGGTCATATGATGTGAGTTGATATTTGAGTTGGTTGGACAAACCCCCACCCCCACCCCCAAACCATTTTTGATGGTTGAACCTTGATGATGACAACAAGAAATTATTATTTTTGTATCTTTTAAGTAGTTAAAATGTGTTCTGGTGATTCTTATTCGATTTAAATGTGAATTGCCGAACACAGAAAATACTCAATTTTAATTGACAGACGGCATTCTTAAATTTTTGAATGGGCGCCATTTTGGACTGGAGCATGATATCGACCTCCGGTTTGCGGCATTGTGTTTCTTTTAACAAGCCCTTTAAAATAAGCAGTCGCACGATGGGGGTTTACATTTAAAATTTTGGGGCTACCCCCCCAAAATCCAATTTTGGGGGCGGGGGCAGAAATGACACATACATCAAAAAGTAGTTTTTTTTAGTACTTAAAAGGTATGCGAAATATTGTTTTGATATCTGGCTTACTTTAAAAGATATTAAACCAGTCCGGGACTTTTGGGACACACAGTATATATGTATATATATATATATATATATATATATATATTATTTTAATGTTCACTTCTAGGGCTACTATTGTAATTAAAGAGAGAAAGAAATTCCTTAAGTACCCTTTTTTTAACATTTTATTATACACAACGTGTTTCGGAAATTATTCCATTTTCAAGTGTGTAAAAAATAATTTCCGAAACACGTTGTGTATAATAAAATGTTAAAAAAAGGGTACTTAAGGAATTTCTTTCTCTCTTTAATATATATATATATATATATATTGATTATATAATAATCAATAATTGTTAATTATTAACAATTAATAATTGTTCACAACAACGATTTTAAATTTAGCCAAAACTCGCCAAATTTAAAGCGAGCTACCTCAAATTTGAAGGTAGCTCTTTCCATTAATAATTGTTTATTATTATTTTTTATTGAATTTGAATTTTTATTCTTTCTAATTTGAATACGTTGGATAACAGTGATAATGTATAAAAAATATGAAATAAATTAACATTATCTACATTTTTTAACGTTTGATAGAGACACAATAGTTTTTAAGTTTTTCCTTTTTGTTTTATTGTTTGGTTTCCAAAAAGCCAAAAGTACTAGAGTGTTTATCGCATGGTGACAATATACTGGCATGTATATAATCAGTAAACATGTTATTGTGTTTTTATAAACTTTGGGCTTTGGGGTTCTTGTTTTAGGAAATTACTCTATACCTCATCATTTTTCCAGCACTTCAAACTACGGTAAACAATAAAAAATCAATTAAGTTTCAAGATGACAACCATAAAGACTAGTTTTTTCCATGCTTAAAATTATAAATTTTAAGTTCACAACTCCCAAACTTAATATATTTCTTAAGTTACATAAAATATTAATTACCTATGTATTAGAAATTTATTTTAAAGTCTTAAAGTCTTTACTTTTGTCAACTGTCTACATTTTTTTACTCATTTATGAAAAATAGTCATACTTTCGGCTGGGATTCAAAGACATCTGATTTAGTTTATAAAATTGAATGAATGGGCAAAACCACAATTATGCCGTTTATTTGCGATCGGAAAATACGCGAGATGGTTTTCCATGGCCAATCGCGAGTTTTGCAAAGCTACACCCACCATTTAATTGCGATCACGAAAACAATCCTGTCCCAAAAATTTCCCAAAGTAAATAAAAATCCCGCCCGAAAATCGGAAATTGAATTTTTGCAAACATTTCCCGAAATTTTGGGACCCGACCATCCCTATTTCATTTAATTAATTTAAAATGGTCATACATTAGTGTAATTAAAACGTATTGGTCCATCCTTTTAAATTTTATAGTTCACACTTAATACTGGAATTTTGTCAAAAATCTAATGGAATTACTGGAAATATACTGGAATTTCTAGATCAGATGACGGTAGACGCCCTGCATGCTTGTCTAAAATTTTACTTATTTTAATAATAAACACAAGATACACATAGAAGTGACAAGACGTATGTCAGGGGCAATGGGCTATGAGCAGCCCTCAACGACTGTGTAAAAGTGGGAAACATACATTGGAATATTTATTGGCCCTTACACGGAGAATCAAATGCTTTTCATTTGCAAACTCTGCTTAATCTGTATATTAAAGCTATTCTAAAATATGTTGGATATGTTGTTCCTTTGAATGTGCTCATTTGTAATTATTTCATGAAGTTTTTGTGCAGCATCTACATTTAGTTGTCAAATTCAATGGTGCCTATTATTGTTACTCTTTCTTTAGGAGAGTACTTTGTTTTAGCATTATAAAATGTTATTTTATTGAAAAAATACTACTACCAGTTTTACAGTGTTAATTTGGTTGTAATACTTTATTTTGATTTGTTGTTAATCTTTTTTGTAATAGTCTTGAATACAAGATCATTGGTGAAAATAAAGTACACTTTGAATGACTTTTAACTATTTATCTACATTAATTTTTTCAATAAAAGTTATGAATAACATGTACAATTTCAAAAAGCACGCAGAGATTATTTTTTCCTCGTGTACTTAGAAATCACGTGAACTTTTTTCATTTTAGCAAAATTCAGATTAACATTTAAATGGGTTTTTTTTCATGTTGGCTAAACAAATTATTAAGCAGAGCTGATCCGATTAACATATAATTTGTCAAAATGTCCTTATAATCAAAATAAGGTCTAAACTTTTGACGAGTCAAATAAAATATATTTTGTTAGGAATAACAAAACTATGAGCATTGTTGGAGGGGATCCCTATTGGGGGGGGTCCTTGCGGTGGTTCGCCAAAATATTAAAAATGTGGTGGGTGGTACGCTAACATCAAAAGGTCGGGGACCACTGATTTAAACTAACACAGGACTCAATCAGACGAATTGGTCTAGCTACTGAATATTTTCAAATATCAATGTTGGTTCAGTAACAGTTACTGATGTTAGTCTTAACACTTTGTTATACAAGCTTATAAACTAAATTCTTTCAGAGTGCATTTACAGGAGTACCTACTTTTTCTTCATGTAGGGACTCATTATGTGTTTGGCTGCAGGAGAGGAGAGCTCTGAGAAGATCCAATACTGTGAGAGGTTCCTGGAGCTGATGATAGACTTGGAGGCGTTGCTGCCAACACGGAGGTTCTTCAACACTGTGATGGACGATTGCCATCTCGTTGTTCGCTGCGACTTGGCGGCCCTGCCCCGCCGCCCCGACGGCAACCTCTTCGCTCAGGTCTGTTCCCTCCACTTATTACTCCTTTGTATTGCGTGCCGTTATTAGCTAAATGTGCATGTAACTGTGTTGTGTATGATGTTTATTACAAGACAGAATACATCCAACACAGAATACAACAGCAGTTGAGGCAGTGAAAGCCAGACATGCAATCGGCATCAACAAAGCTATGTCTCATCACCGGCGAACACTTTGTTTCTGTAATGAAAGAAAAACACTCTTACTTAATTTTCCTCAAAAGTTGTCACCCCTTGGTTGCCAAAACTTTTCTCATGAAAACAGCAGAGCATAGTGGCATACTTGAAGTTGGGTTTTTGTGCCCAGCCGACCTTTGAAAAACAAATGCTGAGAGATCCATGGTGATATGATGAGGATTTATGGTTAACTCTCTTCTCTTGACACTAAATTGGTTGTTTTAACACCTATACCGAAACCCCTGGTCTTACAGACCTCAGGGAAATTTCACTTGTTGATATTGGCAACACTGATGAAGCGCTGGTGCTACCCCTCCGAATACCTTCCTCCCTCCCCTTCCCTTGACCTTCGAAAAGTTTTTTTTCCAGTTTGAGTGGTTCTTCCGTACTCGACTTCCCGATTTTTAATTACATCACGGTCCCAGAGACCGTGGGTTCGGTTCCCGTTAGACTGTTGTCCATTATTTTCTTATATGGGAGTCTCACAGACCAAGGGTTTCGGTAAACTGACTATTTATTTGTCGTCCATTATTTTATATGGGAGTCTGACAGACTGAGGGTTTCGGTTAACGTTTCACAGTGAGGGTTTCGATATAGTTGTTGACTTGCTGTAAAAACAATTCATCACGTAATTTGTGATTTCACTGTTTGCTGCAATAAGCTGACCTATCTGAATTTTCTTCATTTAAAAGAGGATTACAACCTTGTTTTACCTTGCATTTGCGCCCCTCCCCCCCCCCCCCCCTTAATGGGCCTCAGGCCTATGCGTGGAAGTTATTAAGCAAAGCACGCAGTGAGCTGGTACAGTACAAGGATGAACAGTTCTGCTAAAAATATGTGACATCATCGGGACTCGATCCTGCGACGCTGCCGCCTCAGAGCTGGGGCCAAGTGCACAACCAATTGTGCCACCGACTAATTAAAATTATTTTAAATCAAACCATTTTTTTTATAATTCTTATAAAAATTATGGTTGAAGATTGAACTGCTGTCTGGAATTATTAAATAAGAAAAAAAAATGATTGCAAAACAGATGCCTCTCAAAAAGAACACATTTAATTTATTTTAATACTTGTTACATGATTTAAAACACCCCCGTCACAGCAGACCTGCATACTCACCAAATTTCCAAATTATTTATTTTGTATCTACAGTACACCTCGGATTATCCGGATTAATGTGGCGGAACACTGATCCACCACATTAATCCGGATAATCCGAGGTAATTACAATATCGTCTAAACAGCAATCGCGTACTTTAGCCCCTGCTAAATTGATGCTGCAAACGGCGTGTCAAGAATGTACAGCATGTTAGCCTTTCAAATTTTATGAGGGTTTAATTTTGAAACAAGTTTAAGAAGTAAACATTAATATTAATCATACGAATGTAATGTTAACTTTTATCGTACTTACAATTTAGGTTTAAAATAAAACGCCAGATTAAAATATTTAATATATTAAAATTAAATTATCATAACACAAAATAAATTAAACTTGAAATAATCATGACAAAACTTAAAGTAACTCAAAACTTATTACAGTAACTTTTCTTAAGAATTAACGGAACACATCAAATGACAGCAATAAACAAACTCGCAAAATTGCCGTAGGCTACGCCTTTTTTGTTTACTGCTAGCGCCCCAAGTAGCAATGCAGAAAACTACGTTCACGAAAATGCTGTAATGTACTGATTAGGCAATGCGATTCCTTCAATTATTGTGATTCCAGAAGCATACAGTAATGTATTACATTTGCATTTTACTTTTAGGAGGCACATTTCACCCGTAAACTCACTAAAATCACGTTTTGCCATGATTTTAATTTTTTAATTTCTTGTATAGACTGGTCCGGATAATCTGGGATCCTGATAATGTTGGGTCCGGATAATCCGAGGTGCACTGAATAAGCATTCGATACATGTAATGGAAAATATGGTTCTAAATATTTTGTGTAAATAATACACTAAAAATGTATGTTTAATCATTCAAGAGCTTCAGACATGAGTTAAGCTAAGAAGGAGATCACATTGGTGGTTTGCTCTTTGGCATTTTAAATAATTCTTAGTCTATTAATTTGTAATAAATTTAATCTTGTCAAAATAATATATAAATGTTAGGAAACATATAATCAATAAATTCAAATCAGTCAAAAAACAAATAAGGTAATCAAATGAACAAATTAAAAGTCATATGGTTAGTTTCATAATTAAAATACTCCTGTTGCAGCAGACCTGCATCTCCAGCCAATTTCAATAACATATTTTAGCATTGTAAACATACTATATGTGCTGCATTTTCAGGTGGTTTAGACAAAGCCACCCTCCTCCCATGCACATACTTTCTTTAAGTTTAAAAATAAAATAATTTGGATTTTAATACAGTATTAATTTTTTGCAAAATCGGCTGGGCAGTAGAACAATGTTTGCAAAAAATTATTTCAATTCAATTCAAATTCAATTCAATTCAAATAATCTTTATTCATAAAATACATAATATGTACATTGAATTGCGTCAGAGAACTAACCTAAAGTTAAGTTATATACATTAAAATACAGATATATAAATGAAACTAAAATTTCACGATAGTAAGTACATCAGGGGGTGGAAAAGTACTCATCTAATGAATATAACGCTTTGCTTATTAGATATTCTTTTAATTTATTTTTGAATTTAGTATGATTGTTTTCATTTTTTATGCTACTGGGCAGATGTCTGAAAAACTTTAATCCAATATAAGATGGTTTTTTCTCATAGAACTTTAGTTTATGTTTTGTTATGGTAATATATTTTTTATTTCTAGTGTTATAAGGATGGCAGTTTGATTCACAATTATTTAGGTTATTTTTTGCAATCATAATTGTGTCAAAAATGAATTGTCTATAAACTGTTAAAATGTTTAGTTCTGTAAATTTTTCTTCTGTTGATTCATTATAACCCAGTTTCATTATGATCCTGATTGCTTTTTTTTGTTGTCTTAATATTTTTTCCATATTTTCTTTAGATGTTGAGCCGTAAAGGCATGATCCATAAGATAAATGTGAATGAAAGTTGGCAAAATAAATGTTTTTTAGGGTTTTTTTGGTTACAAAAAAATGACATTCTGTAAATTGAATAAAGTCCAGAGCTTAATTTTGATAATAATTTATCTATATGTTTATCCCAACTTAAATGTTCATCTATTATAAGACCTAGAAACTGTGTACTGCTTTTATTTTCAATTTCTTGTGATTCATACATAATATTTGGTTTGGTTAACTGTTTATTTTGATGAGTTTTGAAAGTTAAAAAATTTGTTTTTTGTGCATTTAGTTTTAATTTATGTTGCTCCAAGGAATGTCCAATATTTTCAAGCTCGATGAAACTTAATATTTCAAGTTCTTGAGTGGTCCTGGCTGATACTTTAAGATTGATATCGTCAGCATAACAATAAAGATTATTTTTTGGTAAGCAAATAAGAGAATTGCCTATATCATTTATGTAGCAAAGAAACAATAAAGGTCCTAAAATTAATCCTTGGGGGACACCACATTTTACAATTTCTTTTTTTGAAGAAAATTTTAAAACTCTATTGTCTTTGGTTGTATATGTGATTTCAACGAATTGATATCGATTATGAAGGTATGGTTTAAACCATCTCATTGATTTTTTTGTTACACCTAACATTTCTAATTTATTAATTAATTTGGAATGATTAACACCATCAAAAGCCTTTGATAGGTCCATAAAAATTCCTGATGTGTATTCCCCTTTATCTACGGATTCAATAATAGATTCAATAAATGATACTGCTGCTGTAATTACAGATTTTCCTTTTCTAAACCCGTGTTGAAAGGCATTTAATAACTGAAACTCTTCTAAATATTTTAAAAATTGATTGCTGGCAATTTTTTCATAAATTTTTGTTACTACTGGAAGGAGAGAAATGGGGCGATAGTTAGACACAGTTTGTAGGTCATTTTTCTTATGAATAGGTATAATTTTGGAGATTTTAAGTTGATTGGGGAAAATTCCTGAAACAAAAGATGAATAATTCATCAAATTGATCAAATGACACAAGATCTTACTTAGATGTTCTTTGCTATGTTTTATGACTGTGATTGGGATGTCATCATACCCAGTTGAGTTTTTATTTTTCATGGAACTAATTATCTTTTCCACCTCACCTGGGTCTACAAATACAAAATCAAAACCAGTTTTAATATAATTATCTTCTTTTTGGTTGCTTTTATATACAATATTTACATCCTCAGATTCAGACTCACCACTATTCTCAACTACATTAACAAAATAGTCATTAAAAATATTACATATAGTGCTGGGGTCATCAATTTTACAGTTTCCTTGTTGCAAGCAGATGTTCTTGTTTTCATTCCCTATCTTATCACCCACTTCAGAGTTTATGATTTTCCATACAGTTTTTTGTACATTTTTAGATTTTTTAATCTTATTTTCAAAATAGTTTGCTTTGGCTTGTGCTAGTCTAAATTTATATTCCCGTTTTTTTTTGTTTTAATTTTTGACTCAAAGAACTGTTCTTATTCTGTCGAGTTATCAGGGTCAGTTGCCGTAACTCAATTTTTAACATTTTTAAATCATGTGAAATCCATTTATTTTTACAATTTTTTTTGTCACTGTTACTTTAGGAAATGATAACTCAAAATAAAATTTAAATGTACTATAAAATTCATCATATTTTTTATCTACAGGGCCATATAAACATTTTCCCAAATTTCATTTTTTAAAAAGCTTTTGAATAAATTTAAGTTGTCATCTGTAAACTTACGCACCGAACATTTCAAAGGTTTATGATTTTCTTTTTACAAATTTATATTTTTAATATGAAGCAACTGACCATCATGATCTGAAAGACAAGTTACTATACCATCAACCTTCATTGTGATGTTACTCCAGGTTTCCGCGATAAAGTTGTCAATTGCTGTTTTAGAATTAGTTGTTACTCTAGTGGGGAAGTCTACCAGATACCTCAATTCCTCTCCCACCTGCGCCTTGCAACCATCACTTTATAAAAATAATGTGTGAACTGTACAATTTATTATTTTTTTTAAGTGTTACCTTATCTGCAGTAGAGATTATGCTATTAGCATTTACGTTTATCCTAGATTTCTTAAAAAATGTAAGCAATAAGGAAATAAGAGAACACTTGATAATGATTAAATAAATAATTTATTTAATGTCAACAGTTTTTAAATAAATACTTAAGTTAAATCTAAATATTTCTTCCCTGTAATAATTCTATGATTTTTTAAGTACAAAAGAACACACTTGGTAACACTCATTTTTACAGTTTTGCACAATTGACATAATTTTATGTACAGCACTTTTCAATGTGAAAAAATAAATAAGAATCTGAAGTGAAGGTGCCACACTTGAGCCCCAAAAACTCAAAATATTTACAACTTAGACATTCTAGAGTGTCATTAAAGCTGGCCTATGAAATTATTTATTTGATTTTAATTTTAACCATACGAAAAATAACAAAAAAATTGACAAACTTATCATGTTTAGAAATGGAATGCTTCAAATTGTAATTTTACAAAGTTAAAAACTTTGTAGTTTTCAGCTTGTTTTAACTAAAAATAAGTAATATTCTTAGTAATCAGAAGTTACAGATTTTTTGAGTTCCTACTCTAGAATGTTTATATATACACACTCTTAGCCCCATGTTCGCTTTGTTCTATTTTGGAAGGTACTATCGAGAGTTCATAGCCATGCACTCCTCCCCCCACTCAGGCACTTCATTGTCTCGGGGCCGACAGCATGCGCAGAAACACTTCTCGTAACAACATGCCTTTCTCAGAAGAAACCTGTCCAAACATATTGGTTATTTTTCTTTCAATGTTCAATCCGAAAGTGAATACATTTTTTTAACAAGAACATTTATTCCTGACAAAAAATTTTGCATTCGGAATTTTAACTTCTTGGGATTGGTTTTGTTACAATTTAAATTTCCAATGCAGATTGCTTATTTTGCTAATATGAAATTTTGGTAGGCCTACAAAAAACTAAAGACACAGATGTTAAAAAAAATTAAATCACAGAGATTCTCTTAAGATTTTAGTATCAGTTGCTGTTACATTTTACCAAGTAATATTTACCACAGAGGACATAAAACAGACACTGGAGGAGACTTTACTCCAAATTCATCAAATTCCTTAGAAAAGCAAAAGAATCTGAAAATTCAGAAAACTATAAATATAACAAAACATTTACCTGACACGTTTTTGGCCACAGACACAGATGTAGAGCACCAAAGGGCCTTGCAATGCGTTGCTGCAGATATAAGCGTAGTAGAGATGAGATTGGGGTGTCCACGCCAGCAGCAAAAACACCCAGCCCAAGGAGAGCACCAGCAACAGCTTGCCGAAAGTTACAAAACTGTGAATAATAGATCAAAATTTGTCATAAGAGAGTAAAATATAGAATAACGCAAGAGGACTGATTGAAGAAAATGTGGTGTAATCACGTCCTTGAGTAAATAAATAAATATGTAAATGACGATCGCTCAGCACAATTGGTGTAATGATGACCCCATGTTGAACCGCAGCCTCAAAAGTGACAATCTTTATTCTTTATCTCGGCAAGAAATGACAACAGTTATACATCTATCAGCAGTGATCAGTGATATACAAGCTTTTTCTGACAATCCATTTCCGTATCATTGAAAATTAAAACCACTATTCTCTTACTCAACTGGAAACGAGGATTTCTAATCTAGATATTTCCAGGAAATGATAATTCCTATAGTTATCTTAGCTTTAATTATCATACTTTCCTCAATATTCAGTGATTTTATTCATTATCCGCTTGGACCCAAAAATTTCAAAATAGCTATTTACTCTATTTAATAAAAAAATCATTAATAACATAAATATTTTAAAATTCAAATGTTGTTAAACCGTGTACACAATAAAACTACACCTAAATCAAAATATTTTTGAACTCAAAACAAATCGTCGCACAGAACAAATTTTTAGCTCGGAATGAAATAGTATGAAAACATTTCTTCTAAACCTCAATAATATCCTAAATTAACTCAAAGTTCCTCTCATAGCTGTCTGAAACGAAACCTTGAAAAAACTCATGTAATTTAAATTAATGTTGCTATGGCTCATCAAAATTTTTGCACAATATGATTCCATAAATTGTTATTGCTGTCAATGTAGTCCTTGATAATTTTATGACATTGTAATTCTCTTTAATAATAAACAGAAAACATTAGATAATGCTGTTCACTCTATTTAGCAAAACTATCACCATTAGTATTCTTACCTGTATTTCATCTTGTGATGTATTCTGCCATACGTTGACATCCTCTTAATAATATTGACTGTTGAAATGTAAAAGAAAAGATCCACGAGAATTGTGCAAGCAATTGGTGTAAAAAATACAGCCACGCCGAGCCATCCTGTAACATAACACCAAATGGTTCAAGTGTTTTAAGTTCTAAATAAACAAAAACTTTTTTTATATCAACAAATAAAATTGTTAAACTAATTGTTATTCTTTTGTTATTGGGCCTTGTTAGTAGTTGTTGTTGTCAACTGCTACTTCTGTTCGTCCAAAGGACATAAAAAATATTTGATTCAAGAATAATTTTGCTACCATTTTTATAGAACATTTCAATATGTACGATCATGAGTTTTCTAATGTTTTTACTCACCAATGGCCCCATGAGGGTTTTGAGCATTTTTGTCTTGACTTTCTGATGGCTCATTTAATGTGTCATCAAGTGTGAGGTGAGCGAATATGGCAAATACTGTCATCCCAATTGTGGATGTCCACACGTACAGAGAATAGTAGCAGTACTTGCGGCCATCTGTGATCCTCAGGAACACGTTGCGAGATCTGCACAAACCATTGTTATAGGTAAAATTAAATGATTACTAAAAGTTTTAAGAAGAAAAAAAGTGTGATAACTTTTCTTAAATTTTGGGTTAGAAAACAACATTAAATTATAACCTATAATTTCATCTAATGTGGATTTAATTAGATGGTTGCAAAAAAGCCATACCATCTGAACTTCAACCATCCAAAGTCTCAGTACTCAAAAACGGAGTTCAGTTGCCTCATGTTTTATACAATTTAATTTAGAAAAACGACCGTAGTTGTGACTAAAGTTATATTCTAGAACTGGACACGGCAGGCTATTGAAATTCAAATCAGGGGGTTGCCTATGTCGACTCATGTGTGACACATCAGTTTGCATCTTAAATTGAATGCTAAATGTCTCCCATCCACCAAGCACACTATTGCATAGCTACTCTCTTGTAGTATAGAAACAAGCACACTGAAAAAAATTCAATTTGTACATTTTTATAGCTTGGTAGTGGTTTATTGATCAGACTTCATAAATGATAATAATTACATTATTTATATAAATAAAATTTTGCTGTGATAAAAGAAATTTATTCCGTTTTAGCGAATTTCCTTAAAGGAATAAGCTATTACGGTAGTACTCATGGTAAGACCTAAGTCCGAGACCATGTAAACTTTTCATTTTGGGGTCCCCAGAAGCAAAAAACACCATTCGTTCGAATTTTTATATATATATATCTATATATATATATCTATATATCTATATATATATGTCTATATATATGTCTGTTAACACGATAGCGGCCGTAAATATGGTCCGATCTTAATGAAATTTGGTACAGACGTGTAAAGTGGTAATCACTCGGATGAGTTCGTGAACCAGCCCAATCGGACCACCGGAAGGGGGGGTAAAGGGGGATAAACCCCCCCAAAAATGGGTTTTTTGAGTTTTTCACATAGAAAAATAAAATTTATCAAATTTTAGTTGGCACCATTTAATTCAGCTCAAAAAAACAAACAATTTAGTATTTTGAATTACTGTTCTATGTCCATTGGTTACCGAGATATTGAAAATGGTAAACACAGTACGTTGTCTCAATGTTAACCTTATGGGAAACAAGTAAAATTCTATATTTCGCTTATTTCTCAACATATCTTGATAAAACTTGGTAAATGGCTTCTTCTAGTTCAGATCTACTAAATATTGAATTAAAACCAACCAGTTTAAACATACCTGTAGCAGCAAACCTGCATACTCATTCCCCATGTTATTCTTATGGAGCTTACAAAAACATGTAAAATCTCGCTATGTTGGATTGAAATTTGTTGTTTTGCACTTGAAATTCGCTGAGTATGCAGGTCTGCTGCGACGGGGGTATTTATCCTGTCTCTTTTTTTTTAGTAGGGATTACACTATAAATCCAGACCATAGCTGAATCTTAACAACTTTTTTTAACCAAAGTAATAGTTGAAATAACATTTTTACTTTAAATAATAACCATAATTTTAATGTTATTTGAGACGGTAAAGATATAATGGAGAATAATATGTGTACAAATAATTTTTTGTATTACCTAGATAATGTACACATTAGTTAATTACCTAGTGTATCACATTAGTTTTTAATTGCAAACAAAGATGTAAAGGTGTAATGCAATTGAGAAACTCCCAGTTTGGCATCACTCTAGTCAGTATAATGACAGAGAAGCCTTGTGAATGTTTGATCAACCCTTGCTAGAGCTTTTGCTGCTATCCTTTTACCGTATCACGATCCTCTGTTTTACTATTAGAGCATTTATATTTCCACCAAACATTAAAATGAACTTACCTGAATGTTTTCCAAATGTAATATCCAGCACTATTTAGCCAGAAAAATGCTCCAAGGAGACTTGCATAAAGAACAGCATCTGGAATTAATAATTTTACTAATGTATTTACTCGTCGACAAGTGTAAATTTCATGTTTTTATATTAAACTGTGGTAAAATCAATACTTAAATAATAGTAATTCAAATAAAAATAGGGACACCATCTTCACAACTTCCCTGTTTTTATGTCTGTCCTGGTAATTATTTAAACCTTTTTAACATTCAAACAGATGTCTGAAATAAAGTTTAGTGGTCCTCAACTGGAAATATGTCGTTAAAAGCCAAAAAGTAATTTATTCACCGATCACAGTCTCTCAAAAACGTAAGGCTTTTGCCCATAAAACTTGGCACACATATTCTTTATAAGCTCTTAATGCCTCTAAAAGAATTTTAAAATGTTTTCTCTCAAAATGCAAAAATAGGGTATATCTATCTATACTACTGTATTATAAAGAAGAGGTGGTTTCTGTATGTATGTATGTATGTATGGGATAAGTGAACTCGAAAAATACTGAACCGACTGTGTTGAAATTTCACTCAGGTGTAGATTTTGAACCTGGGAATCATATAGGCCTATTCACTTCCTTAAAATCCCCTCGGGCTATGCCCCGTGAACGTACTTAGCTTCAATGTTTACATTTTATAAGGATGTAAACATTTAAATACCGAAATGTAAACAGCTGTTAATACTACAATTTTACACTTCAAAGAGCAGAAGTAAGATCAGCTGTAATTTTTATCGTGAGCGAAGCCACGGGCAACTGCTAGTTATATTATACAATTCAGAAAGGCTGCAATTAAGTTTTCAAAACTTACGGAGGCTACTTTTGCCATTAAATTTGGCAAAATACTCTTTATATCCTCTAGATGTGTTCTAAGAAAGGGCTTTATAATTTTTCCAAAAAAGGCTATAATAGAGTCCATTGTAAAATTCAAAATGGTGACTATTTTCAGTTTTTAAAACTATGGATGGAAGACATATAGAATTATTTGAAGTGATGAAAATTATATAAAATAATATTTATCTATTTCGGTCATCTACAATGTGTTTTTGTCAAATGTAGGCTACTTGCTTTTTATGGACCGCCTTAAGTATCTATATATTAATACGCAAGCGGCTTTCTTTTCACAGTCCATCCGCAGTAACGGCTGGGCGGATTTTAACGTTTGAGGTGTCAAATTAAAGGGAATTTTATGTAGATTTGTCAACAAGTCTCAGAATTTCAAAAAAGGGCGTCACTAAAATACAGTAAAGGGCTGAAGTTTCGGAACAGTGGCGCTATTCGTCGACGTTTGAGCAAGCTCAGTTTTGTTTACTAACTGAACATATGGCCAATCTCTGAAATAGTTCTAGAGGTAAACTTATTTTACAGCTGGTTTGGCTTTGTTTTCAACAGTTTTCTTTTTTTTAAAGATTTATTGTGTAATTTAGGTTATGTTATGAAGTTTTTAAAGCTCTTAAACATTGCAGTTACCAGTTTTATAATGTAGTTTACAATATCTCATAGATTTTTGAAGTTACATTGATCTGAGTAAATATATTTTTGGATTTGTTTCATTTAAAATGCCACCGATAAGAAGAAGACGAACATTGACCGGTCGGAGGAGTCGGAACGAACACGATCGCAACCGCTGGCATCACTCTCCCAATATATACCATTTGATTTTCCCTCCAACCTCAGACCAATGAACTAAAAATGTTTTCATTGCGGTGGGTTGCATTTGAAGAATGAAAAGACTGGTAGAGATAATGCGTCATTTACGCGTTTTTGCCACAAAGGAAAGTTTATGCATATAAAGACAGCCGTTCCCTGCAATCTCTGTTTTGGCGATAATTATCAATAAGGTGCAGCGGCAATCACTAAACAAAGGAAGTCATTTCGTGCCAGTGTTTGCTCTCGGTCAGCAACATGTTGCTGTAAGCAGAGTTCGATCTTTTCCCGGTGTAGAGTTATACATTTCAGAAAGAAGAGAACAAAGGTGTTCCCGATCGTTAACGTCTATACCGGAAAGTCCTGCGGTAGATAAAATTAACTTTGAAAGTTTCAGTAGTTAAGCTATAATTTTGTTAATGAAAACTTTAAAAGTATATAAGTAGGCTGATTATTCTTTATTCTTTTACTATATGATTTTTGCTCGATTTCGAGCTACGTGTTATCTGGTTCAAACTTGAATCTTGAAACTCAGCAGGGACATTCCATTTAGAGTACAATCATTTCCTAAAAACTGGGATTTCTTAATTAAAATTTTAGGAGGGTTTGCATGGATAAGGGGAATACATTATGTTAGGATAAAAAGTAGACTATTTCTACCCTTCATTTTTGACTCTAGCAGCTAAATGAGTGATCCAATCTTCAATCTATTTAGAATGTTTATGGAGAAAAGGTGTTCTCATTTTTATAGTTAATACACTGACCGTTATTCTTACAGTTTTTGATCTTTAAAAAAATGAGCTAAATTGAGAATTCATCCTAAACGCTATTTTCCTTCTATATAATTTTTGTCTCCCGAGGCTTGTATCATATTCTCATGAGCCAAATTGGCTAGCAGGATTAAGGCGAGTGCATGGTACAATGAAAGTTATTTGTTCAACCCACCCCTGAAGATGCAGTGATATTTTTTCTGTTCAAACACTCTTAGAAACACAATTTGATAAGTTCAATAATGGATGAATTAGGGAATTTCAATACTTCATGACTAAATTGAAAAATAAGAATGTGTTGGCAGATGGTATCAACCCCATACCATTTTCCCATCTAGAGGGAAAGAGAAATTTTTGTAGAGGTGATTTATGCCTTCTAATTTCAACCTGGGGTAAATCACCAGCTGCAATCTTAAGGGTGTGATTAAAGGCATAAAAATGTACAGTTCAGATAAAATATATGATTAAAAGCTTGATCAATCCATTCATTCATAACAATTGTGTGTTGCATTTGCATAATATGATTAATTCAAAACTTAGCTATCCATTTAGCAGATGAAGCCACCGGTATCTGCCAGTTGACCATGAAAAAGCCCCAAGAAAAGACAAAATATTAGTAAGAAGGTCCTACTTATTTAATTTATCAAAATTATTATCAAAGTTAAATTGTGGTCAAAATTAAAATAACTTGATGTTAACGAAAAAACTAACTAAGGTAAATTAGAAACGAACCTGCCATGAGGTAAGCCTTAGGGCTGGTGAACTCTGTGAAAATGCGGACGGTGTCTGCGATCTGGGAGACTGCCAGACAGAAGCACAGGGTCGTAACCATGTTGCCCACCAGGTCACGCAACTGAGGCAGCACGAAGTGGACGACTGCAACGGTGACGTAGCAAGCCAGAGCGATGGCGTGGCAAAGCGGGTCCACGATGCGGCGAAGGAGGAACTCTGTGTCATGCCATGCAGATGGCACGTGCGGGTCACAGACAATGGCGAACTGCTTGCCTACCTGGTCCCCATCCTGCAGAACCTGTAATGTACAGTTGTGTCAGTGTGGTGAAGGAGGAACTCTGTGTTGTGCCATGCAGACGGCACGTGCGGGTCACAGACAATGGCGAACTGCTTGCCTACCTGATCCCCATCCTGCAGAACCTGTAATGTACAGTTGTGTCAGTGTGGTGAAGGAGGAACTCTCTGTTGTGCCATGCAGACGGCACGTGCGGGTCACAGACAATGGCGAACTGCTTGCCTACCTGGTCCCCATCCTGCAGAACCTGTAATGTACAGTTGTGTCAGTGCGGCGAAGGAGGAACTCTGCGTCATGCCATGCAGATGGCACGTGCGGGTCACAGACAATGGCGAACTGCTTGCCTACCTGGTCCCCATCCTGCAGAACCTGTAATGTACAGTTGTTTCAGTGCGGCGAAGGAGGAATTCTGTGTTGTGCCATGCAGACGGCACGTGCGGGTCACAGACAATGGCAAACTGCTTGCCTACCTGGTCCCCATCCTGCAGAACCTGTAATGTACAGTTGTGTTAGTGCGACGAAGGAGGAACTCTGTGTCGTGCCATGCAGACGGCACGTGCAGGTCACAGACAATGGCGAACTGCTTGCCTACCTGGTCCCCATCCAGCAGAACTGCAATGTACAGTTGTGTCAGTGCGGCGAAGGAGGAACTCTGTGTCGTGCCATGCAGACGGCACGTGTGGGTCACAGACAATGGCGAACTGCTTGCCTACCTGGACCCCATCCCTCAGCACCTGTAACGTACAGTTGTTTCAGAGTGTCTTCCTGCGATGAATGTACCTTTTCATGGATATTTCAAGAAAAACCAAGGAGGCATACATATATTGTACGTTACTTGAGATTACCCTACCTGGGCGACCAATTATTAATGACAGAGCCAACAGCTGAGTGTAGGCTGATTATGGCACTATCTTGTAGTCTTGCCACTGGATATTCCTATTCAGTTTTCTTTTATATGGCATAACATATTTGTGATTAATCTATGGCAACATAGCTTTGATATACGGACCATGAGTGTGAAAATATCTTCAATTTATAAGTCCAAATGTGATTATTCTGGACCATTGCAGATGTCAAGTGAATAATAATTTAGGCCTAAGTGAAATGACATATTTGATTTGTTGGAAATTATATCCTCAGATAGCACCTAAACTCGAGAAAGACATGACATGGGGATATTTTATTGTATGAAATCATATCCTACAAACTGATGCAAGGTTGTAAGTGAACCCCTGAGTAAAATAATATTGAACCAATTTTCAAGATTCGACTAACTCACTAACTCGACTATTTGTGGACCCAGAGGTTGTCGAGTTTGGGGGTTGTTGAGTTTTCCAGAACATTGGAATGTTCAATGGGTTTTAATACTAGAACCAACACAAAACAATAGGTATTTGAAGAAATGTCAAATAAGTTTACTCAAAAATTAAAACTAAATGTTCTGAAAAAATGCTTAATTGAAGATTCCCTGTCAGCTGTTCAAATTTCGAGTTACGCAGACTGTCTAGTTATCAAGTGTCGAGTTAGTGAGGTTTTATTGGATATGCGTTAAATAGTGTAATTATACCCAGGGCCTGATTAAGAAATGTGGCGCCCCTAGGCTTGAGTTGATGTGGCGCCCCCTCCCTCCCCTTACCCCTGTTCCCGCCTATATCGCCCAATGTATCATATATATGTATATATATTTAAATTACAAATTTCATTCCTTCAGAACTAATACCTTAAAAACAACATTTAACTTAGAAAATAACTTAACTATATAATCAGTGCACTCAAATATTATCATAAAAATAATAAATAAGTCTAATCAGTAACATGTTGAAGGACAAGTCACCGCTGCCTGTGACACTTATTCAACTTACACCCTCGCAAACTACACCCACTGCTCTTCTTTTCTACTTCTGCCACATCTAGCTCAGATTTAGACTCATCGTATCAGTCTTAATTGGACTTTACCTGGTAGACTGAGCTTTGTTCGGTATTATTTCATGTTTAGCAGTTCATCAAGCTACTGTACTACAATATTTTACCAGAAGCAAGTGGAGGGTAACAAAGACACCCGCCTACATCCCGGCCCCATATGGGCAAAGGCTGGGATTATCTTTTTGCTCTGCACTGAAGAGTTGGTAGTTTTCAGTGTCATAAAATTGATAACATTTTTTCATTACTCCATGCGATCTTTCTCTCACACGCTGTATTTTTTCTATTTTGCTGTAGTCTGCAAGCAGCTGATATATTTGATTAAATTATGTTTACATTTTCGTTATTTCGTTGCTAGCTTGGCAACTCATGAGGCCCTCATATAGGGCGGTGGCGGTGACACTCTGGGCGATTTCTATCGCGGCGGTGATGGCAAAACTGCTGCTACCGCCCGCGTCGTTTCCGCAGAAGTGCATAGGCCTAGATTTAAATGGGCCGTGGCAATATTGTCGCGAGGTATTCATACCGCTTTGTGTGTGTGTGTAAGCCCATTTAAATCTGTACACTACCGCGAAAACGACGGCAGCGGCAGTTTCGCCGCCACGATAAAAATCATCCAGTGTGTCACCAGCCAATATTTCTTTTCCATTAAAAAAAACATTCATTTTCCTATGTTAATAGATTTTCTCTGGGCAAGTAACCTCATAGAACAAGTACCTGCATAGAACACGTTTTTGAGTCAGAAACTAGTTATTTCTATACTTTGAAGGAAATCCCCGGAAGCCGTTTTCGAGATATTTGTGCAAGCAAGCATACAATCAAGCAAACAATCAGCCTATCATTTCTCATTTAAGCAGGAATATACTCCTAGGTTTCATACAAAACATGTCAAGGGGCAAAACATGTTTCATACAAAAGGGGGGTGCGGGGCTTTTGTTTCATTTTTTCCTTCAAAAAATAAAAACAATATTTATTTATCTATCACGTGGCGCCCCTGGATGGCTGGCGCCCTAGGCTGCAGCCTAGTCAGCCTAGTGGTTAATCAGGCCCTGATTATACCCCATAGACAAACCTTCAAGAGTTCAATCAATGCAACCCATTTTGGAGAAATAGAAAAAAATAACAGCAGGAAATAAACAGCTTTCCAGATAAACTAAACACAGAATAGAATAGCAAGATCAGCTGTTATAATGTGAAAGCGATTTGATCACATGGAAAGCTGTGACAGCATCTTATCTATTTTAAAACACAACTTTCTACAATACACAGTTTAAAAAACTGGGACATGACATTTTAATATTTTTTCTACCAATTATGAAAGTTGTTGAGAAATCGGGTGCCATAGTTGTGATACAATATAATCTTAAATCTTTTATTAATCAATATAGGCTAATCTAAAAATGAAGTTTTATTATTTTTGGCCAGATGAGTGGATGCAATGGAAAGTACACAGACAATAACAGCCTTAATATATCACCCTTACAGGCTGCTCACTGGGACTCTCCGTTCAAACAGCTTAATTTCAGGCTTTCTTTCAAACAACATAATGGATCTTTAGTACAATGAATCATGGCCCCCTAAATCCTACTTTGAATTTTGAATACAACAAATTAAACTGTCATTTACGTTCAATGTTCTAACCTCAAAATTGATATTGGGACAACTGTTTTCAATAAAGTTGGCCACTGATTACAGATTTTTCAGTCTACTCCAAGATACCATTTGAAAAAATATTAAATTACATTATGTGCGGAACTGCTTCTTCAAGTTTTTATTAAGGCCTACTGATTTTCTTTAAATTTGTTGGACCAAATTTGGAGTTTAGGTCCCAAAAAGCCCCCAAATGTTTCGGTTATCAGCCCTCAAATGTTGATGTAATGTACTTTTTTAATACTTAAGTTCAATAAAAATAAAACAATTTCTTCTGATTTCCGTAAAAAATTATCGACAGCTAAAGTTAACCAACCAACCATTGGTATTCTAATCAGTAAATTCCAACACATTGCAGTCTACCTAACACCTGGCCATCTTAAGCAGGCAGAGTAAAATTAAAATTTAATTTTCATTCTTTGTGAATGTTATTGGGACTACTTTATTTTTTGTACCTATATTTAAAGTGACATTGAGGAAAAATTTTAACGTTTAACTATGTCGCTGCAACTTCTAAGCATGTGGGGTAAAAATTGAGATCCTACTTAGGCCTATATTAAGGAATCAAGAATGATTCACATTCATGCCTCATTCAGTAATCATTCGAAAACGCTAACGCTGTTGTTCTGCTTAGCTGTGCGGCGTCTAATTCCGCGAAAATCAGCTGTTAGTGAAAGCGGCCGAGTCAGCGATGAGTCATTGTCGGCGGGGACTTGAACGCACCTTGTCGAGACAGTACAGGCCCTGCGGGTAGTCGTAGTAGCGCTGGTCGGGCGATATCTCGCGCTCCCACAGGTCACTGGCCTGGTCGCCGTGCCCGGTGCTGGTCTGCAGGTAGTAGTGTCTGAGTCGGCCGTCGGGCAGCAGCGCCAGCCGGTCCGCCTCGCCGGGGATGTGGTAGATGGGGAACTGCTGTCGCGAGTAACACTTGGGCACGCCGATGAGGAGCGTGAAGCCCTTGACCTGCACGTTGTCGCGGCCCTGCTCGTCGCTGAAGACGGGGCTCCAGGCGGTGGTGTTGGTCTCGTCCACGCGGGTGCAGCGGCCGTCCACCATCACCTCGGGTCGCTCGCAGCACTTGTTGACGGCCACCAGCGACTCCCGCGGCGGCGGCGGGATGTTGCCCCCGCACACGGCGCACATGCACAGCAGCAACGCGCACCAGCACACTCGCTCTCGCGCCATGGCGACACCGACACTGCCGATGGCGCGCGACTGGAGCGGTGGAGGGGGCCGCGCGACCGCTGCCAACCTCACCGCGCTCGATATCCCCACCGGAAACGGCCGCAACAATGGGACGAAAGCGAGACTGATTCACGCCGGCCTCGTTGTTATCAGTGTTATTGTCATGGTCGACCGACGGCTCGTAAACAGTTTACCGCGAGACTGGGTCTTCGGTGTCAGTGACCTTGGTTTTTTACACATTCATTATATTTACATTTTAATTTTTTTGAGAATTAACTGATTATTTTGAAAAGTACGCTTCTTTTTTACTTTCACACTTACAGTATTAGCTTGAAAGTTCAATGAGTTTTATAATTTTTAAATTTTAAAAATGTATAAGAATTAACTTAATGTTTAGAAAATTACCCTCCTTTATTACTTTTATACTCAGAGAACGCGCGTGAAAGCTTGAAGAGTCGTTTGACATAAGTGAATATTGAAAAAGTACCACGTCCATCATAATGACGAACTTAGGTGTAAACCTCTAAAATGACATATCAAAGAAGACAAGAGCAATAGTATAAGGCCCGAGACACACACGGCGTTTTTTTATCGCGCGAAAGTTTTTCCGCCGCCGCCGCCGAAATGGCGTTCTTACACACGTGGCGGTAAAAAACGCCACGGAAAAAATATCGCCAATCATGGTACCATTTTAATTTTGAGAGACGACGGCGGGTGTTTACCAAATGCATTTTACCATATGATGATCACAGAACTCCTGACGTCATCAACACGGTACAATGTTTAGAGTGTCTTGCCGTCTGACCATGGCGGCGGTAAAAAATTCGCCAAATGTGTACGCTCCCATTTTATTGCATACGATACTGTGATGACAAAGCGGAAAAAACCGCTTTCGAGCTGCGTCAAAACTACCGCCAGCGGCAATATTATCGCGCGGTATTTCTTCCGCTCTGTGTGTACGCGTCCATTTAATGCACTACGGGCGAGCGGCATTTTTACCGCGCGTTAAAAACGCCGCGTGTGTCCACGGCCTAACAAGAGTGGAAAGTAGATCATTGTGTTATCAAGACAAGACCATATGTTTGAAGTGCCATATATATCAAGCCAAATAAATAATGTGTATACATTGATCGAGCACTTAATCTATATATTTCTATATATTATACAACCGCATGTGTAACTGACTCACTCACTCATCTATACAAACTCTCAACGACTTCCCGATGAGCTAGATACTTGAAATTTGGCACGAATATTCCTTGAATGGTCAAACCCCAGGGAAAATTGTAAAAACAAAACATTTCCACCCCCAACCCTCCCAAAGGGGGTAAAACTTGGATTTAAAAAAAAGCACTTTTTGTTTTCGGGCTGTAGCGGCTGAACTAGAGGTCCTATCGAAAAACGGACTGCACCACGTGCCACGGATTTTTTACGATCTACAACTTTGGTCCTATGACTTTTTGCCCTATCTCGTCTCCTTCGCCCTTAGATAGCGCTAGAATTTTTTAATTTTCGATTTTTTTCTCCAGGTTTTCAGCTCTAGGAGATTTAATATTATACTTAGAGGGCTGAAATTTGGCATACATCATCTCTGAAACATATATGTTACAATTCACAAATGATATAAGTAGTTAGTGATATTGAAATGCCTATAAATTTAAAAGAATCTTCAAAATTTGCCAAACATCGGCGAATTCTCCAGGTTTTTCAGCTCCAGTATATTTAATATTATACGTAGAGGGCTGAAAATTGGCATACATAATCTCTACATTATATTTGTTACAAATCACAAATAATATAACTAGTTTGTAATATTAAAATGCCTATAAATTTAAAAAAATCTTCAAAATTCGCCAAATGTCAGGGAATTTCTTGATAATAATCATCGAAACTATGCCACGCACGGTTTATGTAAAAAAAGATTACTTGTACTAATTTTAAGTAAATATTATTAAAAACCTTAGCCATTGACATAAAGCAATATATTAAACATGGTATCGTCATAAAATTTTCAGAAAAAAAACTTTTGATAAAAGATTTTAATATAGGCTCTCGCTGATGGTAATGACACAAGTTTCAATGACACCCTCTCTTCATCCAGCTATTGTTATTACTGAAGATTTTTTCACAATTAATTCATTTCTGTGAATCAAACATGCATACTCATTTGTCCAGTTATTATGTGGAAAAACCCGTAATATGTTGATTTTTAAGTTTAATTGGATTTAATTTGATTATTAAAATAGCACCCATATTAATTATTAAAAAGGTTTTCACTAATTCAAAAGGGAGGGACGGGAAATACCCAACACTAGCCTGATCGGGCCATCGGATGGCGAGGTTAGGAGGGGATGGATAAACCCCTTAAAAATGGGTTTTTGTGATCTTTTACATAGAAAAATTAAAATAATAAAATCCTTAGTTAGTTGGACCATTGGATATAGATTGAAAAAAGTACTGTGAATAATTTTTCTCTGTCCACTGGTTGCCGAGATATGGATTATGGTAAATACAGTCCATGTTTTTCATGTTCCAGGTATTTCCATGTTTTTTTGTCTCAATGTTTTTCTACTCCTAAATTAGTCCTCTAAAATTGAACTTGCATTCAATTTTTAATTTTCCTCGTGGTTTTAAGTTTTTTCTGGTAATTTATAATTCAAATGAGAGACCCAATTTTTGACAAGGATTAATTCGTGATTCCACCCACGTTTACCTGAAGTCATTCTTCATTTATAGCCCCTATCAACCCATATATAAAACTAATAAATGAAGCAAATTAAGCTTTTATATTTCCTTCATAGTTTTTATCTTTAGGAAAATATAAACATTATTTTTTTAATCCAGGAATTATCGTCGTTTTGGTACTCAATAAACCTTGACCAAGAATAAAAAAATAATAATTAATTATGATTAACCTAATTGAATGTGAAACATAAACAACGTAATTTAAGTACTTAAATACGAGTAGCTGACAGCTTAAAAGATATAACATCAAGTCAGCTGTAAGATATAACAATAGGTCAGCTGTTGCGGACGGCGCCGTGTAGGCCGCGAAATTCTCGAAGTGGGGGTGGGGTGCAAGGTCTGTAGCTTAGACTAGGGATAGAGAATTGTCCCTAGTCTGTAGTGGTGAAGAGAAAAGAATAATAATAGTTTTTAGGTTATCTCAGTCGAAAATGTAAAAAATCGTGACGTCTTTTTAGGACCGAAAACATAACCGACAAAAATTAATGTTAGCCAATCAGAGGAAGAATATTCCTGACAACTCATTTAAGCTATATTTTACCCAATAGACTTGCAGAACCTGATATGAGCCTACGATTGAAGTCGCAAGTTTTGGTGCCATACGGGAGTTAGACAACATGACAGGATAATAATATTCATGGGAGTAAATTCAGCAATTTTACTGGGGGGGGCAAGATTTTTAGACCTCTGCTCTACGTAGCTTAATTTTAACCCCCTCCCCTTTTAAATGTGTTAGACGCTGTTTTGTTGAAAAATCTTTGCCAAATATATGACGGCCGTGAAAGGTCTGAGAGATTTACCGACAGCGTTACGACCGATCCGCGATGTTCGCAGGTTCCTATATAGCCTAACATAGCCAAGAGCTGTTTGTTGTTACCATATTGTGACTGATAAATCTGTTAGCCGCTGTAAACTTAAAGCTGGGTGTCCACCAGATTTCACATATTAAATTTCCAACTTTTTTCTTACTTTTCCAGACTATTCCCATGTAACACTCACCGTTGGGCCAACGTAAGGAAATGGTCGGACGATTGGGAATCGGTTGTTGGCTTTGTCGACGATCTGCCAATTTGGGCCCGACATATTATTGAGTGGTTAGTTGGCCCAACCGATTATGAGTCTGTTGGCCCAACAGTGGAAAATGGTGGGTTGGCCATACCGATTGTGAGTCTGTTTGGCCAACGTTGGGAAATGGTGGGTTTTCCAACAAAGAGCCTACAGACCTCCTTACAGATCTCCTTAAAAATTCAAACAAACCTTTTTGATACATTTTTTTGTATTAATATCCTCTTTACAATAACTGTAAAATTACCTACTACAAAAAATAAACATTGAAACTCCAAGTCCATGAGGAAAATGCTCTCCCGATCACTTTTAAATCCTAAGGTGATACCACTTCATACATGGATCAAATTGGCTGAGTGGGATAAAGCGTGAGTGAGGTAATGTGGAGGTATTGTGTTCAAATCTCGGTGAGTGCATTGCCTTTTTTCATGAAAACCTAATGTAAAGCCAATATTATTTGTTTATGTATTGGTTTACTCAACATATTTTAGCATTATGACAGTTAAATGAATACAAATTTTTTTGTTGGCAAATGGTTGGTGAATTATTGTGGGTTGGGCCAATAATAAAAAATATGGGGTGGACATAACGATGGCCCATCCGATCATGGGTTGAAAAAAATCAGTAATGTAGCTTTAAAATCAAACACTTGAGCACTATCTTTGATGTAAAATACAGACGGCCGCAACGCGACCGACAGATTTACCGGCTGCGATATGTCAAAAGGTTTACCGACCGCAATGCGACTGAGAAATTTGCTGACCACGAAAAGACAGAACGATTTTCCGACCGCAATATGACCGAGAGATTTGTCAGCCGCGGTAATAAGACCGAGGACAGCGATTTGACAGCCACGATTCGACCGACAGATTTTCCATGTTCGGTATAAACGACCGCAGGTATAGATTTCCCGGCCGCAGTATGGTCAGTAGATATGACAAAAGAGCGAGAGACTTGTGGGTCGCGAAACGACCGAGAAATATTCATGGGCGGATTTAGGTAATAATATTTGGGGGTGCCAGCTCACCTAACGTTTGAAGCATTGTATGCTCAAATTTTAACATCAAACTCCTACTTAAATTGTCCGTTTTAAGGCCCATACCAAGTACTTACCTATTTTATTCAACAACAACCATTTGTATTGTAAATACCTCAATCAAAGTTATGTTGAAAACATTTTCCCCCGTCACTGCCAACAAATCCACCAAATATTAGGGGCTGCCAGGCACCCCCAGAAATCCGCCCATGGAAATATTCCCGTTAGCTGCTGCACTGTAAAAATTAATGAGTAAGTTTACACTTAAAAAGGTGGCAGCTGGGATGCCACCCCAAAGTAGGTAATGTTTCACTTTATGTAGAGAAAGGTTCATCTCTAATTGGTGGAAAGTTTACTCTTAAAATTGTAAAGTTACACCTTTAAGATTGACTTTACACTGATAAAAATGGAAGAGTTACACTTTCTGTTGTGTAACTTAACCAGGATTGCAGTGTGAGAATGCTCTTTTAGGAGCTAAACCTTATGCCTTTGAAGGTGTCACCTAACACCATTAAAAGTTAAATTTCACACTTAAATTAATCTTATATAGTGTAAAAGTAACATTTCCAAAAGTGTAACTTTGCACTATTTTAAGATATAACCTTCTCTTAACAGTAAAACATTTTGTTTAAGGATGACATGCAGCTGCCAACTTAAGACTTGCAATTTTTTACTATTCAATAAAGAGTCAGTACTTGTACATAAAAAAATTTAAAAATAATTATAATAAGGATAAATTAATTTAAAATTAAATTTCACAAGGAAACACCCTTGCCTCTTAATTTGTGATGGTTACACTTTGTAATGTTTTACTGTAAATTGTATTTTTACTTTGATTTGCAATGCAGGTATTTGTTAGTAAGAAGGAGATACTGTAATACCTAACAAATAGCCCCCTAATGAGGTTAGGCTACATAGGTTTATCATAATTTCAAAAAGGCGCAGATCGTCAGGTTTTATATGAGCGATGAAGACTTACATATAAACTGGCAAATTGTAATGTTTATTAACGGTAAATATACATTTCCAATAGGCCTACTGGTGTAAAAATTGAATATTTTTTCGGAATGTTCGAAATAACGTGCTGATTCCGGAACTAATATTTTTTTGTCGGTCATGGCCGGAAAAGCCCGGAAAATCGGAAAACGGAAAAATATTTGTTTTCCAAAATTGGTCACGTGGGTACTCAAATTAACCGGGAGAGCAATCGGAACACGAATATGCAAGGATTTTTAAGATCCGACCAATATTAACGGAGTTACGGCTGGAAAAGCGTCGGAAAACTCTCGGAAAAGTAAAATAAAAACTTTGTCCAAAATATATCATGTGGGTGCTATAATTAAGCGTAATTGCAAGCTGAATAAGAATATGTAAGGATATTTAGGATCTAACGTACAGTAACGGAGATAAAGCAAAAAAACATCGGAGAATTGTAAAACTACTTATGGTTTGTCTAGTTTGGGTTATGTTTATGTAGAATTCATTAAAATAGGTTGGAATAATAATTTTTATGTTAGTTTAGGTTGATTAAGGTCAGGTTTAGTTAAGTTAGGTTAGGTTATGGTATGTTACGTTTAAATTATGTTAGGTTTAGTTTATAGCCATTGATTCAGCTAACGATAAAGTTCATGGGATTGTAACATGAATATCAGAACACAACCAAACATTACCAAACTAATAACAAACCTGAATTGCTCTACTTAACCTAAAATAACCTAACCTAACAAAACATAACCTAACCTAACCAAACATCACCTATCTTAACCTATCAAAACTTTACCTTATCCACCACTTATCAACCCAATATGTTCTAACTCTACATAAAATCTCATCCTTACCTAAACTACCAAAATCTGACCCAAAATACCAATAACTAACTCTAAATATACCATTATAGACGATTTTCCTTGATTTCCAGCGCGTTTCCGGTTATAACTCCGTTAATATACATCAGATCTTGAAATCTTGCACATTCTTTTTCAGCTCGCTCTCCCGGTTAATTTAAGTACCCACATGACCAACTTTCAAGACAAACTTTTTTTGTGGGTTTTCCGATTTTCCGGGATTTTCCGATCGCGACCGAAAAAACTATCAGTTCCGGAATCAACGCGTTATTTCGAGCATTTTGAAAAAATTCAATTTTGACACCCGTAGCCTACTGATGGAAAATGCATATTTACCTTATTAACTCGTTAATCATGTTTGAGACATTTTCGAGACTTTTGTTTGCTATAATTCCTAGAAGAGTGCGATAAACTGACCAAACTTAATACAAGGTTGCTGTAGAAAATGCTGTACTTTGATCAACTACAAGCTACATAGTGTAGGCCTACTACATCCACAGGAATAAAACAGTTCTAAAGGTATTAGTCTCATCAAGTGCTGTAATGGCTTGCATGGTTAAGTGTGTACAAAAATAGTTATTTCTGTATTAAGAACGCAAAGAGAGTCTAAATACAAAGATCCTTTAATAGGCGTACTAACAAGAACACCGCCATTGTAGCTAAAAGTATCATTTTGAGGTTATGTCCTTCCATTGCCAGACAACAATTCCTCTACTAATGTCCCAAGCGAGCGAAAACGTTATCAGCCAACGAGCCAGAGGGAGCGAAAGACTTACGCTTGCTCTGGATCACTGTTTAGTAAGCAGCTGTTTATGAGTAGTTTTCAGTACGTAAAGCTACAATTTACGCGCAGATGAAGGAAAAGAATATTTATATTAGCATTAGCGATAAAAAATTTTCCCTAAAAGCATTAGTGACGATTAAAATTCTCTAGGTAATGGCAAAACAAATTTGTTTCACTCTTCCCTAGGGTTTGGGGTTATCCTTAACTCTTATAACTTAACAAACCTCCTGTAACAGAAAGGTTAGGAGACATGATACTTAGAAACAGTTAGATAGCTTCATAAACATACCTTCTGAAAGCGGAAGAAACTCATCCAAAAAACACTAAACACAACACAACTAGATAAACACAATTAAAAGTTTAAACTGCATTTCCCACCAGGTGTGGGTGTGTGTGTGTGTTGTGAAGGTGGACGGACAGCGAGAGAGAAAAGAAAACCGCGCAATCCTTGAGTCCCGCAGCATTATGGGTCTCTTTAGGCGGTTATTTTAAATACCGTGTTGATTTACACGGCTAAAGGTGCTACTCGGTGAAAGTCTACACCCTTTTACTACTAATTCGCTAGTAAGTTTAAACTAACACCTTTACTGCTGTAAACGATCGCTAAAGCCAGTGTAAGGTTAAGAATGGTCTTTTATAGGTGAAAAGTTGTAATACATTAAGTGTAACTTTGTACCTTAGTTTTTACAGTGTGTATGAACGACAGATTTTCTGGCCACGATGAGGCCAAAAGATGTAACGGCTACGAAAAGAACGAGAGGCTTGATTTTGTCGGCCGCAATGCGACCGAAAAGCCGGGAAGGACTGAGGACATGGTCAAAAAGGAGGACATATCCTCCTAAAAACGGACGGTTGGGCACTATGGCCTTGGGGGCCCGCACCACTGAGTGAGCCTAGGGGCCCAAAAGTTCTAAATCCGGCCCTGATGTTATGTATGTACCAAGTGAACTCGAAAAATCCAGAACCGACTGGGTTGAAATTTCACACAGAGGTAGATCTTGAACCCGGGAAACACATAGGCCTATTCATTTCCTTAAAATCCCCTCGGGCTCCGCCCCGTGGACTTTTTACGTTCATGTTTTATGCCAATTTATTGGTTTTTGACAGTTTTTATTTGGTTTCCATAGAAACCATTGTTTCTTTTCCATTCTAAATCCGTTCGAAGAATGGGTAGAACAGCTAATATTTTATATGCTATTTATACTTATAGATTATAAAGAAGAGGTGGTTTCTATATGTATGTATGTACCAAGTGAACTCGAAAAATACTGAACCGACAGGGTTGAAATTCTTGAACCCGGGAAACACATAGGCCTATTCACTTTCTTAAAAACCTCTCGGCCATAGGCGTAATTCGGGGGGGGCAAGGGGGGGCACTTGCCCCCCCAAAAATTTGAAAATTAAAATTAATTTTTAGGTATAAATAACGAAAATTGACCAGAATAATGTTTTTTCAAGTTGTAAAATTAAATTATTCTTGACATAAAATTTTCATTAATATGAGTCTTGTCGATATGCCGTTAAAGTACGCTGGTGGCGTAGTTTTGTTTGAAGTCCGATTGCAAATTTGCAAGGATACGTTTAGCGAACGAATACAGACATACACGCTATTCACTATGGCGCGCCGGTCGACGAGAACCCACTCCCACGCCAAACGACACGTCCACCAGTGAACTAACGCTCCAGGATGGCCAACCTGTAAACTCTGTAGTGCTGTTCAGAGCCAGTGTAAGTTGCCTGTCATAGGACACTGTTCACCAGGGGTGCCCAGAAGGGGGGACATGGCGCAAATTGCGCCATCAATTTTTTTTGGGGGGCATGATTTTTTGGGCGGGATATAGGTTTTGCGAGGAATTTTGAACCAGCGAATAAGGGAAAATTACAAAAAAATAAATTATTATACCATACGCAACGGTTAAAAGTACTATTTATTTATCTAACCATTTCATCAGGATTACCATCACTGAACTCGTCATATATTCAAGTTTGCTATGTAAACCATCCATATAATCTCCAAGTCAATCCATGTGTTAAGTTATTTTGAAGGGCGGTTGACAATGGGTCGACTGGACTGGCAACCCTGTCTGACATCGGGCCCAGAAGACATAGTGTCAGACAGGGTCTGTGGCCGCGGTCTGACACAGCCGTTAGCAATTAATGTTACCAAAACCGGGTATTTACCCGGTTGTCGGGTATTTTGGAGGCCGTGCGGAGTTTTGGCAGTGATTAAGAAAAAACCGGGGATTTAAGACTTGGGTTGAGGAAATTTACTCATCAACCTGGATATTAGCCTAAACAATGGGTGAAATCGGGGATTTTTGACGATCGAGGTACAAGGATTTTTTGGAACTCTAGATATTTTATTTTCAAACGAAAGTTGGTGTTATGTATTTGGTTTGTTTGTATTGGTTATTTCGTTGCAGTGTTACCAGAAACTGGGTAATAGCCCGGTTTGTGGGTTTTTTGTTGGCCGTTCGGGGACTTAATTAACATGATTAAGAAAAATCTAGTAATATCGTGGATTTTAGACTTGACCTGCGGGGATTACCCGGCATCCTAAATACATAAAAAACGGGTAAAGCCGGGGATTTTTGAATTGTGATTTGCTTTGCAAATATTCAATGTCCATGTAAGGTGAGAAAAAGTCCGGTATTTGGTGTTTTTAAGGTCATTAGGTGGTTTTTCGGCTAACTACCCGGATTTTGGTACTTGGGGGATTTTGCAGGGATTAGTGCCGAAAAACCGGGTAAAATTAGGATTATCAATGGAGGTGGCGGGTAAAATGCCAAATCCTGTGTAATGCAACACTGGACGTTAGAAAAAAGAGTATAGCAACAGTCAATCGCCAGTCGTATGAAGCACAGTTGGTGTGCCTGCTTTGACTGCAGTGAGGCAGTTTTACAAATAGTACAATAACTGACTGAAAGTGAAGTGAATGGTGATTACAAGTTCACATTGGTTGGGTATTAACTTTAGCTAGTTGGATATGAAGAAAATAGTATGCATTGGCAGTGTATATACCACATAGATACTTTGGTATTGTACGGAGGCTACTATTTTTAGATTTTTTATTGGTTACCAAAAATGACTTTGTAATTTGAAAGAACATACTTTAATTGACTTACTGTCCAAATTGGACATAATTATGATTAGTGGTCTTTGTTTTCTGCTTCCCAGAAGATAGCGATGTTGGTGAGGATTGAGTTGATCGAGTCGCCGCCGCCACTAGCGACTTCACTCGATCGCCACCCTGATTCAGCGCGCTACGGCGGTTATGTTAAGTTAGGTTATCATAAATATGTTAGTAGGACTTTCCTTGTTTCGTTATGAAACGAACGATACCAGACGAGTCATACTTTCGCCTGCTAAATCCCTTGACAGGTGATTCGTGCGCTCCGATCAACGACCTGACCTTGGCCTAATTCAAGGGTATTTGGCGGGCAAAAGTATGTCTCATCTGGTATCGTTCGATTCGTGACGAAACGAGGATAGTCCTATTAACATATTTATGATAACCTGACCTAACATAACCGCCGCAGCGCGCTGTATAAGGGTGGCCTCCGTGTAATACCAAAGTACCAACCCATATTCTTCAGTACGAACTGCTAGTGCAAAGGGGGGAGGTATATGGTGTATGCAATCAAATCAGGATGAGGCAATGACCTAGAAGATCTTGCCCCCCCAATCGAAATGCTGAAATTACGCCCATGCTCTCGGCTACGCCCCCTTGGGCTTCTTACGTTCATGTTTTATGCCAATTTATTGGTTTTAGGCAGTTTTTTTGTTTCCATGGAAACCATTGTTTCTTTTTCATTCTAAATCCGTGCAAAGAACGGGTAGAACAGCTAGTAACTTCTTAGGTCGAGAAAATGTAAACCACATTCACTCGTGTTTTGAACGATACTTTTGATTACACAGATGATTGAATAATAACAAATATTTGTTTGTTTATGTCGGAGAAAATCAAAAAAATAAATTCTACCTTTGCATGGTAAACATTGTTTTGCTTGGTAAACAGTGTAATGATGAATTGTAGCAGGTGATAAACACAAAACG
The DNA here is from genome assembly GCA_035578135.1 of Flexamia atlantica. Classification (NCBI taxonomy): domain Eukaryota; kingdom Metazoa; phylum Arthropoda; class Insecta; order Hemiptera; family Cicadellidae; genus Flexamia; species Flexamia atlantica. The sequence goes on from JAQJVK010000001.1 coordinate 231,018,358, forward strand.
AAATTAGGTGATTTCACAGAAGTCTAGCGAAGATGGTATCTTTTATTTTAGTGGACAATTTTTCCGCGTATCGTATTATCTATACTATTTTAATTTGACATTTTCATCAATCTCAGAAAACGAAATTTTTTGCTTTCTCTTCTTACATGTCAGACTTGCCTGTGGAACACTCACCACATCAACGCTCACAATATTACAAAAAATAATAATTGTAGCCATGTGTTTTAACATTTTTCAGCAATTTATTATGTATGTGATCAGTGAACTTCAAATTTTAATTTTTATACTTACATAAGATGTAACTCAGATTCTAGATTCTAGCATAGAGATGGCCATGATTCTAGTCGTGTGGAACCATCTTTATAGGCTGCCTGAACAAAGAAGTTTTTCTGAGTTTAGGGTCAAGGTATTTTTTTATTGTTATCCCTTCCCTCTCCCTACGACAGTAAATGTGGCAAACATATTGGAGACGGTGCGAAGTGATGCTGTTACTGAGACTTTCTCTCACAGTCCAGCCGGGAACTACCAAAAAGCCACGAATTCTTGGGCCGCTCTACCCTACCGAATAGCCACGATCATTAGAGGAGATTAAGAAGGGATCGTTTGCCAGTGCTTAAATGTCCGAAAAGCCACGACGGCTCAGCCAGGAAGCCGGCACCACCTCTGGGAAAAAGGGAATTGATAATTTCCAATGATCTAAACCATTTACTACTACACTTAGTAGTTTGTAACATAAAAGTTTATTTTTCATTAAATAATAATTTACTATATAATTACGATAGTAATTTATCGGTAAACACTATTTGTTCTGTATATTTGAAATTTTGGCATCGCACGAATTCTACAATAATTAACTTTCAAGTAAGTTTCAAGCAAGAGAGATGTTTTAGGCCTAATATATTTTTAAATGCCGTATTAAGACCTGCTATGATTGTTTTCGTTACTACACTATTTATTCAAGTGTTATATTATCAATACCTACTGTGATTTTTTCGTGATTATCCTATTTTTTATATGTTATATTATCAAGTCCTGCTGTGATTTTTTGCGTGATTTTCCTATTTTATTTTTATATTTTTTTGTACATGTTATTTTATTTTTGATGTAATTATGTTGACTTTGCGGAAAAAGATGTTTTAATTTGTTTTTTTTTTCAATATTTAAGACTATCTTTGTTGTGTATATCTGGTTTCACTTAATAAATTATGTCATGAGTTCAAGAACGTATTTTAATTGGGACCTTCAACAGACTCTCCTCAAAACTTAAAAAAGCAATATTTTATTATTTGAACGTTTTATCACTGACGTTCGCCTTGGTCGAGGAAAACTTTCTTATTGGCAGTATACACGTTTATGAATGGTTTACATTATTTGTATTCTAAACAAAGTTAGATGGTAGTTATCTAATATCTTATATCTAAGGTGATATGTTGTGGCGTGGTCTGCATCGCAGGGGGCATGAAAGGCAGAAATTAGGGCAGGGGAGAGGAATTTAAAATTCCCATTCTTCCCGACCATTACCTCCCTGGTAGCGCCTACCTGCCGCAGCGATCGTGGATTTTTGGACACTTCGTTCCTTGCGATATGACCCTTCTTAATCCGCAATAATGATAGAGGCTATTTGGTAATTTCAGATGGGACGAAAAATTCGTGGCTTTTTGATAACAGCCGTCCAGCCGCGCCGTCCGTCGTGTAAAAAGGAAATGGACGGTTCTCTTTATTGCTGTCCGGCCGTAGCTCCTTGTAAATTACAATTACCCTCCGTGATCCGGAGCTGTCTATGTCCTTAGTCATGGGAGACAAACCCTGTTGGAGCTTTTATAACCAACCAGTCGATGAACTTGTAAGAAACTTTGGTAAGAGAATAAATTTGTTTTTTACGTGAAGAAATCGTGTAGGATAGTGTAAAAAGCAAACCAGTAGTGAATTATCAGAAAATTAATGAGCTGATTTCAGGATTTTGTGAATAATGTTTGATTATAACTTTTGTAGCGCGGCCTAGCTTTACAAAACACGCAAAAGTATTAATTAAAATAATAAAAATTTTCAAAAAAATACAAACTATACTACGTTTTAATACGTTTTTATTAACTTTTGATAGATTATAAACACACAAATTTCTCTGTGTGACGCATTTCCACTCGGCAAGGTTTATAGAGGCCAAATAAAGGTTGAGGTAGTGGTGGAGATCGAATATCGTGATAAAGCACACGGTGGCACGGCACGCACGGCGCGCGGCGCGGCGGTGAGTGTGCGTGTGCGAGTGTTCACAGTCGCCCAGCTGTAGAGCTTCCTACCCCACAACACAGCCAATAGCAACCCCCCTCTATTGAAACCAGGTGTGGGCCCTTCATTGACGAACCAATTCAAGGTTAGCCAGCTGAGTTTGCAGGTTCCAGCAGTGGGTTCCAGCAATGTCATTATACGTGCGCGCCACTAAAAGCCTAAAACTCGTTTCGCACTTTTATAACTTGGCGCCTTTAAAATTCAAAATAAAATAAAATTATACACCATTTTAAAGATAATTAGTTTTATAGTGTAGTGTAGAGCATTAATCCGATTCCAAAATATTTTATGTTAACGAGTTCCGAAGATGCATCGCGTTAAAAATTACAATATGTTTATTTGAAATCAGTAAATATATAACCGATTTTGCAGTCGCAAACCACACTCTATTTCACTTTATTTTTTCAATTGTTTGCCACAATAATTTTGATATTGAGATCTGGATACGCTAAACCCGACCGAGTTTATCCCTTGTGTCGCCTTACGCTGCGTAATGTGCAGATTTTTTAAATTGCAGGTTTAATTCATTTGAGACTATCAGAGGCATCAGTGAAGTGCTGGGACGCAGTAAAATGGTCTGAAGTGCCCTTTTGTGTCCCACTTGACTCCGGTGATGAATGGTCGCTCCACTCCCCGAGTCTGCTCTCCCTGTTATCTGTTTCTTCTCATACGTGTTTAGTTTACTTCTCGTCGCCTTGCATTTACACGAGAGACTTTTTATTTTTAAACTCTCCTTCCTCCGAAGGACCACTGATACTGGGCACATCTTCCTCCCTACACAGCACTATCCTCATTTCATTTGCTCTCTTTAAACTGATCCACCACTGTAGTTCAAATTTTGAGGCAATTTTTTAAATCCAAAATAATGACTCATTTTAAAGAATTTCGAGTGGTTTCATTTATAAATAAATTATTTTAAAATCACCGTGAGGGTATGGATGGACTCCATAAAATAATGATTAAATGTAAGAAAACATGAATGTTATCATCTGTTGTCCCCGAGGACGAATTTAAATATAGTTTTGATGCCAACGTTATCATTGTTGCTATTCGATTTCTGTCAAGTCTTGCAAAACGTATTCCAGAATCAACGTAATGAAGTATGTTGGTGGAAAATAATTACCATTTATTCAATACTTTATCGATTCATTAACTGTAAACAGTCCAATACATATATTTCTAATCATAGATGTCAGCCTATGATTAATTTCTGAATCATCGGAGTGACGGGAAGATAGTTCTATTGACAGCATCGCAACCACCCTTATTTACACATTGATAGTTGTCAAAAAAGAATTTAACCAGCTTCAAACAACTTGTGCTATCAAGCTTGGCAATTTTAAAAATGAAATTAGCTATGATTATCATCGGCATTTTGAATAGGTACCGAGTACCGGCAGAACCAGGCCGGATGAGTCATTGATCCCTCCCCACAACCGGTCCCGGAGTGTGAGGGGTGCTGGGCACGTGCGCCGCGCCGCCCTCCTCCCTCCACGCAGATGTTCTCCCTCACCGGCGACCGAGTTGTTTGTTCTACCATCCTTGTGGAGAGGGGTGGACGCTTATACTACACTATACGCACCGCCTCACTTTCACCTGGAATCGTTCACAAAGGCGGTGTTGGCCGTATGTCGAATGTTTGTTACTACAACATTTATATTAAAAATGTGTTCACGTAAATAATTACGATTGGAGGACAGAATTGAGGGGTTATGAGCGGTGGTTGACCGGTTGACCCTTCACCGTGGTCTCGTCTGTTGCCGAGGAGCTCCGAGCCGCGCACACTCGCCGGAACCAGTTTTTACCCGGTACTGCCATAAATGACAAGACGCCATTTCCGTTTTTACTCAGCCTTGCCGACATTTGCGACTAATTACGGAGAGACAAAACCTCAGGTCAGAGTGACTCGCCAGTCGCCCGCCGCCGAGGCGGTAACTACAGCGGGCCACGACTACGAGCTGTATAACCACACATTGACATGTGCTCGGATGAAACATCACATCACAGTCAAAAGAATTCTAAAATTTAATTCTCAGGAAAGAATCACAAATCTTCATAATAAAAAATAATTCTATTAAACAAACCAATAATTTCATTTATACGTCAAATAAATAATTTGTTTTTGGAAGACATTTTTGAGGAAGATTGAACATTTTTATTTCAAAGGCAGCCTAACTCAGTTTATACATCCTGAATATTATTGTAGTTGTAGTATTGCGTAAATACAGAAAACAAAATTATTGATATTTTTAATTCTTGCGTTTTAAACACTATAAATCAATTACTGTACTTTGTATGGGGATGTAGGGCGCTGGGCAGATGTTTGACGTTTGACCGGTTTTACTTGTGCGTAGGGGGAGTCAGGCAATATATAGATTATGGTTTCCTCCAGCGTTGTACTATATGCTTTACACGTTTAATGGGATCCACATCAAACTTATTGATACATAATTTAAAGTGATAATGATAATGCATTTTCAAATGTTGTATGGGGCAAAGTATTGGCCACACGCACTTAAAAAATAGTGACAAAGTGGGTTTAGTTTTTTACAAGCCTTGGCATGAAGAAACGTTTTATATGTTATTGCAGTAATAATAATTTCCGGGTGCTCCAGCATAATTTCTTAATAAGATTACATAAACTGGAGTTTTTAAATAAATTATTTTAGAAGTACCTGGTGGACCGAGCCTTGCTCGGTGTTATTTCATGTTTACCAGTTCATCCAGTTACTATAAAATATTTCAATGTCATAAAATTGATAAATAGAAACCTTTTTTATTGCTCCATGGACTCTTCATCCCACTTGCTGTATTTTCCCTTAATGGCTGTAGATTCCAAACAGCTGTTATGATTACTTCATTTGTTTACACTTTCCTTGTTTATTTTCGTTGCTATCACGGCAACCCATAAGGCCAATGTTAAAATTTTACAACTTTAAAATTCGATTTATTACGATATTAGATTTTCTCTGGCCAAGTAATCTGCATAAAAGACGTTTTTGAGTCATAAATTACTTATTTCCAGACTTTGAAGAAAATCCTCGGAGCCGTTTTTGAGATCGTTGTGCAAGCAAGCATACATACATACATACAAGATAACACTGCTCGTATAAGAGTATAGGATATTGTGTCAGTACAGTAGTTCAATAATCTCTTGAGTATTGCCATTATGGACGCCTAATTAATGTTGCCCATGTTTTTTGTTAATATAAAACAAGGGATGAGTTTTAATGGTATTAGGAACGAACACAATCCTTTGCGCTTATCCGTGGCATATATTTGTTGACACGTTTTTAAGTACCCGTCAAGTGAAGACTGTCGGGAGAGGTGTCGCACCAGACGGCTGATGTACGAAGGTGGAAACAGAGCTGTGGGCGGTACGGGTGTGGTGGTAAATCGTGAGCAAGGACACATTCACTGTGTACCACTGCAGGTTACGAGAAGGAAGGATCTCTCTACTGTGTGTTGAGGAACAACTCAAGGACACCGCCTCGCCTGATGACGCCACTCGCTTGTCTACCGCTGTACATGGAAAAAGCGTCAAAACGCGTCACTGTTACGTCATCGATATTCCTCCTTCCCTATGTTTATTACCACTAAAAAAAGTAGCTTTTCTCATCGCATAACCGGGTTTACGGGTTTCCTTGATGCAGTAGACCCCCTCTAATCCCGACTCATTTTAACCGGACTGCTCTTGGTGGAAGCAGATCTTTAAACGGACAATTTCAACCAATACATTGGTTTTACCAGACGTGATCGACAGGACATGGAATATACAGTATCGAAGTTTCTTGTGGAAAAATATTTGAGTCCAGTGATGAAGTGCCTAATTACTATGTTCACTTCAATTTAAGTAAACTGAGTTAGTTTTTGAGTGATGACTATTCCCGTGGAAAATTATAATAGGCAAATTATAGTAAAATATATTATGTTTCTACTGTAATGTATTACTTTCTAACATCCTTAAAAGTATGTTCAAGTCTAGGTAGCTATTTTGGGAGTAAAAACCAAAATCGCGGAGCTTTCTGGCAAAATTGTTAACCAAGTTTACTTACATACCGCTTGTCTCGTTTTAACACTTTGTACACGTACAAGATTGTTACTCTCTTTCTCAATGACTAATGAATTTAATATTTTCAGCGTTACTGTGGTTATCGGGATCTCCTAGGGGTCTTGTAATTCTAGGATGTCCTGCATTTAATAATTATTTATATAATTATTATTTTAATTATTCTATAAACAACTAGCTGATCACCACGGTTTTACCCATGGAAAAACAGGAAAACTTCATTGGATTCATGATTTAATGTTTAGGTTGCCATGACAACTACATAAGCTTCTCTTAGTTTAACATAGAAACATTTTAAAAATCCGTTCTAGTGGATGCCTATGCCTTGAGAGGAACGTCCATGAAAAGTTTCAAGGTTTTTGGTCAAGTAGTTTGGGATGTGCGATTATAGGTGAGTGGTATTTGACAAATTTATAGTAGACTAGCAGTTGCCCGTGGCTTCGCTCACGATAAAATTTATAGTCTAACCTTGATACAGCGAATTTGAAAGGACTGAATAAAAAAATACCCCCCGTTGCAGCAGACCTGCATACTCAGCGAATTTCAAATGCAAAACAACATATTTCGATCCAACATAGCGAGATTTGACATGTTTTTGTAAGCTCCATAAGAATAACATGGGGAATGAGAATGCAGGTTTGCTGCTACGGGAATATTAAAACTGGGTGGTTTTAATTCAATATTTAGAAGATCTGACCTAGAAGAACCCATTTACCAAGTTTTACCAAGATATGTTGAGAAATAAGCAAGATATAGAATTTGACTTATTTTCTCATAAGGTTAACATTGGGGCAACGTACTGTGTTTACTACTTTCAATATCTCGGTAACCAATGAACATAGAGCAGTGATTCAAAATACTAAATTGTTTGTTTTTTTGAGCTGAATTCAATGGTGCAAACAAAAATTTGATTATTTTTATTTTTCTATGTAAAAAACTCAAAAACCATTTTTGGGGGGGTTTACCCCCCTTTACTCCCCCTTCCGGTAGTCCGATCAGGCTGGTTTACAAACTCGTCCGAATAATTACTACTTTACACGTCCATGCCAAATTTCATTAAGATCGGATAATTTTCATGCGAGTTATCGTGCTTAAAGACACACATATACAGGGTGTCCCGAAATTATGGTAAAATATTTTAGTATGTGATTGCTGAGGTAAAAATAAGAAAAAAAATTCATATAAACATAGGGCCTAAAGTGCTTCGTTTACCGTCTGTGCGTCAGTTTGTGTTTTTTACATGTTTAATTATATCTCACGAACCTCTTTTCGTATAAACTTCAAACTTCGTACATGGAAGGTCATTATTAAGACCTATTTTTGTAAGAAGTATCAAATTTCTACTTTGTACCATTTCAAAATGGCGACTGATTTTTGTTTTCAAAGCTGAATATCTTAAAAACCGTAAATTTTAGAAAAATTATACAAGACACAAAAAAGTTGTGAAATTTAATCCAATTAACGCTGATATTAATATTATGATGATCGGACTACCATTAACGGAGAAATTTTAATTTTTCCAAATAAAAACATGGAAATTTCTGACAGTTTGTTCTAAAGGACCATGTTTCTCTTCTGACAGACAGTTTGAAGAGAATATAGTCTATTTGTTTGGTATTGGTGAAATGGAATTCATTGGTTTACTTTATTACGTTTTTTACACCCACTTTTAAAAATTATTTTATGTGAGTGATTCTCTACAACAGATTTAAGTTTTATTTGAATATTACATTTCAATATTAATAATCCACCAAGATAGAGTGCTTTCACAAAGTTGCTGTTGTAAACTAAAAAAAAAAACAAAAAATGTAAATAAATATCAAAGTGACAGAAGGTAAACATTAAGGTTTTTCTCAAGACAGCTGTTAGTTAAAATAAAAAGAGTTTATATAAACCATATGTTTGGTAAAATATACTTCCATTTAAAATACATGGGAACTTTAAAGTCCAGTGGGGCAAAGCACATTGAACTTAGGATTACAAAAATTATTCCATAGCCTCTACAGAAAATTCCCTTTAATTTGACACCTCAATCATCAAAATCGGTTCATAAATAAAGGAGTTTTGCTGTACACAAGAAATTCCTTAGCAAATTAGTATAATAGATAGATAGATAGAAGATATATATATATTTATGAAAATGAACGAATGGTGTTTTTGGCATCTGGGGACCTCAAAAAGAGAAGTTTCGGGCTTAGGGCCCGGGCTTAGGTCTTACCATGAGACCTACAGTAACAGCTTCTTCCCTGTAGGGGAAATTCGCTAAGAGATTATATCATGGAATATTTAATGTAGCAAGAAGAGGAATGTTTATGTTATGTTAAGAGGTATAGGTTAAAAACCCGTTATTTCACAGCAGATACTATAGGTTTTCTTTTCACAGTCATAACTCTAAAATGACTGAACCAATATTAATGTTAAATATGTCAATTTTAAGGCAGATTTGCCAATACGTTTCGGAATTGGCAAATAGGGTAGCAATTAAGTACATTGGGGGCAGTGGCGATATCAGTCGACAGTTATTCTAACTCGATTCACTTAGTTTACACCTTAACATATGGGTGGTTATTAATAGTTTTTTAAAGGTCAACAAATATGTGTAGCACTTATGTTTCCCGTGCAAAGCTGGAGCACTGTCGAATTAGATGAAAAATGAATTCGACAAACTATTGTAGGGCATGATTGTAATACGTTAAGGATGTCCTAAGGGAAAAATTATAACTCCCGCTGCCTAAATAAAGATTGCCCCACACTTTATTGTTAAACAGACTAAGGTACAAAGACTAAAGGTGAATTAAACCTAAAATATAAATGTAACTTTTATATAGTACATATGACTTAAAAAGATTGACAAAATAACTAAAAAATACGATGAATAATTATAACTAACATTCAGGGATTTGTATTATTTAAGGATTTTTACATGAATAGATCAAAGAATTACCTTTATCTTCTGTACCTTTCTCTTTTAGTTTTGTAGAGATTTAGTCTCAACCAGAAAAGCAGCACGCTCTTAAGGATTTAACCTATAAAGGTCGAATTAGATGAAACGCCAAATCATCGTAACAGGCATAATTGTAGTAACACATAGGGACGCCCTCAGGAAAAAAGGTAACTCCCGCTGCCGAAATAAAGTTGGTCCCATGTACTGATTGTATGATTATACAAATGAGGTACCAAAATTAAACTAAATGTAAATTTTATATGGTACACAATTATGTCCTAAAAGTATATCAATAATAAACCATAAAATCGTAATGAAAGAAACCAAGTTATATTCAGCTGTAACAGCATATTCATTTATGAAGCTTACTTCCAGCTGACTGATTGAACGAACATTGAAAATGTAAACAAAAGATCGTCCATAACACTTTTATATGGGAAAATTTGAAAAATTCGACCTCACCAAAAACCCCTTGAAACTTCGAATTTGGTAAAATCCGTTCTTAGCGGATGCCTCCGCCCCAAAAGGAATGTCCATGCAAAATTTCAAGGTTCTAGGTCGTGTAGTTTGGGCTGTGCGATGATGGGTGAGTGGTATTTGACAAATTTATAGTAGATAAAGTAAAATGTTTAATTGTACTGCAGCATTTTATATAGTGTATTGCATTTAAAATATATGCAAGAGTATAATTCATTAACCATCTGGCACCAAGAAACAAATTTTCATATGAACAAATATAATTAAATAGCAGAACAAAACATACCATTAAGTTACATCACCTGCTTTAAATTTTACTTTCATATGTTTTGTTAGTAAACAAATCTAACTAAAATGCTTTCAAAATCCCTGACATGGGTACCTTTAAGACGGTCCCAGGGCTAAGCCCTGAAAGTTATCACGAAATTGATGGTGTATAAACCTACTCCATGAAATTCTACATGTACATACCAAGTTTCGTGGCCATCAGTCAGCGGTGTCTGAGTTTATCCGTGCCAATTATATATATATATATATATATAAAACAACAATCTCTTTTATACTTATAGATTACTTCCATGTAATAATTTAAGAATATCACTATTTTTTGCCACAGTCACACTCCCTCTCGGAGCAATTAATTTTACGACTTGCCTTAAGAAAATCTTAAGAAGTTCTTTAAATCTCTCAGGGGTAACTAGTTCCCATATTACAACTACATGTTACTTCAACATTAATCAAATGTAACTGTTCATATGATAATTTTTTTAGTTCTTCAAACATGAAGCCCCACTGATAAAACGATTTTTTATTGAACTCCCAAAGGAATCGTAAGACACCCTAAAATGATAGCAGTTTATTTCCAAAATGTTTGGTTCCCCATGTATTTACACTTTGCACAAATTGTTGATTAATCACAAGATGCAATAGCCCTCCTCTCATTATTTTGCAACACCTCTAAAAATTAAAAGGTAAAAATTAAAAGGATTAACAAACCGCAATAGGGAAATCCATCACTCATAGGGATGATGAGTATAGGGATACTAATAGATGAAAAATGTTCTCCTCAGCTAAGATTCTTTACCCATGATATGTAAGGCTATTATTTGATTTGGAAAAACACATATACTGAGGTGGGTGTTGTCTCCATCCCCTCCAGAGGTCCAAAAATATAAAAGTAAATTTCCGTTTTTCAAAGTCTTATTAGATACTGAATTTGAGGATGTTATCACGGAGGTATATAATTACAATATCTCGATTTGGGGGGGGGGGGCAAGATTTGCATTCCTCTACCATATAGCTCAAAGTATCTCCGACCCCCACTTTAAGAATAAATTTTCAAGAGATTTACCGTTAGTGGTATAGTTGAGAGATTTAACAGGCTCAATACCACCAAGAGATTTGACGACAGCGAAAGGTACGTTTGTAATAATACAACTGAAATTAACGGCTACAATACAACCTTGATATCTAATTACTGCGATGTGACCACGGGAAATTTTATCTATCACTGCATTAGATCCTTGGGATGTTTCTTTTGGTACAACCAACATTTATGGCCGCAATTAAATAATAAAAATATTTGTCTTTTAATGTTATACAACTGAGGTTTGTGGCCGACGATACAACCTTATCAAGAGCCATTGTAATGATATGTCCAAATAATTTGCCAAGTGGGATAGATCCTATAGATTTAATTTGTCTTGCAATATGACGCAGATATTTGCCAGCTGCTATACAACCAAGGTATTTACAGAGTTTGACAGTGTCGAAACAAGTGAGAGTCTTTTGGTGAAAAAACTGCCAAGATTTAAGAAACAAACAAACAAAGAGAGATATAGCGGCCACAAAATGGCCGAACTCCCAAAGTAATCGTAAGACACCCTAAAATGATAGCAGTTTATTTCCAAAATGTTTGGTTCCCCATGTATTTACACTTTGCACAAATTGTTGTTTAATCACAAGAGGCAATAGCCCTCCTCTCAACACCTCCTCAACACAACTGAGGCTGTCCTTTTAGGCTTGACTGGTAATTGAGAAGAAGATCCTTCATAAGACTTTCAAGATGACCCTTAAGTATGATGATTATGTTAGATTTTCTCTTGTCAGAACTGAATGCAAGCAACTCTCGGAAATTTGCTATAAGAACTATCTGCAGTTTGTCCAAGAAAATGTTAGAGTCAATCCCAAGTCTTTTTGGGGCTTTGTTAGGAACCTTAAGCCGGGTTCACACTGGACACTTTTCAGAATCCCGTGGCGGCCACGGTTCTAGGAATGAGGGGGGCACGAAGTCAAAATCGCGCGCGATCGCCCTGTACTGGTTCACATTGCTGTGGCCCGGATCTCGTGTCTCATCGCGAGTGGCCTAGTCAGCCCCGTAGTCCAGGAGCTGAGGAGGGTTGAACATGCAAAAACTTAATCCACTCAAAACTTGATTTACTATCTGTTTCAAGTTTTTGATATGCAAATTTTTTTAATTTTTAATTTTCCCAAATTTTAATATTTTTGGGCTCTTTACACGAAATCCAAGTTTTCAACCTCAGGGCAAGCAACTTTTTGGTCCTTTTTAAAAATTTCCACATATATTTGAAAACCGTGCATCCTACAGAAATAAATCTAGTTAACAATGTAAAAAAGACTAAATATGTCCTTCAAATTTAGTGATTTTGCAGCTCTGTAGCTCTGATGGATCAGGAGATATTATTATTTATATACTATAACAACAAAAACATGCAATGTTTGTGTGGACACCAATTTTTTCCGTCCAAGGATTTTTGATTTTTTAAATCAGGAATTTTTGGCCTTGAATTGTTTGGAGCTGGTCACAAGACTGGGAAAATATGGATTCTGTCCTACAGCCATTCAAATTGCCCATGTTATCATTATCGACAATTTTAACCAAAACAGCTGACAGATATATTCAGGTTGTTTTTATTTTATCCGAGCAGAGCTCGGTCTCCTGGTACTAATCCTTAAAGATATGCAGAATATTTTAAGATTAAAATTTCAATTTAATTTTTGGATTAAAAATAGTTTCTGTCTAAATTTAATATGTATAAGTATTTAATGGTAGATGGCCAAAATGTCTTTGAGCCAATCAACTTAAAAACTGTAGCTTTATACTTGTTTACATGTATTTATATGGGAATATTGAGTCCATTTAGCTTAAATTGGCTTGAAAACTGTTTGACCGTTTGCCATTTACTTTGTATAGGTTTGTAAATTTGCATAACAAATATTTTTAAGCTATCCATTTTTTTCTAACCTTTTAGGGCTCTGCCCTAGTGGTCTCCCAAATTTTAAAAATTTCCTATATTTTTTCAAATGGACCTATGTGAATCGAATGGTAGAATTTCTCTTATATTTGAAGGATGATATATCCCGTTCCATCAGAGCTTCAGAGCTGCATAAGGACATAAGTCATAGGGCAGTGGTTTCCAATGACTTTTAATGGAGATCCATATTTAATCTCCGACCCAGTAGAGGGGGGCGGCCTGGGAAATTTGCTAATATTACAACTGAAAACTCACAAGTTTAGGCAATTAGAGGCATAACAAAGTATATTGCAACCCAAGATATCCAAACTAATTGATGCTGCCCCATGTTCAGATTTAGAAAAATTTCGATCAGTTGGGAATTCCATTCAAGTGCTCTTTACACAATTTAATTCAAAATGTTAATGTTTAATTCAAATGCTTTTGCAACTATTTTTATTGTTTTTAATCACTGTATTTTGTTTTTATAACAAAATTGTAAAATTACTATTATCAAAGATGGTTTTTCTTTTATCTATGCTATGCAGGGCCGCGACAAGGGCCATGTGAAACATGCGGCCGCAAGGGGCGCCGACTGGGAGAGGGCGCCACCAAAGCTGGCGCGGTTTTGAGTCCACAGCGGCGCCCGAGGAGTCTTTAAAGTGCTGAACATGTACTTTGGCGAACTTTGTTGACACACGGGTAGTATTTTACAATTTTGTTTAACGTGCAAAGTATTCGTCTTGGGGGTGTTTTCCGGCGCCTGTGGAGCATTTTAAATTTGTTAAAGAGCTTAATTAATTAATGTTTTGTGGTGTTTGCCGACTTCAGGGGGTCTATCAAAATCGTTAGACTTGCCAAATTTTAATTTATGTGGCGTTCTCCAACTACTGGGGCTCGTTGAGCATTTTTATTTGGTTCAAAGTGTAAATCATGTAATTTGGCAAGTTTGGTTGGCTCCCGGGGGAGCATTTACAAATCGTTCAACGCGTTATAACATGATCGAGTTGTCGCCATTTTGGAGGTGTTAGCCAGCCCCGGCGCCTGGAGCCCTTTTGAAATTAATCAAGGTGCGTAATGTGAGTTTAGGAGGCAGTTGCCGGTGCCTGTGGAGACGTTTCAAACTATTCAAAGAGCAAAATGTTTTTTTTTTTTGGAGCATACTGGCACCTGTGGCGTCTTTTAAAAGTGTTTAAAACTTTCAAATATTTTAATTTGGTGGCCGTTTACCCACGCCCGTGGAGTAATCATTGTTTTCAAATAACTCAAAATGAAAATTTTTGGGTATGTGAATTGTAGCTGCAGTAATGAACAAAATAAATGTCAATTTGAAAAGAATGGGTGAAGTAAATGAGTTCCGTTTTCACCACAGTTTCATTTTAGCAATACCTTTAAAATTCAAACTCAACTCAACCCTCAACCCTCAACTCAAACTCAACCCTCGTCCTCACGGACTTTTGCAAGTGGTTTAAATGGGCCGGGTAACGAACAACTGTGATATTTTTTAGCCGTTTAGTATATTCCTTCTTAGATTGGTCTAATTTGACTGGGCTCTAATGTTAATTTATTTTAAGTTGAAGCAAGAATCGCCCGATTAGCGGTGTGCCTGTTCTTACTTAGATAATTTAATTTGTCTTAATATATCCAGCAATACAAAACCGTAGTCTATCCATCAATAAAAAACCTTTAAATATGTGATGAATAAAATTCAACACAGTAACTTCAAAATATTCTATTTAATTTTGCAAATGATAGCTTTAACCACCCTGAGGGGTGGTGGGTAACCGATACCTAAATCTAGTGAAAGGGCGCCAATTTAGGCTCTCGCATGTCCCAGAAAAATCCCTTATCGCGGCCCTGATGCTATGTTACTATTTTTTTATTTTGTTGCTCCTGCATGTATGACTACGTTAAGAGCTGTTAAGCTGCTGTTAAGAGCTGCGCCTGTTAAGAGCTGTAAAACCTTTAATATATAACAAAAAAGAGCCATATATTTTTTTTTAACTAAACCAATCAAAGTTGGTATGCAAAACTGTGGATACCATTATTCGATAGAAAAGTGGATGTTTTTATCCCGTTCCAAAATTTTTCTCAGTCCCCAAAATAGGGTGTTTTGGGGGCAGCCCCA
Organism: Flexamia atlantica; assembly: GCA_035578135.1. Lineage (NCBI taxonomy): Eukaryota > Metazoa > Arthropoda > Insecta > Hemiptera > Cicadellidae > Flexamia > Flexamia atlantica. Next base: position 231,033,516 of record JAQJVK010000001.1, read on the forward strand.
AAATTTCAAATGCAAACGCCTATTGAGTGACCCCACATTTGGGTGAAATGATGAAGGCTTTTTCAAGACAAATACAATGGTGCAAACCTGAAGTCGATGTCTCTCTTAGCCAAAATGGCAGGTATTCAAACATTTGATTGGTAAAAAGGCACCCATTTCACCAATTTGGAATTTTAAATACCTGCTATTTTAGCTAAGGGTGACATATCTACTTCAGATTTGCACCATTGCTTATGTCTTGATAAACCCTTCAAAATTTGGGGCTGCCCCAAAAATGCAAATTTGTTTACAGAATTTACACATATATATATATAAAACCACCATAAAAACCCTGAATGTGGCAAGGCAGTTAGGAAGGTGTTAAAAAGTATTTTGAGACTATTTATTTTACTATAAAATCATTGCTTAATATGTAGTTTCATTGCTTCAGCTTATGTTCAAATATAAGAAATAATAAATTTTGATAAATATTTACTAATTTTATCAAAAGACATATTGTAATTGACAAGCTGTGACAGTGATTGCATCTTTAAAAACAATTGTTGTAAATGAAATCCCTTTAGTCTTTGGTAAAGATTGAAAGAATCTGTTTTAACAGAAAACCATGAAAGCCGAACACTGTTGTTCTAAGTCTGTCCAAAACACTTAAGAGTTGTTTGGCCCGAGCTGCTGCCCATCGACAAGCTCATTCTCCGTCTCCTCGTCCTCGACGCGCTCCCAGCAGCGGCCGAGCTGCAGGCCACACAGCGTCTTGGCCCCCAGCAGGCGCCACACCCGCCGCCGCAGCACGATCATCACCACGAAGATGATCACCCCTTGGAAGCAGTTCAGGATGTCCGTCACATACCTGGCGACAGCAGAACAAAACTACATAGAACTGCAGGCCACACAGCGTCTTGGCCCCCAGCAGGCGCCACACCCGCCGCCGCAGCACGATCATCACCACGAAGATGATCACCCCTTGGAAGCAGTTCAGGATGTCCGTCACATACCTGGCGACAGCAGAACAAAACTACATAGAACTGCAGGCCACACAGCGTCTTGGCCCTGAGCAGCCGCCACACTCGCCGCCACAGCACGATCATCACCACGAAGATGGTCACCCCTTGGAAGCAGTTCAGGATGTCCGTCACATACCTGGCGACAGCAGAACAAAACTACATAGAACTGCAGGCCACACAGCGTCTTGGCCCCCAGCAGGCGCCACACCCACCGCCACAGCACGATCATCACCACGAAGATGATCACCCCTTGGAAGCAGTCCAGGATGTCCATCACATACCTGGCGACAGCAGAACAAAACTACATAGAACTGCAGGCCACACAGCGTCTTGGCCCTGAGCAGCCGCCACACTCGCCGCCACAGCACGATCATCACCACGAAGATGATCACCCCTTGGAAGCAGTTCAGGATGTCCGTCACATACCTGGCGACAGCAGAACAAAACTACATAGAACTGCAGGCCACACAGCGTCTTGGCCCCCAGGAGGCGCCACACCCACCGCCACAGCACGATCATCACCATGAAGATGATCACCCCTTGGAAGCAGTTCAGGATGTCCGTCACATACCTGGCGACAGCAGAACAAAACTACATAGAACTGCAGGCCACACAGCGTCTTGGCCACCAGCAGGCGCCACACCCACCGCCACAGCACGATCATCACCATGAAGATGATCACCCCTTGGAAGCAGTTCAGGATGTCCATCACATACCTGGCGACAACAGGACAAAACTACGTAGAACTGCAGGCCACACAGCGTCTTGGCCCTGAGCAGCCGCCACACCCGCCGCCGCAGCACGATCATCACCATGAAGATGATCACCCCTTGGAAGCAGTTCAGGATGTCTATCACATACCTGGCGACAGCAGAACAAAACTACATAGAACTGCAGGCCACACAGCGTCTTGGCCCCGAGCTGGCGCCACACCCGCCGCCGCAGCACGATCATCACCACGAAGATGATCACCCCTTGGAAGCATTTCAGGATGTCCGTCACATACCTGGCGACAGCAGAACAAAACTACATAGAACTGCAGGCCACACAGCGTCTTGGCCACCAGCAGGCGCCACACCCACCGCCACAGCACGATCATCACCATGAAGATGATCACCCCTTGGAAGCAGTTCAGGATGTCCGTCACATACCTGGCGACATCAGAACAAAACTACATAGAACTGCAGGCCACACAGCGTCTTGGCCCCGAGCTGGCGCCACACCCGCCGCCGCAGCACGATCATCACCACGAAGATGATCACCCCTTGGAAGCAGTTCAGGATGTTCGTCACATACCTGGCGACAGCAGAACAAAACTACATAGAACTGCAGGCCACACAGCGTCTTGGCCACCAGCAGGCGCATTACCCACCGCCACAGCACAATCATCACCATGAAGATGATCACCCCTTGGAAGCAGTTCAGGATGTCCATCACATACCTGGCGACAGCAGAACAAAACTACATAGAACTGCAGGCCACACAGCGTCTTGGCCCTGAGCAGCCGCCACACTCGCCGCCACAGCACGATCATCACCACGAAGATGATCACCCCTTGGAAGCAGTTCAGGATGTCCATCACATTCCTGGCGACAACAGGACAAAACTACATAGAACTGCAGGCCACACAGCGTCTTGGCCCCCAGCAGCCGCCACACCCACCGCCACAGCATGATCATCACCACGAAGATGATCACCCCTTGGAAGCAGTTCAGGATGTCCATCACATTCCTGGCGACAACAGGACAAAACTACATAGAACTGCAGGCCACACAGCATCTTGGCCCCCAGCAGGCGCCACACCCACCGCCACAGCATGATCATCACCACGAAAATGATCACCCCTTGGAAGCAGTTCAGCATGTCCATCACATACCTGGAGACAGCAGAACAAAACTACATAGAACTGCAGGCCACACAGCGTCTTGGCCCTGAGCAGCCGCCACATTCGCCGCCACAGCACGATCATCACCATGAAGATGATCACCCCTTGGAAGCAGTTCAGGATGTCCATCACATACCTGGCGACAGCAGAACAAAACTACATAGAACTGCAGGCCACACAGCGTCTTGGCCCTGAGCAGCCACCACATTCGCCGCCACAGCACGATCATCACCATGAAGATGATCACCCCTTGGAAGCAGTCCAGGATGTCCATCACATACCTGGCGACAGCAGAACAAAACTACATAGATCTGCAGGCCACACAGCGTCTTGGCCCCCAGCAGCCGCCACACCCGCCGCCACAGCACGATCATCACCACGAAGATGATCACTCCTTGGAAGCAGTTCAGGATGTCCATCACATTCCTGGTGACAACAGGACAAAACTACATAGAACACACGTCTGCATGCTCACTGCCATTTTTCATTCCTCTAGAGGGATAATAATTCCAAAGCATGAAGAAAGTTAAGTACATATGAGAATAAAATATTTTTTGTTATTATATATTTACTAATGATTTGGTGGCATTTATATTTTTGATAGCCAAGAACTGGTTAATAGGTCAATCAATAGCCATAAATTCCTGAGAACATCGATGCAAATTAAGTTAGTAATACAGAAATAAGAAAACTGATTTTGAATATTAGGATAGTCAAAGAAGTATCATCCCTGTAACCTATGTCAGAATGGCAAGAAAACATTATATGTAGATGTTGAAGAAAAAAAATTTCGCAACATAGTAAAATGGCTGAAGAAGAAATCAGAAGTAAGTGATGATAGAAACCTAATTAAGAAGCAGATAATTACCATAAAAAAGTTATATGATATGTAGAGTAAATCACGGGGAAAAGAGGAATAAACAAGATTGAACCAACAGTTAAAGTTTGTAATTGTCATAAAACACATAACCCTGCGCCTCAGTCCATTCTACAGGTGGAGTAATTTATTTCAGAGCAAAACTTCGTCAGCAGTTTAACTGGACTCAAATTATAGTTATTTTAGTTGGTCAGCATTAAATAGTGCAGGCATAACCTACAATCAGAATGATAAAATCTAGCTAGGCCTACAAACATACTTATTACAAAAGCTGACAGCTCATAAGCTGTCATAAGTGACAGCTTCAAATACTACCTTGAACTTCTATGAAACCAGGGATTTCCATGCTTTGGACTATTCTTAAGTGCATGGATTCTGAAATTTTAATAATATTTGAGAGATAGATTTTGATAAGCTACAAATTTTAAGCTTTATAAACTTTAATAACTATAGCTGATCCATTCTAAATCTCTAAAGGGAAAACAGACACATGAAAGAAATTGTTGGAATGTTAATATTTATGTATCGCTTCATCAAATTCCCCTTCCCTCCATTAATTTTTATATTAACAAATTAAAGAACAAAACCATTATTTGAGTTTAGTTTTATTTCAGACATTATAATCTTGTCTAACAGCATAATGCTGCCAAAAACCCTCTTCTTCCTATGATGGGCTTAGTGTAATTTAGGGATGGCCCCATACTCCTTAACTTTAATAAATCCAACCAGTCAGTCATTCTCATTTTACATACCATGGTTCATCATCAAGTGAAGATACTATCTCGAATATCCAGGTTATTCCCATAATAAGGAACAACTTTAGGTAGAGACAAAACCTGGAAAATACGAATTGGAAATTATCAAAAGTGTAGCGCCCAAAAAGTTATGATTTACAATCGGGCCTCCATTATAAATCTGTTTAAACTAGAAATTTCATTAAAAAAATAGTTTTTTTTATTTTTCCACGTGATTTGATTCTTTAAATGCCCTCTGCTGGCAGGAGAGATTCTTTCTTCTAAAAGTTAAATCAAACTATACCCTCATGCCAATATAATATAAATTTCATCTTATATTTTCTCATTTCGCTTAATTTATTCCATCACTATCTTTATAATTGCTCGTCTTTTGACACCAGCGCTTCACACTTTATATTTTCTTCATTAAAAATTTTCTGGTTCATTTTTAAAACACTCTCATTCCAACAAACAAATCATAAAACATTTGGCAGCAAAAAATTTTTTATTTAATGTACACTTACTCCACCATTCAATATAATTTTTCTTTTTTTAATTATTCTAGATGAGAACCAGGTTTAGTAGTTTCCATGGACAAACATTGCAGCTAATGTTTTCAGCTTATTATGCTCTCTCAAGGTTGCGGCATTATCTCATAGCGAATTGCCATTGGCAATGGGTGGGATTCAAACCCGGGACCCTGGGGACCGAAGTCTTGCACTCTACCACTGCACCAGGCCGCTCCCCAAATTCAATATAATTATAGTTTGTTTTCATTATCATTATTCCTAAATTGATGCATACATTTCCTTGTATTTTTAGGCATATACAAGTAAACTGGGAGACTTGAATAAGTGTGATGTGAGTTGTAGCCTTGTTACTGCTGACATCCTGCTGATTATTTACACTCACCTCCAAATACACCCTTATAGCAACTGGGTATTTTAGTGTGTGTTCTTCTATGAAACATTTTTTTATAAAAACCATACCTTATTTAGCTCTCTGGCTTAACCTTAAGAGACCTAGAATTTGGGATCTTCCTGGTGTTTGAATTTAAACTCAAGTATATTAAAAATGAAATACGAAAGTATTTACTTTTTGCGGAGTGATTTGATACGAGGCATGGGGTTTGGGCTGCGGTAATCAGACCAGAGGTAGAGGGCTGTCGAGATGAAGTAAACAATGTTGCAGATGAGCAACACTAGCACAGGGCCGAAGAAGAAGCTCCAAATCTCCAGTTGACCTGAAATGAAAGTTATACCTGAATAGCAAACTACTGTTATCAAACAAATCATAATTTAAATTTTCTTAAATACAAGTGCATTTAAGAAGGATAGCAAAGGTAAAAAGTTTGCTTAGAGTTTATTTATTTATTTATTTATTTTCATTTAATGCTACAAAACAGCTTAAGCCAATTACATTGCAGCATTAAGATAAATGTTCATGTTGAATGCAGAATGGTTGAAATATACTCATTTTAATAAATGCCCAATTATCAACTTTCAGATTTAGATAAAAATATCAATATAAATTCTAAATAGAAAGAATCATGACCACATTCAAGTTCCTGGTGTTGACACAGACAACGCCAAAAAATGCACATCACACCGCGCAGGGAGATAAATTTTTCGCTCCACACATTCCCCCGAACAAGACATCGGATCACACATTCCTCCGAGCGCGGTAACGCGACGGCGTACGGAAAGACGTTCGGGGCAGAATAGACCCTGACAGACTATCACACATCATACAAGACACCGTACCAGACATTTCTTTGATCTTTCGCCAAAAAACCGCCTCCAGAGCTCGCGACGATGTGTGGTGTGATGTCTTGTGTGATGCGCGGACCCCCCCTTTTGTCCTGTATGATGTGTGGTGTGATGTCTTGTTTTCGGGGAAATGTGTGATAGTGTGTCACCGTCTTAACAGTTTTGTTTTGTCATATAGATTAGTAAATAATGGTTTTGTCTTCGTTTGTTTGCTGCTATGTTTGATATGTTTTATGCAGTTCTCCTTGATTGAAGGCTATGTATATCTTTGGTAATGATGAATTATGAAAAGTCAATAGAGTAGCAAACTATTTTATTTAGCTAAACACTGTAAATGGTAGGGCAAATTAAAATGTAAAATAGTTATTTGCTACAGAAAAAGTAAAAAATTAATAAGTTCTTAGGCTTAACCAGCTCAACTTAACTGGGAACTCCTAGATCCCCGGTTCCCGTTCGCAGCCCCCCCCCCCCCCCCCCGCATTTTGGGCTCTGCAGGCCCTCTGTTCTGTTACTGATTTTATTTTTCAAGTGTTTCTCCTTTGCATGTTCGCCTTATCCAACAGCAGAGGATGGAATGCCGCTAGGAGAATAGGTGACTTTTTGCAAACACAATAGAAACACATTGTGTTGTGGCAAGATTTGTTTTCTCCTAACAGCCATCTATCCTATGCCAGAGTATGATAAGCAGTTTGGATCTTATGGAATGATGATGACTTGGGACCAGATAATTGTCATTGTTGTTTGTATGAAAGGTGTTTGATTGAAATATTTAATAAAGGAAATTACAATTACAATATATTTGACTATCAATTTCAGGGTTTTTATTGTTTAAAAGAAGAAGAGTAAGCCAACTTAACAGTCAGTGTTTGTGTGATGTGTTTTTGGTACTATATTCCAATGTTGTATTTTATTGGTTTCATATTTCATATTCAGTTTATTTATTCAAAGAACCTGAAATAGTAACAGAGTTGAATGATTTAAGACTTCTTTAAAGCCAAATGCAATATTGCATACCATCATATTTTTAAAATGTGGCTTTGACCTAAATTGTTTGTCTGGTTGCGCTTTAAACACTGAACGGAAATAGTTTAGAGATTGGTAGTTATTTTTGTTTCCCTTTCTTCTCCACTCAAGGAGATAAACAATCGCCTCCTACAAATATAAAGTGTTCCCAAATCAAGAGGCTATTAAGAAAAGAAGCTCACTAAGTTTGCTTGTATAAATAATAATTGCAGATGATCCTTAGCTCACTTACTAAAATTTTGAAAAACGCGAAAAAATAGCCACACGCTTAAGTATTTATATTAATAATAAATATAAATACTTAAGAGTTTATAATAATTGCAATTAAGTGCATCAGGTGTTTGCACTGAAAATAATTTAAATTCATTCATTATTAATCACGTCTTCCTCATATTATTAACCTCTCTGTCCTGGCCCATATCCTCCTATTACCTCTTAAACATAATATATAGTGAATGCTAGAGTGGCTAATTCAACTATGTTTTTTTCTTAGTAGAATTACAATAGTGGGCCTTACTCGGTGTTTCATAATCTTCAGTCTATCTAAAAACATAATAAAAATCATTGATTTGCTTGCTTATTGATTGCACTTTAGTTTTAATATCTTTACTATTCTGTCAGCAGAGAGCAGGTTCTTGGAGTTTAAGGATCTTTGTGTCTTGATTAGTTAGGCTTGACAGTGTTGATGGGTTTTGTATTTATGCACATCTCAAGGTAGTGAAAAGTACAATTCATTTCTCTACCTGCAAACCAGCATGAGTGGACACCAAAGTTGGGTCTGATTACGTGGTCGCCTGGGAGGTAGTGAGTGGCCAAAGCTGTTGCAAGGAAGCAGAGGGGAACTCCCCAACCTGCGATGTAGTATGCCAACATGAGCTTGCGCTCAGACATGTTGATGTGAGCGAACCTGCCAACAACAATAATGGCTAGAGGGGAGTGAGAGGAATCAGAACCATTTAGTGGAAATATAATTCTACTTGCCCAAACAGCTTCCAAAGGAAATAACAGGACAGTGCATTGCCAGGAATAGTCATTAATATCCGAACGTTATAAGTTTGGAAGTCTATGAGTATGTTTATTTGTTTGATGTTTCATGACACCTCAACTATTGAACTGATTGTCCTTATATTTGGTGTACTTAGCTAATACCCTTAAGTAACTCATAGAGCCATTTTCATTCTTGAAATCCTCCCCCCCCCCCCTTCCCACCGCACTACACCCTTTAGGTATCCGAACTTTTAATGCTTGTAAAAGAATGAAAACGTCAAACATTGAAATATGAATAGCTGTGAGTGCTACAATTTGACAGCTTATAAAGCATAAAGCAGAGGTAAAATAACTGTACCATGGTAATTAAAAGCTATTAACTTTAGATAGAATCAATCCTAACAAATGTGAAGAACAGATTCAACATCTTGTTATAAATATCTTTTAAGCAAGATTAAAATAAATTTAAAAATCATATAAGCAAGATTTCCTTGAGCTGAAAGCCACTCATAAATAATTGAATAATGCAAACTTTTAATAGTACTTGTGTCCAAAAGCTATTCAATCAAAAATGAATCACTTACACAGCAGAACGCCACATATTGAAAGAATTGATATTCAGCCAAAAAAAGGCACTCAACATCCAGAAGTAAACCAGGAACGCTGGAAATAAAAGCAATCAAAAACATATTTTCAGAATATTCAAGATAATTTGGACAGTGAACTAATATAATTTGAACTTCTGAGGTTTCAAAAACTGTAAACTATTAACATTTCAAATTATTACATGTTTGTGCCCTTTAATAACAACTAGTACTGGTTACATATATAATTTGGATGGCAGCGTTATAAAAGAGGAACAAAAAGAGAGCTTAGAGGAGGTTCAGCTGTTTTTGCGGCCACGACAGAAGAAGAATTCCAGCATGGGCACCTGATTTTACTCCATGTAATGATGCGTTCATATGTTCCCTGTTGGAAGGAATAGACGCGGGTAGATTACTCTGTAAACTTACCATTATGTCAAAGATATTTTCTTATAATCTTTCCATTACATCTTGGTATGGGTACTGTACTCTGAGTATTGTGTAGTTAAAATAAACTCCAAGGTCCTGTCAGTCCATCTAAAATTTAGTAGACAGTCACTAGCACTTATTCGTTTTATACGCAAATGGACAAAGAAAATAATCATTTTTAGCAACACAATTGCTTGATTACAATGTAGAATGAATAAGCCATACCTTAGCAATCCTTCAAAAAGATTACTAAAGTAAGGCTTACTCATTCTACAAAGAAAATAAAACGTGTCGTTAGCACAAAAGGTCTCAGAAATGTAGCACAGCTCATCTAAGAATCATTGCTAAAAACACACCAATATGAATGTCAAAACCTTTTGATAAATCACGCTCAATCGAGGGGTATTACATTTCTCATAATTATGCATGAAACAAAATAAACGCAAGATTGCTCGGTTGATGACATATTTACATGGAACTGCCTCTTATTCAGTGTCACTTAAGAAACAATTTAAGGTCTTAAAAATTGAGAAAAACTGTTAATTGGGATATTGTCTAGTTTCAAAAAATAGATTTCATTATAGCCCATATTTAATCAGATTTTGTGTTGCCCTTATAATTACAATGGCACTGTAATTTCGAATATGGCTGTTAACACTGCTTTCGCGACCCACCTAAACTTGTACTCCATAGTGGTTGGAACCACTGCACTAGCTGAAGCCTCTGGTTTCACCTGAAAAACCATACATTTCTTTCTTTACAGAACTAGTTATATTTCTGAACCAAATAGTAGGTATCATTTTGTTAATTAATTACAGCACATTAGTATTTATTTGAATATTCGACAAATATAAATTTTAAATGATCTCTCATTTGTATTATACTAGTCCCCCTCTTATCTGGCCACCTCGGGACCAGGATCTGGCCAGTAAACAATAAGACGACTTACATGCCTGCATCTAATACATCTGTACATGCCAACATTAAATATTATGAAGAAGTAAAATCTATACATTTTTGATCTTGTCTCTGTTTCCGATAGAAATCATCGATATCACCCACTTCCTGCTGATCTTCGACAGTTAAACAAGCGTTAATTAACCCGGCAGAACTGACTTCGATTTGAAAACGCGATGACTGACTCACGGTCTTTTAGACCAGGTCTTATATAAAAGTTATTATATTGAAAAATTATGAGTTTATTTGCACAAAAACTCCACTAAAGTCTTTTACATTAGTTTTGTGACTACTTCATTTAGGATATATGTGAATACAAAATATTTATATGATATAAAAAAAATATTTCAAATTGCATTAGGTACTTCAATAATAATTGTTATTGCATTCAAAATGTCCGTATGTTGTACAACTATGTGTACATACTGACAAAAACTCCTCAAAATTATTGTACATTAGTGTTTTGAATATTTTATATAAGAAATATGCGCACACCAAACATTAATATTTAACATGAAGCCTTACGTGATTCACGGTCAAAAACACCAGACCTCTAAAGAAACATTCATTGAACTGACAGTATGGGTTAGAGAATGACAGGAAGTGAGTCATGATGTTCCTGGAAGGACGTACGAGAGGTATAGTGACAGCCAGCCCTGCCGACACCCAAAAAATATAATTTTTATCGAAAAAACTACCAACCCGGCTTTTAGACAGGTAAGTCAGTCCTCGCGGGTTGAAATCAACCGCGGAAGTGATAACAAGAAGTCAATTCTGCAGAGCGTGGACCAGTTAAAGAGCTGCCGGTTTAAAGGTGGCTAGATAATAGGGATACTACTGTATGTAGTTCACCAACATTTCTTAACTCACTATAGTTCAGCTCTTATGTGACTTACAGTTTTTCTTATGTGACTTATGTCTTTTCTGGTTTTTAATAAAGATGAGCAAAATTAATACCGATATGGAAATTCAGTTTTCAGTATACAGACCAACCAATACCAACAAAAAGTAAAATGATAAGATATAATTTAAATTAGAAGCAGAACAGAAATTACAGTAGAGTCCCGCAAACCCAGAATTCGAGAACCCGGAATTCTGGATAACTCGGAAAGCCTGTCAGAGCAATAAAGTGCACTGAGATTCAAGGCCAGAGCATGGTGTGACACATATAAAACAGTTTTGGTTTTAGTTTTTCTTAAAGTTTTTTGTAACTGATAATGTAGTTTTTGTATTTTTTACTATGCAATAAATAAATGATTTCTTATAGAAATAATAACAGAAACTATTCTTATTTTTTCTTATATTTACTCATTTCCCAATAACTCGGAAATTTCACAAACCCGGACACTGTTCGGTCCACATTAGTCCGGGTTTGTGGGACTCTACTGTAGTTACAGAAACGTCTTGTCTAAACAGCATGAACAATTAATATTAACCTCATACCAATAACAATGCAATCAATGTCATCGATCTCGGGTGTACTGAATGGCATCTGCAGGTAGGCAAGGCAGAGGTATCCGATCATCAGGCTGAGGATGAAGCACAATACACACTTGCCCTGTAGATCTCTCAACTCCGGTATCCACAGATAGATGACCAGCGCAGCCAGTAGGAACATGGCGGATATCAAGAGACAAACAGCGTACAGTGAAAATTTGGCCTGATCGATGTCTTCAGACAAGCAGATCATGGCCACTGTCTGCAACAAGACATGAATTGTAGCACAATCTGTGCTGCTACTGATGAATACAAATGCAGGCAGTAGGAATGGGAGAGTTGTTAGAAGAAAAATAGCTTAGGAAGAAGTTATCTTTACATTCCTCAGGCAACCACAGCATGTCTACTGTCTATTTATCAGGCAAGTACAGCATGTCTACTGTCTATTTCTCAGGCAACCACAGCATGTCTACTCTCTATTTCTCAGGCAACCACATGGGCGGATTTAGGTCATAATCTTTAGGGGTGCCAGCCATTGGCGGCCGAAGGGGGGGGCTTGGGGGGGCTAAGCCCCCCAGATCTTATGAAAATTATACTAATTTTTGGGTGGATTTTCTTTTTCATATTAAACCAATTTTGTAACCATTATTAACCGTTTCTAAAGTGTAATTTGACAGAGGCCTATAACCAGGCCCGTAACTAGGGCCTCTGAGGCCCTGGTGCAAGAAGCATAGCCAAGGCCCCTCTATTTATATGGTTACTAACGGCTAGGGGCGGTTTTGAAAATTTGCCGCCCCTGGGTGATCCAGATAGTGCCGCCCCTCCAACAACCAACTCCTGCGCACTACACTTTGCACCCTGCAACTCATTTTACTCGCGCCATTACGACCAAAACTAGCTTCGCATGGACTTACGGTTACGCCAGACCGAGAAAAGATTGTGTGTTCCCATAGACAAACGAATTTGGATAACAGGTAGTAAGGAATTCGGAAAAAGTTAGGAAAAGGTTGGAGAAGTATGTAAGGTTGGGAGGATTCGAGAAACAGTAATGGATTTAAACCTTTTGTCAGGAAATTCGAAACTGGAGATACGATGAAACAAAATAGCCGTCTCATCGTTGCTATTGTCGTCACAGTTGAAAAATCTCTCGATCGAAAGCAATAATATTTTGGTAATATCAGGGCCGGCAATTCGCTTGCTCGTTTCGCGGCCGGCAAATCTCTCAGCAGTAATGCAGCTGGAAAATCTCTGTCACATCGCGGTCGCAGAGCCTGATTCTTTTCGTGGCCATTACATCTCTCGGTCGTGTTACGGCCGAAAAACCGCTCGCTCGATTCGCCGCCAGGGAATAATTAATTGCTCGCTCTTCCCGTGACTGGAAAATCGCTTGCTCGTTTCGCAGCCAGGGAATTGCTCGCTCGTTTCGCGGCCAAAAAATTGTTGCCTTGCTTGTTTTTCAGCAGGCAGCTCTTGGTCTCAGCGCCGCCGACTAGTTTTTCACTCTTTTCGCAACTGTCACAACAATTAATTGGTCCTATTGTTGCCGAAAAATCCGTCGTTTGTAAATCGGCCGGCGGCTGGCAGGCATATTTATCGGTCGTTTCGCAGCCAACAAATCTCCAAGCTCTTTTCGAGGTCGTCTTATCTATTAGCCACATTGCAGCCGGAAAATATGTTGGTTATGTCGCAGCTGTCAAATCTCTGAGTCGCATTATGACTGAAAGTCATGGCCGTTACATCTTTAGGTTGCATCGCGGCTCCACAGCTGTCAGATCGTGGTCGTTTATGCCAAGGCCGGAAAATCGCTCGGTGTTTCCGCGGCCAGCAAATCTCTCAGTCGCATTGGGGTCGCCTAATAATTAATTGTATTTTACAAAGATTGTGCTATAGTAGTCGTTTTAGAAGGCATCTTGGCCGTTTTCAATGGTCGGTAATTTCGAGAAAATTACAGAAATTTCTTTTGTGAAATGTGGTAAGCACCCTGCTCAAGGCCACAGTGTGGTCTTGCCCTGCCTTGGATTTACAGCAGCTGGCAAATTTCTCTAACATGTAATAGCAATAACAGCTATTACAGCTGCAAACATCGATTGCATCATGGCAAACTAAACTCTTGATCATATGGCGTCCGTTAAATCTGTCAATTCTATACGGCTGTCAGACATTAAGTTTGTATTTATTACACTTAAATCTCGTTCGAACTTCAATGCAAATACTCGATTATTTGCACCCGATAAATCTTGGCAGAAAACATATCTTTAAGATTTACGGCACAGAATTCATCTTAAGTGATATCTATAATATCTTATTTGAGTAGTGCTTCTCCTAAGCTTCCTGGGAATTCCAAAGGAGAAGAGGAATCTTAGTTATAGTTAAACCTAGTTATCTTAGTTGTTTCAACCTTAAAATGCGCTAGCCCCCCCCAGAAAATCCAGTCTGGAGCCGCCTATGGTGCCAGCTCACCTAATAAAGTTTGTAGTATCGTATGCTCAATTCCAAAACTTAAAACTCCTATCAAAATCCTATTTTAAATAGCTATTAATTGTATTTAATAACAATCCTTTTGTAATTTATATGAGCCGTTCAATGTTATGTTCACAATAATTTTCCCCCTACTTCCCTGCCAAAAAGCCACAAAAAATCCAAGGGTGCCGGGCACCCCCTGGCACTCCCAGAAATTTGCCCATGGGCAACCACAGCCTGTCTACTGTCTATTTCTCAGGCAACCACAGCATGTCTACTCTCCATTTCTCAGGCAACTACAGCTTTCTTCTGTCTATTTCTCAGGCAACCACAGTATTTATACTGTCTATTTCTCAGGCAACCACAGCATGTCTACTGGCTATTTCTCAGGCAACCACAGCAAGTCTAGTGCATCAGGCAACAGCAGCATTTCTACTGTTTATTTCTCAGACAACCACAACATGTCTACCCTCTATTTCTCAGGCAACCACATTAAGTCTAATGTCTGTTTCTCAGGCAACCACACCTGGGCTGATTAAGAGGTGTGGCGCCCCTAGGCTCAAGTTGATTTGGTGCCCCCCTGCCCCCCTTCGTTCCCCCACACCATGCCTATATGAGACTTATGCATTGTATATATTATGAAATTACGAAATAATTCCTCCAGTAATGCCTCAGAAAACTACATCTAAAGCTCCAATACCAGTATCATCCTGTGGTGATGAGCTCATGAGGCCAATGAGAATACAGAGGATAGCAAAATAGTGAACATTGAATTATATTAGTAATCACCTTCGCTTGAGAATGTTTACCCACAAATAGCGTAAAACCAATATTTGAGTATAGTGTCATTAACTTTTCATAAATGGGTTATAACAATTTTGAAACCAAAATTATTCTTTGCTTGTAAAAATTTTGTGATTAGTTTATAAAAAAAGCTGCGTTGTTTGGTTACTGTTAAGAACTATTTCAAATTGGGTTCATATGTTTAGTTGTAAACAAAGTGAATTGAACTTTATCAAATGGGATGGACTGTGCCTCTGTTCCAAAACTTCAGCCCCCTACTGTGTTCTTAAGTGGTGCCCTTTCTTAAAATTCAGAGACTTATTTACAAATCTACGTAAAAAATACCTTTAGTTTGGCACCTCAAAATGTTAAAATCCTTCCAGCTGTCATTGAGTTCCGAAAAGAAAACCCCTTATTTATTACTATATAGGCTAGACTAAAAGCTAGCTTTACAAATTTGCTTACATTACATTACATTAAGGTCAATTTTGCTTTATCTCAATATTGTTTTATTTTCTCACCTTTTCTGTCTTATTAATCACACTTTTGTCAGACTGTAATGAAAGATTTCTTGAGAAAGAACCAGTGCAGTACCTGAAATATTTATACATCATGATGTCTCCAGAAGACATATTTTGACCAAATAAACTGGTTACTCATCAAATGCCGTCAACAATTCTTGCAATCCAAATTTTGTTTACTTGAGTTTCAACCTTTTACAGGTCATTTTCAAACCATAAATACAAATATGTCTTCATCAAGAAGGTTGTCACAACATTAAAACAGTCCACAAACATTATCACATACGTTTTAACACATTTAAAAAATCACAGATAATTTACGGCCGGCCGGTAACGCCCTGCGTCTCTGTAATTTTAACATGTGTTTAAACGTATGTGTTGATTTTTGTGGATTGTTTTAATGCTATGACAACTTTCTTGATGAAGACATATGTTTTGAAAATTACCTGTAAATGGTTGAAATTCGAGTAACCAAAATTTGGATTACAAGAATTGTTGACAGCATTTGGTGAGTAACCTGTTATATTTGGTCTGAAATATCCATTTTCAAATCACAAAATTGTATATATGTTTCCGAATTCACATGTGCAGTTGACTACAAAAAATATAGTACTTCAAACCAGACAGTAAAAAATACAGTACCTCTGATTATCCAGACCTCACATTATGCGGATCCCTGATAATCCCGATCGGTCTATCCGTGATATAAAAATAAAAAAGCACAGTACAAACGTAATTCTGCAAGTTTCACATGGGGAGATTTCTTCTAAAAGTTATATTCAACTGCAATTAATCACTTTACTCATTTGGTTAATACAAAAATGTTTAGCCCTCACATTATCTGTACAGTTCATTGCAAGATTTTTGTACGACTAATGTTTTGGTTTGCCGCTACTAACGCAGCAATCATCAAATGCAAAACCTACGGCAATTTCAGAGGTTAGTTTGTTATTGCCACTTGTTTAGAGTTGTGTAAGCTTTTGTGAACCAACTTTAAGTTTAAAAATGAGTAGATGTAAAACTACATTTTATACAACCTTGATACGCTGTTTGCAGTGTCGATATAGCAGGAGCTACGTTTTCAATTGATATTTAGACAATATTATAATGACCTCGGATTATCCGGAATTTTTGTTATCCGGATTGGCGTTCCGCAGTATTATTTGAAATTATCTTCAGCAGTAATGATTTTTGCTTTTGTTATCAAGCTCAAATATCCTCATTGAAATTAATTCCAGCTATTCAATATTAAAAATGTTGAAATCAGTGTTTTCATCTAATTCTAAGGCGGAATCTACTTAGACAGTATCCAACATTTCATTTTGAAGGAGTTATTTTGTTGGCAATTAATGTAGTACATTGGATTCTTTTCTAATAATAGTTTTAATTAATTGGTTTTAATTATCAAGAAGTTTGGCTATTCACTTTAATATAATACAATGTATCATGAGACCACAATGCCTAGGTGACTTCAATAAAATTGATATAATCAAAATTGACATGCTCAATAGGTGTTCAGCTGAGGTGACAGTATCAAATGACACATACGTGCATGTTCTGTGCATAAAATTGTTCCTAAAGAATACATATTTATATATTCCTATATTTTACTGAAACATCTTTAATTTATGAAAATTTTAAAAAATAAGTACTGTACTGTTATTCTAATCGAACCAGTCAATATGCGCTGCTCAGCAGCATTTAGTTTGTTATTACTTTAGATGATATGCTCAAATAACAAAGACTATTTTAAAAAGCTGTTCCTTGAAATTTCCTATTCCAATGTTAAGTCCACAATAACAAATTTTATGGATTGTAGGGCTCTTCCTTTAGGTTGGCCCTCATAAATTTGATGACTTGCAAAACTTCATGGCGAGCTCTCAATGACACATAAATCATTAAAATTGGTTTAGAACTGTAGCAGGAAGCGTAGTTAATATAAATGCTCTTTGTTTGAGGTTACTCGTTTTGTGTTTGCCACCAAAGCAGTAATTCGAGGTTATTTGCCATCCCTGTATTCACTAAAACAAATTTCACAACCTTGGAAGGTTGTGAATAAAATTCTAAATAATTGAAATTTTTCAATAAACAAGTTTGATTAAGCCTCAAAATTATTATACTTATTGTAAATTTTAAGCACTTTGACTTACTTCTCATATCTTATTCACAACCACAAAGTAGTATAGAAACCCAAAGTGGTATAGAATTATTTGGGAATATATTTTGTTAGAATATATAATCAAATACAATTTCACAAGTTCTTTTTAAATTTAAATTCTTTTTAAATGAGACTCATTCTCACGCACAGGTCCTCTTGCACCTATGTGAAAATATTTTTCTTTATAATCCTCAGAGCTGAAACCTAACAATTAGTTTATTTTATTTATTTATTTTCATAAAAATATTTCTAATGTATTAATGCTCCCATGTTAATTGTTTGTAACCGACTTAGTTTCAGAAATAAAAGTATTTGATTTGATTTGGGTAAAATAAAATATGAAAAGTCATACAAAGTGCTTATTATTTATTATAAATATAATAACATTGCAATTGTTTACCTAATTAGTTATGAAAATTTATCTTAAGTATCCTCTAAAATACTAAATAGATAAGTAAACCTGAATTATTTTTTCCTTTGATGAGCTGAGCTCTATGTTTTGATTGAAACTGGTTTATATTAATTTATGTTACAGTAGACTCCCTCTTATCCGGACACTCCAGGACCAAGACCTGTCCGGATAACAGTTTTTCCAATGTTCGCAAAAACTCATGAACATTTAGCATACTGTATACAATTGAGCTCAATTATAATTGAGCAATGTACTATTGCTCTAATCTTTCCTATGAGAATTGTCGATACAGTAACGTCCATCTTCTGCCGGTCAAGACCGGTTGAACCGATGTGTTGATGAAAATCATCTGGTCAAAAAGATGTAATTACCGTTGAGTGTAGTCCGGTTAAAAGATGGTATTGGTGTCCAGGTAAGAGAGAGTCTACTGTATTCACAACCACACATTTTAGTGGCCAATGAAGAAATTCAATAAAACACTTATTTTAACTTACTTTTCATCCCATGTTTGGTTGTTCAGAGTGAACTTTGTTTTGTCAGAGTTTTCAATAAACATCTCGCCCTCGCGGAAATCGTTTGGGTCTGATGGATCCAGCATATAAAGGTTTTCGCACCACTTGTATACCAAGATTAGGTTGTTGAAGTCAGTGCAGTAGACAGCATCGTCGACGTGCATCATCTCATAGTCACCCTTACAGCACGGCAGCCCATGAGTCACATCCAGGATGAGGGCTGCCCAAGTCAAAATCCCTGTTGAAAGCAAAAATTTCAGACTTTGAAACGAACGAATGATTTTTGTTTTCTCTAAAATTGAGATATATGCCTTTGAATGAATTATTAATTAATATTATATATCTAACTCAATGATTTTGCTGGATTGTTTGTCAAGAAAATAAATAAACAGTATAAGGATAATTTGTTATCGATGTCTAGTAGTTATCTGGACGGGAGGTTGAGGATAAAATAAAATAAGGTCAGACTATTGTAATGTTAGATTCAATAGGAGCTTCAATGTCCCTAGTAAATCGCAGTTTTGTGGAAAAAACTTTTTTTTATTTCTAATTGCTTCAAATTATAAATAAACCACATAATTGAAATAAAGTGTGGCCTTGAGGCAAGTTTATCAAATATGCTATGCTAATAAGTTCCATATTATTTTTGGTTTAAAGTCCCTTGTTACCAATACTTTATGGTATTTCTTTGGTCCACAATAACACATTTGGTTATAGGACACTCTGAAGTAATACAAATAAATTATTCAAAGCAATTCTGGAAGAATCTTAAGCAGTCAGACAAGAAGCTTATAAATAATTAGTATGCATTTTCCCTCAGGGACACTAAAAACATTATTCAGTGCCTTCAACGATTTAACCAATGATGTCACAATCATTATTTAGAATATGATGTTAATTTTTACAGCATTCGCCTTTTTATTTTTGGTCTATTACTGTTCTAAAATTATACATACAAAGACGTTTTATGAAGAACATCATAAAGTAAAGTAAAGTAAACGCACGGAAATCACCTCAACCGACTTTAGAATTATTTTGAGAATATTTTTCATATTTTATGATAAAAAAATCATGAACAATACCTTTGTTGATTAATGAAGTAGGGTTCAATTTAATACAAAACATGGTTTAAATTAATAATATTAATTTAATAAATAACTAAATAACAAATGAAAAATGGCTCTAATTCTTGCATCGACCTACAATACGTGTGAGTGTATCTAAACCAAAGCCTAAGCTTTGTATGCATTTGTTTGATGCTACAGTAATAGCAAATTAAATCTTACAACAAAATGTAACATATAAATAACGACGTTATGGGCACTTTGGTATTCTTTTTTGCTCAGCTCCCTAAGTAGATATCAGCAGATATTGTGAAGTAGTCAATTATCATGGTGAGGTATAGGTGGTCATGGAAGGTACTTGTGCTTCTGCTTGAGTTGCTTCTGTTTACCTCTCAAACTAAACAATACAGAAATGTGTTTGTAAACAATAACCAACAATCAGTTACAAAACTGTCTAGCCAGATGTTTGAACTGGAAACAGTCGACTGCCACTGTATTTTAAGACGTCGATAGGTCATATGAAACAAATTTCACTACCGCAATACACTGAAGGAATGAAATCATAAAATCAGAAATATTATAAAATACTTAATTTATTTTGATAGAAATTTAAATAAAAATTTATAGCTTAACCAAGATGGGTGGTTGGTAAACTCTGTGTTGTCGTTAATCCAAAGTTAAATCCATAGGGGTGCAAGGGAACATACTTATAAAAATATAAGGGAAAAAATAGCTCAATGTGCTTCTCTGCTTTACAGGCAAGTTTCATCAGTGGTTGTAGTTTGAATCATTCTTTGCCACTGAAAATTCACTTTGACAGCATCGGTGCATTGCATTAGTTTAACCCTTGAGCGGGCGCTTCACTGGTATAACAGCAGAGGGCACTAAATCACACAAATTTAATCCATTTTACTTGTTTAATAACGAAATATTGTATTTAAATGCTGAGAAACTTCATTAGGATCACATTTCATTGTTGATACCATTAATAGTTTAATAATTTAATAGTTTAACTTAATAGGTGTAATATTTCTACTGAACATAGTAAGTAACTTTCTAGTATAAAATAGGCGTCACTGTCTGTGTTATGGGAGAGGGCACTCCGCAAACTAACACGGCATCACGGAATTGCAAATATCAAGGTAATATGTAGGAAGTGGGGGGTATAAATAGCTTTAGGGGCTTCCTGGAATGAGTCGTGTGAGGTATGGAGCCAGTCACGACTGGCGACACCCATTATACACGTTTATTTTGATAAAAAAAATACTAGCAGAGGAAAACTCCGCATGCGCCCGCTCGATGGTTAAAAAAAGGGTAAGAATAACATAGTGAGAAAAAATTTAATGATTTTTGGACTACTAAACTGCTTCCCTCTACGATTCCAATGTTTATTTATCTTTTTCAATCTTTTATAAAACCTCAACTGCCCATAGCCATTGGCCAATAAGCCTGTACGGTGATCTAAAGACAGCGAGGTATCGTAGCGGCAATAGTCATATTGGCCAGCTAGAGGTGACCGCTCATGTTGGATCAGGAGTCGCCCCTGCTGGGATTGAACCGCGACATTTGACACACAAGGCCAGCACCTTACCTAGTAGCTACCGTCATAGCGTATCTGTATTATTAATATGCTACATGAAAACTTTGTTAACGATAAGGCTTTTTTATTTTAAGACTTACCCCCACATATTATACATCAAAACACGTGTCTCTATGAGCAGATTTTGAAAGCATCTTTAGATTTTTAATTTAGGCAATATAACTCGAAAAAAAGTGCAAAAAACTTATTTGAAAATAAAATTTGTTTTGACAGAAGTGAAAATGTAAACAAATAAACATCTGATCAGCTGTGTGGGATTTAAGCAAAGGTAATAGAATAGCTATCTCCATATGGTCTGTTCTGAAAGGTGAATGTGGGATTGAGTATAGATATCAAATTAGTTTCAAACTCAGCCCAGCTGTTTCTTTTTTTTTATTTGAAAAGGAACAAGACGACGAAAATTTGTTGTGATCAGACACTTTATATTCTTTTAAACATGCTAAGAAAGAAACAACAAAGAAGTGATTATAGCGGTCGGACCTGGCTGGGCAAAGTACGGCAAGATGTTCACACACGGTGGGAAACTTACGACAAGGTGTGCGTGTGCAAACAGAGGCTTCGTACGCAGAGCTGGAACAATTAGTGGAAAATTACACTGACAAAAATATCACTAACAAATCTAAGGGTTCAGCATCATTCACTTGGCGGGATGGCATTACCATGTCAGAAATGTGGCGCGCTAAATTTTCAATGAGAAAGGAGAGGAAGAGGCTAAGGTTTTTCATACTGCTGCCATAAGGGAAAGTGAATCTACTTACATACCGACAAAGCAATTACATTCAAAGCCTTATTACTGCTACCGATAGACTGAGCAGAAACTACAAAGAAAACATGAGTTCCTACAACTCTGTGCTCGCAACGGCAAGCAAAATAGCTATTCAATTGAAGAAAACAATGGCGGAGGGTTTTTCATGTATAAAGTGTAAGCAACAATTTATCACTCAATTATAGCACCTTACAACCGTGAGGAAAGCATTCGTTATATGCTCAAATTTGTATCTATGACGTACGTCAAAACTGGTGATCAAGAAAGAATGCTAAACAAAGCCAACAACTATTGCAGCAATGAACTCATGAACAGCTTGACTGAACACTTGGTTAAAGTTAATCCCTAAGCGCAAGTTTTCAACGTGATGATTTGCGTTCTGAAAAATACTCTATATGAGCAGCATACACAACTCGGAATGCACATTGTCTGAGTTTGAAAAGAATATTAGCGCCGATACAAAGACATAACTTCTAATGATGTTGCTTTTATTTTTAGAGCAAACGATAGCGAACCATCAAGTGCAGGCGTGACTTGATGATGTACCCAAAAGATCGGCACTTAGAAGAGTATATATTCTCCAATTACAATACAGTACAATATATTGCTAATGGCTGACCCGTTGTTTTTTCCATTAGGAGATGAAGGTTGACATACAGATCTAAAAAAACTGTAATGAATATGAAAAGTGCACAACGAACATCACTTATAATGCTGCAATACACATCCTATTGAGTGGCTATCAGAGACACTTTCAGCATGCTACATCGTTCCAAAAACCTATTTTTACAATAGATTGTCGACATATTATGTGCGCATAGAAGGGAGAAGACCATTTATAATTTAATGATCGTGCAAATTCGCACGGGTTCACCTAGTTATTAGTGATACAGTACACCTCGGATTATCCGGACCCACATTATCCGGATCCCAGATTATCCGGACCGGTATACCCAAGAAATTAAAAAATTAGAATCACGGGAAAAACATGATTTTAGCGAGTTTACGGGTGAAATGTGCCTTCTAAAAGTAAAATGCAAATGTAATACATTATTATACGAATTTGGAATCACAATAATTGAAGGAATATTGTCTAAACAGTATTTTCGTGAACGTAGTTTTCTGGATTGCTACTTGGGGCGCTAGTAGTAATCAACAAAGGCGAAGCCTAAGCAATTTTGTGAGTTTGATTATTGCTGTCATTTGATGTGTCAAGATATTTTATATGAAGAGTTGCTGTAATAGGTTTTGCGTTACTTTCGACATACTTGTTATAAGTTTCGTCATGATTATTTAAATTTAAAAATTAAATATTTAAATCCAACATTTTATTCCAAACCCAAATCGTAAGTACGGTAAAAGTTAATATTACAATCGTATGATTAATAATAAAGTTTATTTCTTAAATTTGTTTCAATACTAAGCCCCCGTAAAATTTGAAGGACTAACATGTTGAACAGTCTTGACACGCCGCCGGCGCCGTTTTCAGCATCAAATTATCAGGGGCTAAGGTACGCAATCGCTGCTTAGGCGATATTGTAATGACCTCGGATTATCCGGATTTTTTGTTATCCGGATCGGTGTTCCGCCACATTAATCCGGATAATCCGAGGTGTTCTGTAAGTAGAAAAATTATCAATTAGTATAACTATTGATTGTGGATAGATTTTAATTTCTAAATTCAATTCAGTCTCTTGAAATGTGGGTAATTTATTTTGTTTTGCATGTAGGAACATAGGCGTCGCGCCGGGGGGGCACGGGGGGCACGTGCCCCCGCAACAAGAAATACCCCCGTTGCAGCAGACCTGCATACTCAGCGAATTTCAAATGCAAAACAACATATTTCAATCCAACATAATGAGAATTGACATGTTTTGGTAAGCTCCATAAGAATAACATGGGGAATGAGTATGCAGGTCTGCTGCTACGGGTATATTAAAACTGGGTGGTTTTAATTCAATATTTAGTAGATATGAACTAGAAAAAGCCATTTACCAAGTTTTATCAAGATATGTTGAGAAATAACCGAGAGGTAGAATTTTACTTATTTCCCATAAGGTTAACATTGGGACAACGTACTGTGTTTACCACTTTCAATATCTCGGTAACCATTGGACATAGAGCAGTGATTCAAAATACTAAATTGTTTGTTTTTTTGAGCTGAATTCAATGGTGCCAACCAAAATTCGATAAATTTTATTTTCCTATGTAAAAAACCCAAAAAACCCATTTTGGGAGGGTTTATCCCCCTTTACCCTCCCTTCCGGTGGTCCGATTGGGCTGGTTAAGAACTCGTCCGAGGGATTACCACTTTACATGTCTGTACCAAATTTCATTAAGATCGGACCATTTTTGCGGCCGCTATCATGCTCACAGACACACATATATATATATATATATATATATATATAGATATATAGATATATATATATATATAGATATATATATATAATACCCCCGTTGCAGCAGACCTGCATACTCAGCGAATTTCAAATGCAAAACAACATATTTTAATCCAATATAGCGAGATTCGACATGTTTTTGTAAGCTCCATAAGAATAACATGGGGAATGAGTATGCAGGTTTGCTGCTACAGGTATATTAAAACTGGCTGGTTTCAATTCAATATTTAGTAGATCTGAACTAGAAGAAGCTATTTACCAAGTTTTATCAAGATATGTTGACAAATAAGCGAGATATAGAATTTTACTTATTTCCCATAAGGTTAACATTGAGACAACGTACTGTGTTTACCACCTTCAATATCTCGACAACCAACGGACATAGAGCTATGATTCAAATTACTAAATTGTTTGTTTTTTCGAGCTGAATTCAATGATGCCAACAAAAATTCGATAAAATTTATTTTTCTATGTAAAAAACTCAAAAAACACATTTTTGGGGGGGTTTATCCCCCTTTACCCCCCCCTTCCAATGGTCCGATCAGGCTGGTTTACCAACTCGTCCGAATAATGACTACTTTACACGTCTGTGCCAAATTTCATTCCAATCGGACCATTTTCCGAGCGCTATCGTGCTCACAGACACATATATATATATATATATATAGATATATATATATATATAGATATATATTTATATATAGATATATATATATAGATATATATATATATATAAAATTTTGAACGAATAGTGTTTTTGGCTTCTGGAGGCCCCAAAACGAAAAGTTATAGTGGTCCCGGGCTTAGATCTTACCATGAGACCTACAGTAATAGCTTCTTCCCTATAGGGGAAATTCGCTAAAAATTCGAACGAATAGTGTTTTCTGCTTCTGGTGGCCCCAAAACAAAAAGTTATCATGGTCCCGGGCTTAAGTCTTACCATGAGACCTACGGTAATAGCTTCTTCCCTATAGGGGAAATTCGCTAAAATTTAATTTTTGTAGCCGCCAACCAACAATAAAAATAAAAATCAAAATTATTTTCTACTATTTTCTAAAATCGTTCCTCTACTCACAAGTCATTTAAACAAATTGTTTTTAAGTGAGTTGTTTATTTTTAGAATATTATTTGTTAAAATTCACTTTATTTTTATATTTAATCATTATTACATTCTTATTACATCTGATTCAAGATAAATCATTTGGCTAAACAAAGAGGTTGGACGAAGTGTTATTATACGTTCGTTGAGTATGCGCTGTCTTTTTATTCTTTAGACATAGACATATGTTTATTATCCATCAGAACATTGTAAAATTTATAAGATATGGTCAGGGTGTTCATGTAAAGGTTTGTTCACGAGTCCACTTGCTTAATCTGAAAATTCACAACTTATTCACAGATTAATTAATTCTTTGACTGGGTGAGATTAGTCACTGTGCGCAGAAGCATTAGTTTTTTTCCCGACATCGTTCCTATTTTGGATGAATCATTTAGTTTGTTGTTGTTTTTATCTTGTTCTAATAGTTTTCTGATTGTCCACTAGATAGTTTATTGAGTTTAACCTGCAAGCTGCAGTCGAGAATGACATTTAAGGCGAAGAAACAGCAAGGAAAGTAGGGGAGATATAAATAACACGGTTGGTTTCTAACCGCCTACTTTTTTACAAATAAAACAATAACTGTAATGGTTTTGAGGTAAACATAACAAGATGTTCTTCAACAGTCACGGGTTGAAAATCTAAATAATATATAGTGATGTTTTTTCAAATTTACCTTGAAAATCGTAAATAAACTGAGCTTTTTAATGCTGTTCATTTCACAGGATTAAAGGATCAAAAACCACTTTTCTGTTCGAAAAACCCAAACATTTTTCAGAGGAGGGCCCCCAGACCCCCCGCTGGTATGGAGGGTATTCCATACCCCCCAAACCCCCCAGTCGGTATGTGCCCCCCCAAACCTATGGTTCACGCGACGCCTTTGTATAGGAACTTCTGTAAATTTACTTTTTATCTCTTATTTTTGTGTGACACAGTAGACCAAGCTCCTATTTTGAATGCATATTTCCTCTTAAAAAATCTTTATAAATTTATAGTTTGCTAAATATTTAGCTTTGAAAAATAATATGACCGCCATTTTGAATTACTGCAAAGTATAAAGTTGCCCCGCACCAAACTAGGTCCTAATAATGCACTCGCCGAGTTTGAAGTTGTCACTGCAAGTCGTTTAAAAGTTATGTTAAATTATTTAAAACGCCCTTACACCGACAAACATTAAAACGAATCATAAAAATAAATATATAAATGAAGTGAGACTATTAACATGTTCATATACCGGGTGTCCCATAATAGTCCCCCCCCTAACTTTTCCCTACATTTTTTCAAATATCAGTTCCACACCACCCCCAAACATTATTGGGTAGCTAATACTTCATTTTGAGGGGGTACCCAATTTTGGCCGCCATCTTGGATCCGCCATATTGGATCCAAAATAATTTTTTCAAACGTAAAAGTGGTGTTGTGACCCATCATTTTGAATTAGATTTTTTCACTGATTACAATGCTGCAATCCGTTTTTTAATATCTCAATTGGTTCTCAAGATATGGGTACTTTTAATTAATTTATTTTCAACCAATTTAAACATTGCAAATTGATAAAACAGGCTTATAACCACAAAATAATGCTAGATAGTGACACAAAACCACCATCAGTCATTGTTGAGCGATTTACACTTAACTTTCACCAATGTAAATTTTTGGCCGCCATCTTGGATCCACCATTTTGAAATGAGGTAAGTTGTTTCAAATAGGAAGTTGGTATTGTGACCCATCATTTCAAACTAGTTTTTTACACCGAATTCAGTGCCGCAATCCGTTTTTAGCTGTAAAACTTAGTTTTTGAAAAATTCATATTTTTTAGATTTTTATTGGAAAAATGTCAATATCTAAAAAACTTAACATTATAATTATAAACGGGTTGCGGCATTCAATTCGGTGTAAAAAACTAGTTCAAAATGATGGGTCACAATACCAACTTCATATTTGAAATAACTTACCTCATTTCAAAATGGCGGATCCAAGATGGCGGCCAAAAAATTTACATTGGTGAAAGTTAAGTGTAAATCTCTTAACAATGACTGATAGTGGTTATTTGTCACTATCTAGCATTATTTTGTGGTTATAAGCCTGTTTTATCAATTTGTAATGTTTAAATTGGTTGAAAATAAATTAATTAAAAGTACGCATATCTTGAGAACCAATTGAGATATTAAAAAATGGATTGCGGCATTGTAATCAGTGAAAAAATCTAATTCGAAATGATGGGTCACAACACCACTTTTACATTTGAAAAAATTATTTTGGATCCAATATGGCGGATCCAAGATGGCGGCCAAAATTGGGTACCCCCTCAAAATGAAGTATTAGCTACCCAATAATGTTTGGGGGTAGTATAGAATTGATATTTGAAAAAATGTAGGAAAAAGTTAGGGGGGGGACTATTATGGGACACCCGGTATAACTGTAACTATGATACTCAGCTGATTTATGCCCAGCTACCATCAAAAATCTTTAGACACAGAGCATAAATTTTCGGATTGGGCTATTCACTGTGAATTGGGCCGCTCTCGATATGAGCCAGATGAGTGTTGCGTGTGCTTTGCCAGCGATGGCAAAAAACCCCTTGCTTATGTCCCAAGCCTGCAGTGAAGGACCACAGCTGCTTTATTTGGACCTAAAATAATTCAGGGTTGTCTCATTATAAGTGGCCTGTGTGCTGAACAAAGCAGAAGACAATGTAGGCCTATTATATTCAATATTAATTTTGAGAAAACTGGATCATTTAGAAAGGTATAACATCGTATTTTATTAAACTTGCAAAATAAAAAAGATTCTTTTCATGATTAAATAGGCCGCGATTGTAGAACATTTTTGACTTATTTTATCAATATTTTTATCCTTTCTTTGAAAGACATGTTTTGGTGGTTTGATATAGAAAAATAAATTGAAAAATATGATTGGGCACCGGCACCCACCAACCTCTGAGTTAGTTACCATATATCACAACATATTTTTACTACAAAAAATTTGTGTCTGTGTCGTCTGTGTTTTGCAGCAACGACGCGGCTATTACAAAGGGAATTTCGGGAGTATGGGAGTATGATACATCAGTGCTTTGTGAACTCAAAAATATAAAGTGGGAGAACGAAGACTTTCAGGGACGACCTTGTTGCCGCAACGCTCACTTGCTCAGTCATCAGTATCCACTTATCCTAACGAGCGAACTATTCAAGTTCGAACGTCGCGTCGTGCCGGCAAACTCGTTCGCCGGTTTTACAACCCCTGCTTGCAGCGTTCTCTCGGGCGTCTCGGGGGTATTGCTTATCGCATCTGGTGGCGGCAGTGAACATTTCAATGTCAGCTCGCCAGCTGGCTGGGATCTGGGATGTTATCAACATTGCATAGCTGGTTCACTTGTGGATATACTGTTATTGTGTTATTGAAGTAAACTATTTTTTCAGTGTAATTTTATATGAATTATATAAAGTAATATAAAGTAATGAATTATATAAGTAATTATATAAAGGTTAACATGCTTCGTGAGTTATGAATTTGCAAACTAGGATTTTGCAGTGAATGTTTGTTGGAGACAACGAGCCCTTTGTGTGATGGGACGGCCCGACATGCCGCGGTGACGTTATCGGCCTGGATCGTAGTCAAGGACATTCACGGCTGGAGACACATGTATGCAGATCTGGCCTGGCGTCATGCGACGAGTACGCGTTGTCAACTACTGTCTGTCAACTGCGGCACGTAGCTGCTGATAAGACAGACCTTGTTTGCGCGGCTAACTGTTGCACCGTCCCACAGGAATGTGCAAGTTAACATTGTATCCTTCTGTGCAAAAAGTGAGGCGCTAACGCACTGAGAGAAAAAGCCGTATGAATCATACTTAAAGGGTGCTAAAACGAGGACAGACTGCCATGGCATGGTGAAACACCATGCCGCTTATCTTCTATCATGGTATTTCCTACGTACTAACGGTGAAACAGACGTATTTACGTGTGTAACGTACAGGTAGCATGCTAATGTTGATTTACCATGCCGACTAAACTAAACATTTTTCTCAGTGCGCTAAAGTAAACTGAGAGATGTCTCTGTCTCTACTTTCAATAGTAGTGCATTTTCTTCGGCCTCTACCATTAACACGTAAAACTTAAATTACATTAACCTGCTAAATTAACTTGACATTAGTATAGATTAGATTTATCTTATTGCTGAACACACTGATTCAGGATTTAGAGCGGGCTCGGGACTGCATACAGATCGAGCGAGCTCTTAGATCTTTTGCTAATAACCGTCGAAAGCGTGCTCGCCGCACGACGCATGCTTCAATCAGACTCTACAGAGTTTGGTGTTCTGGGGTGCCTCTACTGCTGTCGCCATCAACTTTTGGATTTTATTTTTTATCTCGATTTTCCTCGATTCCTGTTCTATGTGGCTGGTCTAAAATTTATGGAACTGTGAACACAAAAAATAAATCGTGGGAGAAAGAAAGGGAAGGAGGTACGGTTTGAGACCATTGTCAATCAATACCGTCGCGTTTACTAAAGTGCTATACAGACTGTTGTTTGGATCGTAATAAATTGAGCATTAATTAAGCTACAAGAAGTAGGAAAATGGGATCAAAAATTATTCTAAAAATTGCGTTACATTATTTGTGAACATTTCAAGAGAAAGAAGCTGCGTATGATAATTCCCAACTCTTGAAAAAGAATTGTTAATAATTGCTGTAAAAGATAAATGGATTTCTTAAAACACACGGTTCATATAAATTTCATTTGTTGTTACAAAAGTTTTTGTTATAAGTATTTTTAAGCCCAACGAAGAGAGTGAAGATGCCGGCGCGGCGCGCCCGGGAAACGGCGCTGGATTTAAGCATAGGCTCATAGGCACGTGCCACTCAAGATTTAGTAAAAAAAGGTAAACACAGATAAACATATCTTACGCTTCATTAAAGCGGGAATATCACATGAAGCTAATGAATCGTCCGATAAGCTAATGGGGAAATGCTTTCAAATAATCTTTTGGTTGGATCTCGATGAACTAAGTTTGTTGTAGCCTATCTGATGTTAGTAAACACTGAAATTGATAGAGATAAGAGGTCATTTTACCGACTGCAGAAGTTTTAATTTAATATTATACTACAAATAATAAAGTACAATGTAAAAACTATTTCATTGTAAGCTTGACACCAGTTATTGTAGTCGATTACCAGAGATACAATTGCATTAAAATTTTGAATTTGCACGACGATTATCATACGTTGGGTTAGATTTTTATTTAAAAACAACTCTCAAACTGAAACTTCCGAAAAAATTCTGAAACTGGAAAACAATGAAAAAATCGAGGCATGTTCATCATTATGAAATTATATATATCAGTAGTTTTTTGTGTGAATGAATCGGTTGATTGCTAGATGGTACGTACAGGTCATGTTTGTATCCAAGGCTCCCCCAGGGTATTGTAAGTAATGGCACACAGTCGGCGCTGCGGCGGCGCGATGCCCAAACACGGACCCACTGGCGATGACCTTCCTGCCTCTCTACTTCCCGCCGTCTGCAGCCTGCGTTCGTCCCCACCTCTGCCTCCCTCCCCCTCGCCATGCACCCGCACCCGCACTGTGTAGTGTAGTACGTGAAGCCACCGCCGCGCCGGCCGGTGTCGGCGACCTCGGCAGCGATAAGAGACTACGCGAAATGTACAAGTCGCAAAAGATACCACGAGCACGACTGAAGGGGTTGTTTGTGATGTAAAAAAAATACCTAATGTTTTGAGTTAAAATATCACAGGTTCCAAGTTTTTATGTCTTAAAACAAAATCGACTTTTAAAACGCTAATACAAGAGTATTTCTAAGCCCAATAACACGTTGTAATTAATGGTATCCACTCAAGTCACTGTGATGTACTAGGTGGTAATTGTGTTACATTTTCAGTATCATCGTTATTTTTTAATGAAATTTGATTGAATGACAGGTTAATTCAACTAGTCCGGCATCTGACAATGTTATCTGTGTGCAAATTTTGTAGAGAGAATTTTGCGTTATTATTTTGTTATATGGGTCTAAAGAAAGGTTTTCCACTCGGGTGTCAAGCACGCAAGTGGTACGTTCTCCGGCTATGATGTCATCAAAATGGCAGATAAGCAATTTTGAAATGCGTGTATTTTGAAAACTATTTGTCCGAGCGGAATAAACTTTTTTTTGTTTGGAAGATAATTTTTTATGCTAAACGATTTACATTTACACATTTATCGTATTAACAATACTGTTTAAGTAATTTTGAAAATACCTTTTTTTAATATACTTTTGACTAAAATTCTTTATATAACTTTTTACCTAAAACATGATCAAAACATGCCTATGGTAAACATTTTACAGAATTAAATGACCTTTTTAAAAATGCCATATATTGTATACTTTGCTTGAATAATAAAGTAAATAAATTGGATTAATGTTGTAAAAACACGGAATGTTCCGTGCGGCAGACCAATCTTAGCCGGACCAGTGTTCTTTGTGCAAGTCAGATAAAGAGAATTTTTCTGGTTTATTTCGTAGTAGATGTTTAAAGAAGCGTTTTCCACTTGGGTGTCAAGAATGCACCTTAAATGTTTTCCGTCTATGACGTCATCAAAATGGCGGAAAATCCATGAACAAAAAAGACTGTATTTCACAAACCATTTGTCCGATTTGATTAAACCTTTTTTTGTTTTAAAGCTATTACTTAAGGCTACATATTTGTATTTGAACATTTACTCTATTTCCAATATGTGTAATCTGTGTAATTTTCAAAACACCCGTATTTCATACATTTTCACTCAATTTTTGCATATAACTTTTTTATGGAAAGAATTTTCTGAATATGCCTAGTGAAAAATTTGTAGAGCGTTTTAAGACCTTACGCTCTACAAATTTTACACTAGGCATATTCAGAAAATTCTTTCAGTAAAAAGGTTAAATGCGAAAATTTAGTAAAAATGTATGAAAAACGGGTTTTTTGAAAATTACACAATACATTTTGGAAATAGAGTAAATGTTCAAATACAAAAATTGTAGCCTTAAGTAATAGCTTTAAAACAAAATAAGGTTTAATCAAATCGGACAAATGGTTTGTGAAATACAGCCTTTTTTGTTCATGGATTTTCCGCCATATTGATGACGTCATAGCCGGAAACGTTTAAGGTGCATTCTTGACACCCAAGTGGAAAACGCTTCTTTAAACATCTACTACGAAATAAACCATAAAAATTCTCTTTATCTGACTTGCACAAAGAACACTGGTCCGGCTAAGATTGGTCTGCCGCACGGAAAATTCCGTGTTTTTACAACATTAATCCAATTTATTTACTTTATTATTCGAGCAAAGTATACAATATATGGTATTTTTAAAAAGGTCATTAAATTCTCTAAAAAGTTTACCATAGGCACAGATGAAGAACTATACAGATTGGCAACCCAATGCACTTTAGCGTGCCCGTTTTTTCGCGCGGCGTCAATTTTGTTAGGTCGTTTTGCCGCACATATTGCATTGGTATCGAGTATAATTTCGTCAATATCAAATCTTCAGGTCCCAAAGAACAAATATAGCCATTAATAACTTTGATACCGATGCGATATGTGCGGCAAAACGACCTAACAAACTTGACGCCGCACGAAAAAACGGGCACGCAAAAGTGCATTAGGTTGCCAATCTGTATAGTTCTTCATCTGTGCTATAGGCATGTTTTGATCATGTTTTTAGGTAAAAAGTTATGTAAAGAATTTTAGTAAAAAGTATATTAAAAAAAGATATTTTCAAAATTACTTAAAAAGTATTATTAATACGATAAATGTGTAAATGTAAATCGTTTAGCATAAAAAGTTATCTTCCAAACAAAAAAAAGTTAATGCGATCGGACAAATAGTTTTCAAAATACACGTATTTCAAAATTGCTTATCCGCCATTTTGATGGTGTCATAGCCAGAGAACGTACCACTTGCGTGCTTGACACCCGAGTGGAAAACCTTTCTTTAGACCCATATAACAAAATAAAAACATAAAATTTTCTGTACAAAATTTGCACACAGATAACATTGTCAGATGCAGGACTAAACCACTTAATCGTTTAGTAATAAGTTTAGAAAACGACACAAAAAGCATTATTGATTAAGCATTAGAATCCAAGCATAACTAAAGAGCATTTTTTTAAAATATATCAACACAAATTGTTATAGGTTTGTGCTCGCCTTCAAGAAGACAAGGGCGAAAAAGGCAAAAAAATAAGATCTAACAGCCAATGAATTTTCTTTGCACTGTAGCACATTTTGTAAACACTGCCAGCAGTATTATCCGATTGAGCGTAAATGGTACAATAGTACATGTATGATTATCATTTAATCTTGTGTTCACTTACCAATTAAAAACAACGTTAGATAAAATGTGAAACTATCCATAAAATATTTTTAACCAATACCAATCCTACCTTACTAATACTTATGTTATTAAAAAAAAACAACATTTACGTGTTTTGAACACTCAGTAACAAAGCTCAGAGTGAGGGGTACCTTAAAGAAAAATATTTGACTTGAGAGCTACACAAAGGTCTATGAAATTAAAATACCCCAGTTGCAGCAGACCTGCATACTCAGCGAATTTCAAATGCAAAACAACGTATTTCAAGCAAACATAGCAAGATTTGACATGTTTTGTTAAGCTCCATAAGAATAACATGGGAAATGAGTATGCAGGTTTGCTGCTACAGGTATATTAAAACTGGATGGTTTTAATTCAATATTTAGTAGATCTGAACTAGAAGAAGCCATTTACCAAGTTTTATCAAGATATGTTGAGAAATAAGCGAGATATAGAATTTTACTTATTTCCCATAAGGTTAACATTGGGACAACGTACTGTGTTTACCACTTTCAATATCTCGGTAACCAATGGGCATAGAGCAGTGATTCAAAATACTAAATTATTTGTTTTTTTGAGCTGAATTCAATTTTGCCCACAAAAATTTGATAAATTTTATTTTTCTATGTAAAAAACTAAAAAAAACCTTTTTTGGGGGGGTTTACCCCCCTTACCCCCCCTTCCGGTGGTCCGATCGGGCTGGTTCACGAACTCGTCCAATTGATTACCACTTTACATGTCCGTACCAAATTTCATAAAGATCGGACCATTTTTGCGGCCGCTATCGTGCTAACAGACACATATATATAAATTCGAACGAATAGTGTTTTTTGCTTCTGGGGGCCCCAAAACGAAAAGTTATAGTTATAGTCCCGAGCTTAGGTCTTACCATGAGACCTACGGTAATAGCTTCTTCCCTATAGGGGAAATTCGCTAAAATCGGCTATTCCTTTTCTGGTGAAAAAAATCCTTAGAGAAAACTTGGTTCTAGCTAATACCCCAGAAATGTCACTATACACATGGATATTTCACTGTAATGCCTTTTATTCATGGCAAGAATTTCTTAATTGATTTTGGAAAAGCTACTTATCTTTGTATTGTTGAATCTTTATTTTTAGTGAATTTCCCCTATAGGGAAGAAGCTATTACCGTAGGTCTCATGGTAAGACCTAAGCCCGAGACCATGATAACTTTTCGTTTTAGGGCCACCAGAAGCAAAAAACACCATTCGTTCGAATTTTAGCGAATTTCCCCTATAGGGAATTAGCGAATTTCCCCTATAGGGAAGAAGCTATTACCGTAGGTCTCATGGTAAGACCTAAGCCCCAGACCATGATAACTTTTCGTTTTGCAACCCCCAGAAGCAAAAAACACCATTCGTTCGAATTTTTAGATATATATATATATATATATATCTATATATCTATATATATATATGTGTCTGTTAGCACGATAGCGGCCGTAAAAATGGTCCAATCTTGATGAAATTTGGTACAGACATGTAAAGTGGTAATCGATTGGACGAGTTCGTGAACCAGCCCGATCGGACCACCGGAAGGGGGGGTAAAGGGGGATAAACCCCCCCCAAAAATGGGTTTTTTGATCTTTTTACATAGAAAAATAAAATTTATCAAATTTTTGTTGGCACCATTGAATTCAGCTCAAAAAAACAAACAATTTAGTACTTTGAATCACTGCTCTATGTCCATTGGTTACCGAGATATTGAAAGTGGTAAACACAGTACGTTGTCCCAATGTAAACCTTATGGGAAATAAGTAAAATTCTATATCTCGTTTATTTCTTAACATATCTTGATAAAACTTGGTAAATGGCTCCTTCTAGTTCAGATCTACTAAATATTGAATTAAAACCAACAAGTTTAAACATACCTGTAGCAGCAAACCTGCATACTCATTCCCCATGTTAATCTTATGGAGCTTACAAAAACATGTCAAATCTCGCTATGTTAGATTATAATATATTGTTTTGCATTTGAAATTCGCTGAGTATGCAGGTCTGCTGCAACGGGGGTATTTATATATCTATCTATCTATCCATCTATCTATCTATATATATATGTGTCTGTCAGCACGATAGCGGCCGTAAATATGGTCCAATCTTAATGAAATTTGGAACAGACATGTAAAGTGATAATCGATTGGACGAGTTCGTGAACCAGCCC
Organism: Flexamia atlantica; assembly: GCA_035578135.1. Lineage (NCBI taxonomy): Eukaryota > Metazoa > Arthropoda > Insecta > Hemiptera > Cicadellidae > Flexamia > Flexamia atlantica. The sequence continues at coordinate 231,069,505 of JAQJVK010000001.1, forward strand.
AATCGGACCACCGGAAGGGGGGGTAAAGGGGGATAAACACCCCCAAAAATGGGTTTTTTGAGTTTTTTATATAGAAAAATATAATTTATCGAATCTTTGTTGGCACCATTGAATTCAGCTAAAAAAAACAAACAATTTAGTATTTTTAATCACTGCTCTATGTCCATTAGTTACCGAGATATTGAAAGTGGTAAACACAGTACGTTGTCCCAATGTTAACCTTATGGGGAAAAAGTAAAATTCTATATCTCGCTTATTTCTCAACGTATCTGGATAAAACTTGGTTTGTGGCTTCATCTAGATGAGATCTAATGTATTTTAGTCTAAAATCCCCGAAATTTCAATTTTTGTGGCAGCAAACCTGCATAATCATTCCCCATGTTATCCTTATGGGAAATAAAAAAATTCTACATCTTACTTATTTTTTTACATTTCTTGACAAAACTTGGTATATGGCTTCTTCTAGTTAACATCTACTAAGTAATGAATTAAAACCAACCAGTATTAATATACCTGTTGCAGCAAACCTGCATAAACATCCCCCATGTTATTCTTATGGAGGTTACAAAACATGTCAAATCTCGCTAAGTTGGATTGAAATATGTTGTTTTTCATTTGAAATTCGCTGAGTTTGCAGGTCTGCTGCATCGGGGGTATTTATATATCTATCTATCTATCTAGCTATATATATATGTGTGTGTCTGTTATGTGTCTGTCAGCACGATAGCGGCCGTAAATATGGTCCGATCTTAATGAAATTTGGATCAGACATGTAAAGTGGTAATCGAATGGACGAATTCGTGAACCAGCTCGATCGGATCACCGGAAGGGGGGGTAAAAGGGGGATAAACACCCCCAAAAATGGGTTTTTTGAGTTTTTTATATATAAAAATAAAATTTATCGAATCTTTCTTGGCACCATTGAATTCAGCTAAAAAAAACAAACAACTTAGTGTTTTGAATCATTGCTCTACGTCGATTGGTTACCGAGATATTGAAAGTGGTAAACACAGTACGTTGTCCCAATGTTAACCTTAGGGGAAAAAGTAAAATTCTATATCGCGCTTATTTCTCAACATATCTGGATAAAACTTGGTTTGTGACTTCATCTAGATGAGATCTAATGTATTTTAGTTTAAAATCCCCGAAATTTAAATTTTTGTGGCAGCAAACCTGCATAATCATTCCCCATGTTATCCTTATGGGAAATAAAAAAATTCTATATCTTACTTATTTTTTAACATTTCTTGACAAAACTTGGTATATGGCTTCTTCTAGTTAACATCTACTAAGTAATGAATTAAAACCAACCAGTTTTAACATACCTGTTGCAGCAAACCTGCATAATCATTCCCCATGTTATTCTTATGGGGATTACAAAACATGTGAAATCTCGCTAAGTTGGATTGAAATACCGTTTGTTGTGTTGCATCTGAAATTCGCTGAGTATGCAGGTCTGCTGCAACGGGGGTATTTATCAATATTCCAATGTTTAACATTTGCTCTTGTGTTTTCTCCAATTTACTACCTCATCCCTAATTTTAACCAGGAATCATATAGTTTCTGGATAAATATAGGTCAAACTACGAGGGAGATCTGTATATAAATATTCCCATGCCTCTGTAATCTAAATGAGTTTAAGCCAATGTCAATTGGTATCTAAGTAGATTTTTTTATATTTTTAAAATGCATACAGATCAATGCACTCCCAGTTTGTGGTTGGAGTTTGGATGTACACAACTGGCAAACACAAATTTTGTTTGCTAACTATTATACTTGTCACATTAATGTAATGTTATTGTAATTACAATTATTGTTCTTATGGAGTTTGTATTGAAAATTAGAACTACCTCTGTAATCCGGTCCTCACTCTTATACCTGGGTTTTCAGCTGTTGGATGTGCTGAAGTTCTACTCGAGGTTCGAGATCAGTGATGAGACGGGGGACCCACTGACTGACCACGACATGACCCAGATACATTACAACAGCATCACGTCTTTGCAGGTAGTCAAGTGTCATGATACCGTTAGCAAAAAGTAATATAATTTTCACTACCATCTAGGTTATTTAGTCAGTTTATTTATGAAATAATGTTTTAAACCGTAAATTAAACTACAACTCTGGCACTGACCGATATATCATTGGTGCTGTCCTGACAAATCATCGTAAATTATCGTTAGTTAATCCACAGCTGATATTGGAATGAAATATTGAATGAGTTTGAATGAATATTTGACAGAACGCACTGAAAAATGAGGCTGATTATGAAATATATCAATATAATTTTATTGTAAATATTTGATGCTGTGCTTCATTTATGAATAACTTTTCATAATTGTAATTATTTTATTTACTTTGTCAGAAAGCTGCATTCGCCAAGTTCCCGGATCTGCGCAGTTTCTCGTTGGCCAATGTTGCCAGTGTGGATACTAGAGAAGCTCTGCTCAAACATTTTGGACCTCTCGGGTAAGTGTAACTTACGAGATACGATGTAAACTGTTGGGTAATGTAGTTGAGTAAAACATCATTTTGGATAAACTTAGTTGTGCTCTTCACACACCACTCATCAATCATCAAAATAATCTTTATTGAATAATAGCATAAATATACAAAGAGAGACTGAGAGTCAAATACAATTCAAATAATAAGTCACAAATCCTTTGTTTGAAATCCATTGTTGATGATGGTGATTTTATATTTAGATTTTGATTTTTGCGGACATTTGCCATCACCCATTAGTAAAAAACAAGTTTCACGATGTTACAGGATCTGGAATCTGATGCCATCTTCTTTAATCTAGGTGGTAAAAGAACCTAGAACATAACAAGATTAGTAACACACAGCCAGGATAACCTGAAAAAAACATCATAGCTAAAACAGACAACTGTAAAAGCAGTCACAAAAACACTAAGTTGAAAAGTTAACTAGAACACAATACAACACAGACATCACCAGTGTGAGAGACTAATCACCAAACAGGAGAGAGCACCCAATCTAGCTATGCTTAGCTTTGCTCTGATTGGGCGTGGGCACGCTCTCTCCTGTTTAGTAATTAATTCTTGACACTCGTGATTTCTGTGTTATATTGTGTTCTTGTTTTCTTTTCAGCATAGTGTTTTTGTGGCTGTTTTTACAGTTCTCTGTTTTAGCTATGTTTTTGTCCAGGTTATCCTGTCTGTCTGGCACCAATCTCGTTATTTCACAACACACCACCAGTTCTTCAGTTGACCAGGTTCTTTTTCCACCTGAAGACAAGATCAGATTCCAGATCCCAAAACGTGAAGCTTGTTTTTTACTAATCAGTGATGGCAAACGTCCGCAAAAATCAACATCAAAATATGTTACAAATCTTGCAATGTTAATCTGAGTACATAAGCTAACATTTTGAATAGAATTGTGGGCATTTAGCAAGTTGCATGATGGGAGAGGGCTCAAATTGAAGGTCTTGATCTCAGGGACTCGGGAAACATACTAAAATTTCTTTGAGTTTACATGAAAATTAGAAGTTACGTATATGCCTTTTTTTTATTTGAGTTTGTTTCATCAGTATCACCCTAACATGTAGGAAAAATAGGAATAAAACCACAATTAATCTGTTACCTTTTCTCGATATTTTCCTCAATAGGTTATAAATGTTTAGTAAAGCTTCGCTCTGTTATATACAGCCAAGAAAAACTACGAGCAATCGCAACATACCTAAATTTATTGCCACCCCCTGAGAAAGAAGATCAAGAGAATTGGTTTCGGTATGATCCAGAGTTTCTTTTGGAACTTTTGGTAAGTTCATATATAATATATTAGATTACAAAATTACTCAATAACTACAAATTTGGATTTTTATTTTTCTTATAAATTTTCTTGCTGTTGCAAGCAGCGATTTTACAAAACCAGTTTTATACAGTGGCAAATAAAAAGCCAATTCAAAATGTATAGTATTAGAAAATGAGTCAATATGAATAAACTCCATTGTGAGCAGAGGATGTGCCATTTTAGAAGTTCCTGGAACTTAAAGGAATAAAATTCCAGTTAACAGGTTTCGAATGCATATCCATCATAACACGTTCGAGGAGACATGGGAGTGATCGCTCCCATTCAGAACCTTAATGCCATCCTGGTGGGTGTGATTTTTCCCAAACAGCAATGTGTTTCAAAGTGATTGGTTTGTAAGTCAGGATCTGAGATAGAAATCTGAAATTTTATACAGCACTGCTCAATTGTGTATTATATTATGTGACCACGTGGTTTTTTTTGAACCTTCGTATCTACTTCTTTTTTTATTTTATTTAATTTTCAGGATGGAGGTGAGGTACATTAAAAGACATGTAACCGCAACCTTGTTAAGCTTTTCTTCCTAGCGTTCTTTGGTAGCAAAAAATAGATCAATTTATATTACAACATGATTTCTCAGCCAATTATTTCTGGTCAGAATTATTAATACAACCTCGAATTTTAGGTACATACCTTTAATATCATGGAACTAGAAAACATTTTAGATAAATAAGTAATTAACTCTTTTATTCACATAGTATTTCTTTTTAATTGAAAGTAAATACAACTGAACTAAAACATAAACAAACAACATATGGCTATTTTAATTTCTTTAAACATTTGTGAGTAAATTGTTAAGATATAACAGTTCTTCCCCACTAACAAAGAAAACTCAGTACATTCAGTATGTTAAATAATCATTCTGTGACGGAAATTTCCTGGTAAGAGAAAAGATGATCGGTTACGCTAGTACACCAAACCGCAGGAAATCAAGTCACGGGTTGTCAGAGGCCTTTGAATCGCTCGGCTCGGACGCTGGGATAATTCCAAGGGTCGAGGATCGAAATCACAGTTGTTATCAGATATTCAAATATGAGAGCTCAAGGTATATTCAACTTAGTTGATGTTAAACTCAGGATTGCCTCCAGATAGCCTCAGCTAAGGGGCACAGAATTCCCAAACAACTCTACCTAGGCTAAATAATTTAGAACTGCCTAGGGAGTTTACAAAAAGCCAATGTGAAGACCTCAGGTCATGAGAGATACCTTGAGCTAAGAAATACTAAATTCTTATTTCTGAATGACATGATTTTTTGATGGGGAAATACTTTATAATGATTTTTTTTTGGGGCTTGACCCACCTTTGTAAAAATCCTGTGCAGGCTCCGGAAGTTAGATGTTTAAAAACAGTTAGATACTTAAAACAACACAAACAGTTATTTAACGAAATCGGGGCCCCACACAGTACACTCTACGTTTCGCGGATAAACGAAAAACAATCCGCTTCCTCAGGAAATTAATTGCAGCCTAGATGTTCGGCCGCGCAGCCGCTCCGACCGACGTACCGCGACTGACCGGTCAGGTGACGCGTTATCTCTATTATCAGCGATGGGGGAGGGGTGTGAGGGTAAATCGCTCGAGCCTTATTTATTTTGTTTTTGACTTCCTGCTCCACTACCGGCAAAAACATTTTGTGAATTGACCGTAGTAATTCTCCCCCCGGATTTTTTCCGACAACCTCTTGACGTACTGTATAACTACCGTAAAATGTACCGTAAAAACCGTAGGATTAATAATAAACACAACATTAGAACAGCTTTTAGAAAAACAACGGATTTGAGGAGCATGCTTACTCATGTTAAACCTAAGGATGAGGAGCAGGATCTAAAAAATGTTGTGTATAAAGTGCCGTGTAGCTGTGGGGAGAATTACTGCGGTCAGACATCGAGGCCTGCTACTATAAGAATAGGGGAGCACAAGAAGCTGTTGCAAAAAGCCGATGCTAAGAATTCCACCTTAGTAGAACATGTTTTATCGACTGAACACCTGGTCAATTGGTCATCGGCGGGAATCGTTTATAAAGAGCCGAAATGGAAAGAACGCAACATCCTGGAGGCGGTATGCATGTCTGTGGACAGGAACTGCATATCCCAGCCTACTGCGTCAATTCACAAAATGTTTTTGCCGGTAGTGGAGCAGGAAGTCAAAAACAAAATAAATAAGGCTCGAGCGATTTACCCTCACACCCCTCCCCCCATCGCTGATAGTAGAGATAACGCGTCACCTGACCGGTCAGTCGCGGTACGTCAGTCGGAGCGGCTGCGAGGCCGAACATCTAGGCTGCAATTAATTTCCTGAGGAAGCGGATTGTTTTTCGTTTATCCGCGAAACATGTTTTATCGACTGAACATCTGGTCAATTGGTCATCGGCGGGAATCGTTTATAAAGAGCCGAAATGGAAAGAACGCAACATCCTGGAGGCGGTATGCATGTCTGTAGACAGGAACTGCATATCCCAGCCTACTGCGTCAATTCACAAAATGTTTTTGCCGGTAGTGGAGCAGGAAGTCAAAAACAAAATAAATAAGGCTCGAGCGATTTATGTGAGTGTACTGTGTGGGGCCCCGATTTCGTTAAATAACTGTTTGTGTTGTTTTAAGTGTCTTAACTGTTTTTAACCATTCGACCTCCGGAGCCTGCACAGGATTTTTACAAAGGTGGGTGAAGCCCAAAAAAAAAACATTATAAAATACTAAATTTCAGAACACCTGCTAAGTAAAACACCCTCTGCTGTTTTCCCTATCTCTGTGAGATATTCAAGCACTAGTTACCCATAGTAATGTTTACCCTAGTCAAGAAACAACATTAAACTATTTCACTAGTGGCCAATAATTACAGGAGCAAGACAAACCTTACACTCCTGTAGCACAGCAGGTTTGGACAAGCATAAGCCTGTTACAACAGCAGGAAAACTAGCAAGTAACTCAAACCAGTAAAATCACCAATTACTCTAACTTGGTTAAACAGAATTTGGAAAATACTATAAACAGCACACTAAATAATAATTGGCACCAAGATGATTAATTTAACTAGTCTTGGTCACAGCCAAGAGATGAGCAGAATAGGTCTCGGACGCTATCCCGCGATTCGTTCAACTTTTAAGAAAAGTTTACACAACGTTACCTAAATTCGTGAAATAAATAAACAATACCTTGATACCTGATTCGTAGCTGGATCACAGAAGTCACTGGCTTCAAAGTCGCTCTTGCGAGAAATCGTGCACGGGAATCACACGTGGAAGACGAGCGAACACAGAAGCCACAGTGAACCGCACAGATCACAGGAACAGCACCAAGTGCCAGTTCAGGGGTTATCAGCACGCAGTGTGCTCACCCCTTCCGGCGATGACTCACCAGCCTTTTTTCCAGTTGGTAACGGCTGGTTAAAAGCTAAAAAAACTACATCCGGGTCAACCTTCTTCTTCTCCCGCAACAGAAAACATCACCTGGCTGGCGAGAAGAAGTAAAAGCGCCCGCTCTGTAGTCGTCTGCTCGCGTTACACAGCCGTGACGATGTCCTTTGAGTTTATGTTGTTTACCCACAACAACAGTATTTCCACTCGCGATATCGCGTTTATTGGAAGAAGCGACCTTATTTCACAACTCACTAAGTGCTTGTACGACTTCTCAGTCAAAGTGAAAAGTGCCGACACTTAGGATTCCAAATCTAAATCGGCGATCGGAGTCGGCGGTTATGAGTCTGACAAGGTTAGCATTCCGATAGTGATAATTAGGGTTATAAACATCCTCCACAATGCCGTTAGTTACTTATCACTCAAGGGGTTTAAGTAAGGGAATAGTAGTGTTTATTCAGATCTTCAACTCTCCCTTCACAGCTGGGACCATAGACTAGATTAAAACTGGGCTAGGTCTAGGTAGGCCTAGACCTACTGGTCTTATTGCTAGGCCTAATGAGCTAATTTTTACGCCTGTGCAAAATAGGCTCATTACAATTTAGTCAAACTGACTGTTTTCGATTTCTTGACGAACTTCTTGGTTCTGTAATTTCTTGCCTTGGATTTACGAGTTCTTGTTCTTGCTCTACGAGTTCTTCTTGTCTTGGATTTACAAATTCTTGTTCTTGTTTTATTGAATTTTTACCTAAATTCGTGAAATAAATAAACAATACCTTGATACCTGATTCGTAGCTGGATCACAGAAGTCACTGGCTTCAAAGTCGCTCCAGTGTTATGTATCTTAAGAATCTAAGAACGTAATTTCTGCACTGAGGTTCCAGACCTGTAGGTTGTTTCTGGATTTTGATGGTGAGTAGCTCTTGTTCTTGTTCTATGAGCTCTCCTTGCCTTGGATTTACAAGTTCTTGTTCTTGCTCTATGTGTTCTTTAGAAACCTTTGGAATATCGAACAACTCAGGAACCTCAAGAACACTCTTTTTATTTTCTGTTTTGAGAACAAGCGTTGGCCGGAGTTGATTCACGTGTCTTTTCAATAATCTTCCGAATTCCCATGTTGGTTGGTTATTTGAGAACGTTCTGACTTGGGTCCTCTCGGACATGAAATGAACGTCTCGGATCTGTCACAATTGTCTGTTCTGGTTTGTAGGGGAAGATTGAATCAAGGCGTATCCGGAATTTTCTATTCAGATATAGTTCTGCGGGAGATTTCCCACAGGCAAGAGGTGTTGCTCTGTACCGAAAAAGAATATCCTGTACCTTCTCTGTTATAGGAGTTGATTCACTCGCTGCAGATTTCAGTCTGTTTTTGAGAGTCTGTACATTTGGTTCTGCAAGACCGTTGGTAGCCGGATGGCCTGGGGCTATAAACTTCTAAAAAATACCATTAACTTTGCAGTAAGATCTGGACTCTTCACTTTGAAAAATCGATGCATTATCTGACACTATGACCTGAGGATAACCGTGGATTGAACATATATTTTCCAACAACGAGATGGTAGAAGAACTAGTCGGAGCATTTTTTACAACTTTAATTTCAGCCCACTTTTATTTTGCATCTATAACTACAAGGAAAAAATTGTCTTGGAATGGGCCAGCATAATCAATGTGAACCCTTTCCCAATTGTCCTCAGGAGATTCCCAAGAGTGAGCTGGAACCTTTGGTGGATCTGGTCGAACTAGAGCACAACTTTCAGATCCTTTCACTAACTTTTGGATATCACGGTCAATATTCGGCCAATATACGTACCGGCAAGCGAGTTGTTTCATTTTAGTCATTCCTAAATGAGTTTCATGCAACTCTTTAAGAATCCTCGATCGTAAGGAACTTGGTACCAAGATTCGATCTTGTCTAAAGATTATTCCATCATTTATAGTATATTCACTATCTTTTGAATTACATTTTAGGTCACGTACTGTCTCACGTAATTTCAGATATTTTTCTGTTTCTTCTTTTATGATATCATTCGTGATCACTTCACTGGAAAACGATAAACGATATAAACGATATAACCGATTTTGCCTATTTACAACTCAACAGCCATGTATTGCAATATGCAGACGACAATATTTTGTATGTTATTCATAAAGATGTTTATACAGCCATTGAATTAATGCAAAGGGACATGAACCTTGTAAAATATTTTTCTAATAATAACATAATGGTAAACTCTAGAAAAACAAAAGCAATAGTTTTTAGGAACCCTAGAGTTAAGATAAATGAAGAACAAATGAGAATGAGCAAATTAGTTTGTCATAGTTATGATTCCTTAACATCCTCCAGTAACTGTGTATGTCAAAGGTTAGAATTTGTAAATAACATAAAACATCTGGGATTGTTTCTGGATTTTGATATGAGGAGGTTCATTACTCATGCTGATTATGTTTCAAGGAATCTAAGAATAGTTTTATTCAAAAGCTAGGAAAATTAGCTACTATTTTTCAATAGCCACAAAGAGGCTGATCTACTTTACTTTGGTACAAAGCTTGTTTTACTATGGAATTTCCTTATACTATATGGCACCAGAATGTTTTAAAACCTGTAAAGTCCGTTATAAATAGAATTTTGAAGGTACTGTTTAATGAAATGTCACTGGAACTTTTAGGTATAATGAGTTTTGACAATCTAGCAATGTACACAGATCTTAGCAGGCATTATTTTGATGAAAACTATAGGTTACAATACAATGTTAGTTATAGTTTAAGGAACCGACAATTTTTGGTACAAAGAATCGACAACAAATACGGAAAAGTGACTGGAGTATAGATTACCAAGGCTACTAAATTCATTACCTAAAGAGTTAAAAACACTGCAAACAAAGCCCAATTGAAAACCTATTTAAAAAACCATTTCATCAGTATTACGACAAACGAACATTGAATGCTCACACATTGTACAATGTAAGTAAACACTAAGGGTCAATAAAACAAGCTAGGTTGAAATTGGATAGCTAGGATAGAATACAAGTCGTCTAGCTTTCACTTACCTTTCATACACAGTAATTAGTAATCCAATACTTCACAGATTAGTTGAACACATTGAACACTTACACAAAAATTAACATATAAATTAATACACAACAGAAATAACACTTAATTTAATGTTAGACACAAAGTGAAACACTGACTTAGGCTAGACAAGTAGGCATATACAATATTAGGCTGTCAGTTCTAAATAAACACAAATCACCACATAACAGAGACATGTTATCATTAAAGGTAATGGACTTAGTACTGGAAATCAAAGGAATTTGTTTTATTGTGAAAAACAATCATTTAAAATCAGATCTGGGCTGTAGTACCGGGCCAAGCAACTTTGACTTTTTCTATCAGGTTAAGAATTGTCGTTTTCAGTTGACGTTTTAAGTTATTCTTCTTTACAGTGATGTATAGTCATTGTGAACTAAAATTTTCCTCTTTGCATTATTGTATTATTGTTTTGATTGTTGTATTAGTTTTATAAGTTATTCGTTAGAAATATATAATTAGCTTTTAAGCTAGAGAGATTAATAATTATAACTGCTGTGTAACCGAATATTGTATTTAAATGAAATAAATAAATGAAATGAAATGAAATTGCAAAAACCTTTTCACTATACAGATGATGCACTTCCTCCCCAAATGAACAATCGAGAATTTTGCTTTTAACTTGAAGAAGGGCTCTAGATAGACAGTCAACATTAAGATTTTGTTCTCCTTTATTGCTTTTAATTGTATAGTTAAAACCTAAAAGAAATTATGCATACTTAAGAAGGTGTGCAGATGTCATCTGTGGAAGTGCCTTGTTCTGATTAAAAATTCTGGACAATGGCTCATTGTCAGTGGTTAGCTGGAAATTTCTTGCATATAAATTGTTACAAAAGTGTATAACCCCAAAAAAATTGCCAGGGCTTCTCGGTCCAGTTGACTGTAGTTTGTCTCTGAAGTACTAAGTGACCTCGAAGCGTAGGCTATTGGTCTTTCATTTCCTTCGATGGTGTGGCTAAGGACAGCCACGATGCCAGTTGCCTGGCGTCTGTGGTGAGAACAAGAGGTAATGACGGATCAAATGGTATCACCGCAAAGTTTGTCTTTGAGTTTGATAAATGCTGGCTCACACTTAGTAGTCCACTCTTATTTTTTACCTTTCTTCAATTGAGATCGTAATGCATATGTCATTGTGGAAAGATTTGGTATGAACCTAGAGTAATACGTGACAAGTCCGAGAAATCCGTGATCTCACTTTATCGACGTTAGATGGCCGTGGCATATTTTGAATTGCACTAATTTTAGCTGAAGACTTACTGATCTTATTGAATCCGACTACATGACCCAAGTATTCAATACTTTCTTGGAAAAAGAAACATTTATTTCTGTTTAGATGCAGATCGAACTTGACCAGACGCTGAAGACACATTTCAAGATTATGACGAAATTCCTCGATCGTTGCACCGTGAACGACAATATCATCAAAATATACTTCTGTTTTAGAGAGACCCATGAGAATTTGACTCAAGATTCGGTTGAATTCTGATGGAACTGTTTTAATCCCGAAACTAAGCCTGTTAACTCGGAATGTGCCTCTATGTGTAGAAATGGTCTGTATCTTACTGATTTCTTCATCTACTTTGATATGTAAATAAGCCTTGAATAAGTGGAGCTTGCAGAAAAATTTTGATCCTCTTAAACTGTTTAAAACGTCATCGATGCGTCATATTGGCGTGTTTGCCTGCACAAGACTTTCAGTGACTCCACACTTGTAATCTACACAAAGACGGACACCGCCATCTTGTTTTAGAACCACCACTAATGGAGAGCCCCAGTCAGTCATAAGTACCGGAGAAATTATTCCATCAGTAACAAGAGAGTAACTCCTTGTCTACTCGTTCAAGTAAGGCATGAGGCACGTTCGTTCATTTGTGAAAACTGGTTTCACTCCATCTCGAAGTTGAAGAGAGACCTCAAATCCTGGAACGCAACCAATTTTCTCTTCGAAAATATTTGAAAAATTAACAAAAATATAATCTGCAGAATTTAATAGATTTACATGTCGTTCATGTGATTTGTGATTATTTTTAAAATCAAGTTCTGGGAGATTGATGTTCAGTCCTCGAATCCACTGACGTCCTAAAAGGGAATCATGCCCATTCGGTACAACGTATAGTTTACCAAAAATCCTCTTACCGTTAAAAGACACATTAACAAAAGTTTTCCCTAACGGCTGAATCATATTACCATAGTAAGATCTAAAAACTGTGGTGGACGTATCAAGTGGAACATTCAGTTTAAGTCTCCGGAAATCACTATCAGACAAAAGCCTATACTTTGCACCTGAATCTACTTCAAACTGTTTTCTTTTGCCATTTAGTAGGACATTTACGAAATAATTGTCATTTTCACCTACTTCAAATAAATTCACAATTGTAAGAGTATTATTTATTCTATATGGTTGACTAACTGAATGTTCTTCATCGGTTTCAACATAATTTACAGGATTTTGGTTTAAAAACCCGCGATTTGACTTCATTAGTGTTGCTATGCAAACCTTTGCACAATGTCCCTGATTATTATATAACTTTCATTTAATCTTAGATTTGTCAACCCTACAATCTTTTATTTTGTGGTTATTTCGACCACATCTTATGCATAGATTTTTTATACCCAAAGCCATGTAGTCTATCTGATTTCTATCACGTTTTGAAAATCGGGAAGCTGTAGACGAGGAAGAAGTTTTCTGAGTTGGTTTATTGAACCATCAACTGCATTAATGTCGTCCAAAAAATAATTACTGGAGTAAGAAGTGGAATGTTGCGTAAAGACTTTACTATCAACTTTTGAAGCTTCGAGTGCTAATGCTTTCGAAAGAATGTCATCAAAAGTAGTAAGATTCGACTGCAAAATGTTTTCCCAAAGCCAATTATCGCGGAGGCCTCGAACAAATTGAGCCTGGAGAAAAATGTCTGTGATGGACACAGTCTTCTTGCAACTTTGTTGTAGACAGATTACTGAAAATTCACAATCAGCGACAGCATGGTGAAGAGCAGAAATGAATTCAGTTATTGTTTGGTTTTCTTGTTGAACTAAATTTAAAAAGTAATGTTGGGCAACTACCACGTTCTTTTTTGGAACTAACATTTTTCTAAATGCTCTTAGTAATTCATCTAATTTAAGATCCTTTACTGACTTTTCAGGACCCAAAAATGCAGCTAAACTTTTAATTTCTCTAAACATTTGTGAGTGAATTGTTAAGATATAACAATTATGTTTAAATCATAGACATTCAATCCAATTCAAAATGTCCTTTATTCATTTATGTACAATACTAGCTGATCAACACGGTTTCGCCCGTGGTAAAACATAAAAACTTCCTCTGTAATTTTTTAAGATTTAATTTGTCATACTTTTTGAGGTTGCCATGATAACCTTATATCCTTCCCTATAATTTAACATTAAAACTTTGATGTACCATAGGGCGAAACCCTTTGGGAATTTTGTAAAACCGTTTCTTAGTGTACGAATAAGACCTAAGGGGAGCACATGTGCAAAATTTCAACTCTTTAGGTCTTATAGTTTTGTAGATTTGCTGTCCAATAGAAAACCCTTTCTCCTTTATATAATATTTATATTTATATTTATATATATAGATGAACATAAATGGTATCAAATATTTATTTATTTACATTGTCTTGAGACACCCTTACACACACGTAAAATTTACCTGGGCTGAAGAGTTGTCTTAAAACTAACAAAATCTTGCATCTAAATTAAACTGTCCATACAATATTTTTAAATACAAAATAAATTGTAAAAACTTTTGTTTTCAAATAAATTGATTTCAATGGCTTACTGTAGCCTATGTCAACCTTAATGCCAACAAACATTCAAAGATTCTATTTCAGTAAAGGCAGGCTGTATAAAGTTTAAAATCTGTGCCCTCTGAAAGATTTAGTTTTGTTTTTGAACACTGTAGAAGCAGTGTTTGAACAGAAAATCAATTATAGCTTTTTTAAATTTTTCATGGAGGGCTCATTTCTTATTTGGTTTGGACATTTATTATAGATTTTTATGCAGAGATATGATGGTGATTTCTCAAAAAAAGTTGTTCTGTGTATTGAAGTGTGTCTAGGTTTCTGGTGAAATATTTGTGGTGGTTATTATTATTGAAGATTTTTTTCAAAAATTTTCTTTACAAAGAGAAGACTCTGAAGAATCAGCAGCAAGTGAGAGGAAGAATATGAAGATTCTTAAAATGATTTCTACACATGTCTTGGGCCCAAATTAGAAATAAGTCTGATGACTTGTTTTTGCATTGTAAGATACTGTTGTGTATTATGTATAATGTTGGCCTTTATGGGATTTCTTCAAAACCCAAGTCCTTAAACAATGAGAGAGTGAAAATAAACAAAATAAACCTGTCTTTGAACTTTTAAATCAACAGTCTGTGAAAGTTATAGCAAAGCATAAAATGCTAAATGGGCAGTTAGATTTGATAAATCAGATTGAGGTGTTATACTGAAGTTCAGTTGGAAATTTATAAACTTTGTTTTCTGAAAGGTTGAGTTTTAGACCATTCACATCACACCAGTCAGTCATGCTTCAAGAGTTTCAGTTAAATTCAAAGACAAATTAGTTTCGATTTGAAGGTACGATGGAAGTGTCATCAGCGTACATCAGAACTTGAACTTTAGAAGTAATCTGTGGCAAATCACTACAATACACTAGAAAAAGAAGAGGCCCAATTTAGAGCCCTGTGGGACTCCAGAAGTTACATGTTGAAAACTGCTTTTAGAGTGACAATTCAAAACAAGTTTTTGTTCTCTTCCAACCAAAAATGACTGGAGCCAATCAAGTGTGGGCCCTGTAACACCATATTTCCTCAGCTTCTCAATGAGTATGTCAGTATTCACTGAGTTAAATGTCTTGGACAGATCATAGAACACTCCGAGAGCAATCTGTCCACTGCATCACAACCTGCTCAACAAACTCAAAAATAGCATCAGCTGTACTCTTCCCCTACTGAAACCAAATTCATAAGATGAAAATAAGTTATTCTTTTCAACAAAGTTATAAGTCTCCTAAAAATATAATTCCAGTTCTCCTTAATCTTTTCAAAGAACTTAAAAAACACTGTCTTAGAAAAATAAACCTTTAGACAAATAAATTATCTAAAACTAAATAATCATTATTTACAAACTTGTGAAATTATTCATGATCATTGTCATATGCTCATTTTAGGATTTAAATTATTTTACTGGATCAAAATGACTTATTTGAGCATGTGGAATTTGCTGTGTGCAGGTCTGTTGCAACAGGGGGGTATTTGAATATTAAATGTTTTTTTATGGAAACAGAAAAACATCCTAATTATGAAGGTTTTAGAATTATCGAGGTTTGAATTAGTTAGGTTCTACTGTATATTGGAATCGTCAGTATACGTTGGGTGCTGATGGCAGGTGTCGAGGCACGAGCGCCGCATCTCCCAGCTGGAGGAGCTCAACAGCATGCCGCTGTACCCCACCGAGGAGATCATCTGGAACGAGAACATCGTTCCCACCGAGTACTTCTCCGGCGAGGGTTGTCTGGCCCTCCCCAAGCTGAACCTCCAGTTCCTCACTCTACACGACTACCTGCTGCGTAACCTCAATCTGTTCAGGCTAGAGTCTACGTGTAAGTTTTTTCATTCTTATGTCTTATATGTCTATTCCGTTAACCCTTTTAGGCACAGAT
Source organism: Flexamia atlantica (assembly GCA_035578135.1). Lineage (NCBI taxonomy): Eukaryota > Metazoa > Arthropoda > Insecta > Hemiptera > Cicadellidae > Flexamia > Flexamia atlantica. The sequence goes on from JAQJVK010000001.1 coordinate 231,085,450, forward strand.
GGCATTGCAGAATCTTTGTAATTTCATGTAGGAAAATCCTCAAAGGGTTGATATTAAACTTGGGTTATAGAGGAAACTAGCTTTAGGTATGCCAGTTGTTTTTTTTTTCTATAACCCTATTATAAATCTTTGTTATATTTACATTTAACATGTGTTTTAATGTTTGACCATTTAAACACCAAACACACAATAAATTTTAGTTTGGGGGTTAAAACACCAGATTTGCAACAGACAAGTATTCAAACAAATGGCGTACAAAAGCATTTGAAAAGTCTTTAAAAAAGAAGAGTGTCTGAGAAGCTGTCAAATTCTCAAATAAGAAATCTCGTATTTTAATTTTAAATACATTTCCAAAATTTAGTGAGTATTTATATTTAATAGAAACAAACTTTAATATTTGAAATATATAACAATATACAGGGTGTCCCGAAATTATGGTAAAATATTTTAGTATATGATAGTACAGGTAAAAATAAGAAAAAAAATTCATATAAACATAGGTCCAAAAGTGCTTCGTTTTCCGTCTGTGTGTCTGTTTGTGATTTTTACATATTTAATCATATCTCATGAACCTCTTAACATACAAACTTCAAACTTGGTACATGGATGAATACTATTAAGACCTATTTTTGTATGTAGTATCAAATTTCTACTTTGTACCATTTCAAAATGGCGACTGTTTTTTGTTTTCAAAGCTAAATATCTTAAAAACCGTAAATTTTAGAAAAATTATACAAGAGACAAAAAAGTTGTGAAATTTAATCCAATTAACGCTGATATTAAGATTATGATGTTCGGATTACTAATAACGGAGAAATATTAACTTTTCTGAATAAAAACATGGTCCTTTAGAACAAACTGTCAGAAATTTCCATGTTTTTATTTGGAAAAATTAAAATTTCTCCGTTATTCGTAATCCGATCATCATAATCTTAATATCAGCGTTAATTGGATTAAATTTCACAACTTTTTTGTCTCTTGTATAATTTTTCTAAAATTTACGGTTTTTAAGATATTTAGCTTTGAAAACAAAAAACAGTCGCCATTTTGAAATGGTACAAAGTAGAAATTTGATATTACATACAAAAATAGGTCTTAATAGTGGTCATCCATGTACCAAGTTTGAAGTTTGTACGTTAAGAGGTTCATGAGATATGATTAAATATGTAAAAATCACAAACAGACACACAGACGGAAAACGAAGCACTTTTGGACCTATGTTTATATGAACTTTTTTTCTTATTTTTACCTGTACTTTCATATACTAAAATATTTTACCATAATTTCGGGACACCCTGTATATTTAAACTATTCATTTAGTCATCCAATTTTGTAAGCACAGGGATCGACAAGGACATTGAAATAGATGCTGGTTTAGTTGTTCCAGATAGTTAAGATAGATTGTCAAATCTTAAGATAAGATATTAGTTTCACATAATAACTTATAGGTTGTAACTAAATTATTGGTAAATTTTTTGTGGTTTTTAACCATATTGTATTTTGTTTCAGATGAAATACGACAAGACATTGAGGATGCTATCAGCAGACTAAGTCCTTGGTAAGCAATTCATTGTAATGTTTAATAGTATTTTACTGAAAAGTACTTGTCAGTTTATCACAATATTAAGGTACAAAACTAGGAGTGATTTTAGTGCTCCCTGTATCCAAAAAAGTGGAAGTTCTAACCTTAAATTGGTTTTTGAGATTAACAAGTACAACGTAATTTTAAATGTTTACATTTCTGTTGTTCATTAACAACACTTTTCACCTTGCGAACAGCAATTTCAGCATACATAAATTAATGGAAGAATAACTATCTTTGAGTTAAGCGCACTTAAAGAAATCATACTTGACTTTTTTCAATTGTAATATGAAGTGCAATTTTGTGAACGTTATAGAGAACAAAAATACCTGTGTTTGTGCATTGTCATAAAAAAATCTTTGCAGTCCCTTCATAAAAAATACTTTATGACAATTTACTTGCAAATGTTAAATTTGGCTTTAAAAAAATAATTAATTCAGGATTTTGAATTGTTAGTATACGTCAACTGGCTGCAGGTAAAATTGATTTTTTTATTAGCTGGTCAGTGGAATATGTTGTCTATGTTATTCCTAAGGGGAAGAAGAAAAAAAATTTCTCTCTTATTCATAAATGAATATTATGATATTAAAACAAAATTTTCGATGTATTTAAGTGTGTTAATTTTTTTTATAAACAATACCTCTATAAAACTTAGTTGAAAACATTTGAATTTCTCAAAAATTGTGTTACGATTTTAAAATCTCACGAAATTAAAAACTTCGTAGTTTATAAGCATTTGCACATTTTATTTTTATTTTTATTCATTACACCACCTAAGTGCCTATAAAAATTCAGGTTTCAGTATATAACATTTTGTTTATATAGATTGTAATATTTACTATGGGAAAAGGGAGAAAATATATGTTATGATTTCTGAGTTTATTTAATTTTGTTGTGGCCTTGCAGGAAAGCTGAAGATGGAAGCCCCTACTTCGGGGGCTGGGCGAGGATGGCTCAACCGATTGTTAACTTTGCTGTAGTTGAAGTTGCCAAGCCTAATATAGGTAAAGAGTTCTCATTAAATTTACATAATAGAAAGTCAATAATTCAAACTAATTGAGATCGAACCTGTTTTGGATTAAAAAGAAGACAGAAAAATTATATCTACCGATCTTGCGTAATTGGCAAAAATTTCCATCTGCCAACCACACATGATCATCTTTTTACTGCAAAGATTCCACTCATCTTCTTCCACTGATCATCTTTTACAGTGGGGTTTTCGTCATTTCTGTAGTTTTTCTTTGTTTACATTACCTACTCTTGCTTTAGCAGAGTAAGAAAAATATTTATTATATACTTTCGATTTTGAACCTCTAGTTAGGATCAATCGAAAATTTGGATTATTGGGGTTTGAATTAGATTAAGTTCTAATGTACTCAAAATAAAAGTCATATTTGGTTTTCCTACCCTAATTTTTAATTTTAACTTTTTAATTAAAATTGGTTATATTTTACACTTTTGGCCAAACTTGAAATAGTTCCTTTTACTTCCCAGAAAGTTCTAACCTAACTGTATTATACTAGATACCTCCCTCCTGCATCTGTTTGCCAGGGGGGAGATTCTTCATGTAAGTGGTTTTGAGTGGGTAAGCGATCAATGTGAGGCTCTGGGAAGTCTAATTATATATTTATCATCGCTCTTTGAATCATCTTTCCTCAATATTCTAACTTACAAGGGTTATCACAGTTCTTTAGGAATAAACTCAAGTCAGCAAAAATCAAGCAAAATATTTTATGTGGGAGGAAAAATTATTTTTCTAAAAGGATAGTTTTAGAGCATAGTAAACTGATTCATTTTGAGTGGCCCAACCACAACTCGGAATGTGGCCTGCACTTGTTGTGACACCGACAACACTCTGGAATGTGCTCGCCGTCAGTGTGTTAATGTTTATGTATAGGGCTACCCATGTTAAAACCTTTTTTTAAATGTTTTTAATACACTGTTCATTTGGAAATCTTTCTGATTTTTTCCTGTGTATATAGCGTGATCTTAAAACCAAATTCAGAAAACAAATAAGTAAAACATCTAATGTTGAAGTATTTGTTCTATTTGGTTGATGTGTGCAGGGGAGAAGAAGCCGTCGCGGGTGCGGGCAGACGTGACGGTGAACCTCAGCGTCCGCAGTGAGATCAAGGCCGAGTGGGAGAACCTGCGCAAGCACGACGTCTGCTTCCTCATCACCGTGCGGCCCACCTTGCCCATCGGTACGCGAGTCTTGTCTCAGTACCACATGACAATTTGGTATCTTGTTGTAGGCGATTCAGTTGTGATAAGTCTTGTAACTCAAGAGGAACTGGTTTAGTTAGGATCTAAATATTCTGTACATGTATAATTGTGTCAGCAAATTTTTTGAATTGAAATTGCAAGTGATTGGAAGGTTGCACGATGATGGGAGAGGACTCATATTGAAGGTCTTGATCAAGGGACTCGGGAAAAATACTAGAATTTCTTTGAACTTTATTATAAAATGAGAAATAATGTAAAATATCTGCCATTTAAAATCATAATTTAAAAACAACCTGCGTTTAAATATCTACCTGCGTTTGAATATCTGCATTGGGATCAAAATATGTCTGCTTTGTTTACATTTAAACAAGTGCTGTTGCTTAATTCAAAACCGAGTGCTATATATTAACATATGATGGATCTAAAACCCAGTTTCTTCTACAATAAAGAATGATTATTTAATTGAAATTTCCCCTATAATGATAAGGGACTCTTAGCCCCTTGAAGCCACCAGTTCTTTCATATTTTATTTTAAGACTAAAGAAATATTTTTTTTAAGTATCACTACAACTTTACAAAGGTCACACAAATAAAAATCTCTCTCCAGTTTCATAGACACTAAGGTATTTATTTAATAAGACATAGTTTTATACTTTATATTCACTGTTTCAGTCAGTATTATTTGTTTTGAAAGGAGGAATACACAGCTAACTCACCCGAAGATCTGGTGTGAAGTAGCGGAGAACACAGAAAAAAAGACAAAAACACATAATATTTCATAAAAAACCAGTTTTTTTCTACAATAAAAAATGATTATTTAATTGAAATTTCCCCTATAATAGGGGTGGGCGAGTAGTGGATTTTGAAGTCGAGTCGAGTCGAGTATTAAGCCAAATACTCGAGTGTCGAGTCGAGTCGAGTAGTTGTTTGTGATAAGTAATGAAATAATTTTTTTTTAAGTATTTAGGTCTTTGAATTACAGTTAATTAAAATTTTTCTTCAATTTTACTTATAAAATTGGTCTACTTTATTTAAGCTTATGATTTTATATTTTTCTTGGAAAAATAAAACTCTGATATTCTAATACCCCTACATTGCATAAACCCTACTTTTAAATAGGTTTATATGCTAAATCAATCAAAACAACCAATCACTTAATGTAACACGATCACAAAATAAATTTATGTAGGATATGCATAGTTGTAAAATTTAAGCAGTAATAAGATTTAATTACTATAGTTCTGGACAGCCGTACTGGCGGGTGGCAAAAATTGTAATCTCCCAAAATGTCCGCCAAATAAACACATGTTCCGGTAGAACTGTCAAAACTTTGTTTACGTTTCACCTCATTTACACTACAAAAGAATGCCCTGTAATATTTCACCAAGAGATTTCTTACGCAATTGAAATTTCTGAAATATTTGCGCAATGCATCAGCTAGTCTTTTTGTTTTGGCAACCTTTCATCTTAAATGATTTGTTCACATTTAAGAATGTGTTTCCACACTTTTGTCGTCGTACTTCATGAATTGTGTTGAGCTTGCAAGCATTTAATATTAATTGCACTTGCGGTTGCAGCAAAATATTTTCTTGTGTAAAGTACATTTTCATAAGCAAATGACCATGTGATTTATTACCAAAACATTGCAAATATTAAACACCAATTACGACAACAGCGCACTCACTCACCCGCCAGTAAGGCTGTCCAGAGCTATAGCCTATTATTTTAACTAGAGGTGTGCGTATATCCAAAAACTCGGATCGGATCGGATATCCGAATCCGATCCGAGAGTTTTATAACTATCCGGCAAGACTGACTTGATATCCGACACTATCGGATAGACTGCTTAATTTGGGGTAAATTTTAAAGAAGGATCAAATTTTCAAGTTTGGAAAGTCTTCCAAACAAAAGAAGTCACTGCCGACGAAAGTACAGTAGTGATAGAAAACTTCGCTGAGCAAAAACGACGCTATGAAATGCGACGGTTGCAATAGCGGCTAGAACAACGTCTCAACACGATGCGATTGTGTTGTGTTTTGCATCAAGCGATGTATCTCGGTTGGTGATATTGCGACTCGTGATTAGATCGAGATCGTTGTATACGATCAGAGTACTGCGCAATACCCGGCGCAATAACAAACATTTTCTTGATTCTTGTATCGTAGCATTAAATCAGTTAACAAATCATATTACATCCTTTTAGCGAATTTCTCCTATAGGGAAGAAGCTATTACCGTAGGTCTCATGGTAAGACCTAAGCCCGAGACCATGATAACTTTTTGTTTTAGGGCCACCAGAAGCAAAAAACACCATTCGTTTGAATTTTTATATATCTATCTATCTATCTATATATATATATATATATGTGTGTCTGTCAGCACGATAGCGGCCGTAAATATGGTCCGATCTTAATGAAATTTGGAACAGACATGTAAAGTGGTAATCGAATGGACGAGTTCGTGAACCAGCCCGATCGGACCACCGGAAGGGGGGGTAAAGGGGGATAAACACCCCCAAAAATGGGTTTTTTGAGTTTTTTACATATAAAAATAAAATTTATCGAATCTTTGTTGGCACCATTGAATTCAGCTCAAAAAAACAAACAATTTAGTGTTTTGAATCATTGCTCTATGTCCATTGGTTACCGAGATATTGAAAGTGGTAAACACAGTACGTTGTCCCAATGTTAACCTTATCGGGAATAAGTAAAATTCTATATCTCGCTTATTTCTCAACATATCTGGATAAAACTTGGTTTGTGGCTTCATCTAGATGAGATCTAATGTATTTTAGTCTAAAATCCCCGAAATTTCAATTTTTGTGGCAGCAAACCTGCATAATCATTCCCCATGTTATCCTTATGGGAAATAAAAAAATTCTATATCTTACTTATTTTTTAACATTTCTTGACAAAACTTGGTATATGGCTTCTTCTAGTTAAGATCTACTAAATAATGAATTAAAACCAACCAGTTTTAACATACCTGTTGCAGCAAACCTGCATAATCATTCCCCATGTTATTCTTATGGAGATTACAAAACATGTAAAATCTCGCTAAGTTGGACTGAAATACCGTTTGTTGTGTTGCATCTGAAATTCGCTGAGTATGTAGGTCTGCTGCAACGTGGGTATTTCAGTTTTGTCTCGATCAGTATACTTACCGACGAAACATCGATTGAGATGAGAGAGAATGAGAGAATCGCAATAAAGACCAATCAGCGTTCGCCAATGACCGACACGACAGTGTCCAACATCCAACAGTCGCCTTCAATTGCCAAAACGCCAAAACGAAATATCCCGTAAATACCCCATAAATAAATAGTCGTGTTGATGTTTGATACGACTATTTCAGGCAGTAAATATCTTGCCTGAAATAGTACCGATCCGGAAATAGTACCAATACCGATCCGGATAACAAAAAATCCGGATAATCCGAGGTCATTACAATATCACCTAAATAGCATTCGCGTACTTTAGTCCCTGCTAAATTGATGCTGCAAACGTATCAAGACTTTGCAACATGTTAGTCTTTCTTAGGCGTCATGTTGATACGATAAAATAAAATGCCTACAATAATTTTGGGCTGCCAAAGAGTTGGCCTACCTGTCATTTCATTGTTTGTCTTTTCATCTCACTTCGTTTTGTCTTTTGTCGTCGTCTGCTTTAAATTGAATTAACTCACGAACGTCTTTCATTTGATCACCAGATTACTTTATTTTTCAATTAAGCAATTACCTACCTAGAATTAGAAAGTTTAACGATCAAAAATAAGTTTTTATTTTGCTGAAATATTATTCTTTGACGAATCAAGCCGAGTCAAGGTCGGCCGATCGTACTTTCAGTACATGATTTAAATGGGCATTCTTAGATAACATTAAAATGCTGAGTTGACAAACTACGCCTATGAAAATAATTAGCGAGTTTGCTTGTTGTTTGTTATCTAAAACAAATAGACCTTGGTCCCTAATTAAATGACCAAGCTTTAATACTGAAACCTACAACATTTGAAACTTATCTTGAAATTCAGGTTAAGTTTACTGCTCTGACTTATTGTTTTGTTTTTATAGGCTAGTATTATTGTAGTGAATCAAAATCTTGGTTGTCAGGGATTAATGCATAAATAAATACCCCCGTTGCAGCAGACCTGCATACTCAGTGAATTTCAAATGCAAAACAACATATTTCAATCCAACATGCGAGATTCAACATGTTTTTGTAAGCTCCATAAGAATAACATGGGGAATGAGTATGCAGATTTGCTGCTACAGGTATATCAAAACTGGGTGGTTTTAATTCAATATTTAGTTGATCTGAACAAGAAGAAGCCATTTACCAAGTTTTATCAAGATATGTTGAGAAATAACCGAGATATAGAATTTTCTTTATTTCCCATAAGGTTAACATTGGGACAACGTTCTGTGTTTACCACTTTCAATATCTCGGAAACCAATGGACATAGAGCAGTGATTCAAAATACTAAACTGTTTGTTTTTTTGAGCTGAATTCAATAATGCTAGCAACAATTGGATAATTTTTAATTTTCTATGTAAAAAACTCAAAAAACCCATTTTTTGGGGGGTTTACCCCCCTTTACCCCCCCTTCCGGTGGTCCGATCGGGCTGGTTCACGAACTCGTCCGAGTGATTACCACTTTACACGTCTGTACCTAATTTCATCAAGAGTGGACCATATTTACGGCCGCTATCGTGTTAACAGACATATATATATAGATATATACATAAAAATTCGAACGAATAGTGTTTTTTGCTTCTGGGGGCCCCAAAATGAAAAGTTAACATGGTCTCGGGTTTAGGCCTTACCATGAGACCTTCGGTAATACAGTACACCTCGGATTTTCCGGATTAATGTGCCGGAATACCGATCCGGATAACAAAAATCCGGATAATCCGAGGTCATTACAATATCGCCTAAATAGCATTTTCGTACTTTAGTCCCTGCTAAATTGATGCTGCAAACGTATCAAGACAACATGCAAACAGGCTGTGCAACATGTTAGTCTGTCAAGCTTGTTGCGCATACATTTTTCTAACTTGCTCTATTCTTCTTCCAGTCACTACCGTACTTGTCCCAACACCACAGAGGAGAATCAAAGATTCTTCTCTGTGCCAACACCCAGTTCCTTAGCTAATTATTTTCCTGATTCTCCTGCGTCAAATCTTTTGATAGCATTCAGTTTCTGTTCTAAAGTTAAAATCACTATTTTCCTTTTTCAAGCACACACTTTGAAACTCAATATCAGTCCACAAAAATTGCAAAAATGCTGTAATGTACTGTTTAGGCACTATGACTCCTTCAGTTATTGTAATTTCAAATGCATACAGTAATGTATTGCATTTGTATTTTACTTTAATAAGGCGCATTTCACTCGTGACCTCGCTAAAATCACGTGTTTGCCATGATTTTAATTTTTTAATTTCTCGGATGCACCGGTCCGGATAATCCGGGATCCGGATAATGTGAGGTCCGGATAATCCGAGGTGTACTGTAGCTTATTCCTTTAAGGAAATTCGCTAAAATGTAAAGCTTTCTTCAAATATGAAGTGATTGGTGAATCAAGTTTTATATTTTTAATCCTTTTGTCTAATCACTTAGGCCTAGTCACTGAACAAATAAGGAAAAGAAAAAAATACTAAAGTTATAGAGGCCTGGTGAACAAATTTAGGTAGAATTGACAAAATAATTTTTAAGTTGGAAATTCTGAAATTGATTTAGGCCTAATAAACTTATTCAATTAAATACTACCTATGCTTAGGGGGAATCAATAAATTTCTAAATTCTTAACAGATAATTAGTTGTACCTTTGCATACTTTATAATTGACATTTGGCCTATATTGGAAAAATATATCACAACTATCAACAACTCAAGCCTAACAAGGCAAACTTACCTTACACATTAGGATAATAATATGGTAGTTCCTTGCAATTACCATAGGCTTTTGAGAAAACTTAAATCTGCTCATTACGCCGTGCCGAAAATATCCGAATCCGGTAATATCCGATCCGAAGCTGTTGTTATCCGATCCGAAACCGATCCGAACTTAAGCTATCCGATCCGAATCCGATCCGATCCAAAAATTCACTATCCACACCTCTAATTTTAACAATCAAAAACTGGTTTATATTTTCCCTAAAAATAATTGTTGGCCCTAATTAAAACCTTAGCCAAGAAATTGTGGAAGAAAGAATTAAAAACATCAGGGAGGAGAGCTATGCTCGGTTATGTTTACTTCTCTAAACCCAACCCCACCCCCTTGACTGACTGCTGATCTATTGTTTTTTGACATCCAGTAACACAGCTGCAACCAGTTAAGAATAAGATATCCCTCTAATACAAAAATTACAAAACCTTAACTAATTGTTTTATGAAGTCCACGTTACCAATGAAGTCCACAATTTTCTTTTCATTTTTACAAATCAAATGAGACAGAAATTAAGGCTGTGTATCATTAAAAAGATAAAATATGATTACAAATTTGAAGTTGTTAAGTGTAAGGTCAGAGCTAAATATAGCTGTAAGTTTTCAATTTCCGAATTCTGAGACATCTCTCAGAATCTGGTATTTCTAGATAACTGTCAAAATCCATTCTTCTATGAGTTAATGAAATATTGTCGAGGTTATTGTTATGAAAAACTCACGGGCGGCTGCGAAAAACGATAGCGCATATCTGTCGGTGGCGGATAAACGGCAGACGTAGCTTTTCAAAACTCGCGAACTGCCGTGAAATATGATCGCGCGTATTTGCCGATCGCCGAAAATCGGCAAACGTAGCGTTGCTAAAGTCGCGGTCGGCCGCGAAATACGAGCGTGCGTACTTGCCGATCGCCAAAATCGGCAAATAAATGTAGCCTTGCAAAAGTCGCGGTCAGCCGCGAAAAACGATCGTGTGTATTTGCCGATCGTAAATGAACGAGATGCAACTTTGCGAAACTAGCGATCGGCCGTAAAAAACAGTCGCGTGTATTTGCCGGCCACAAATGAACAGAAAATGCTGCTTAATGTGAAGCTAGCGAGCGGCCACGATAAACAATCTGCCGATTGCGGATAAACGGCAGACGTAGCTTTGCGTAACTGTAAAATTTGATCGCACAAACGTAAATCGCACGCAAATTCGGCCGCCGCGTAAACGGCGGGAGCAACTAACTACTCGACTCGACCTCGAGTAGTAGCAACTACTCGAGTAATTACTCGACTGTCGAGTACTCGCCCACCCCTACCCTATAATGATAAGGGACTCTTAGCCCCTTGAAGCCACTAGTTCTTTCATATTTTATTTTAAGACTAAAGAAATATTTTTTTTAAGTACCACTACAACTTTACAAAGGTCACACAAATAAAAATATCTCTCCAGTTTCATAGACACTAAGGTATTTATTTAGTAAGACATAGTTTTATACTGTATATTCACTGTTTCAGTCAGTATATTTGTTTTGAAAGGAGGAATACACAGCTAACTCACCTGAAGATCTGGTGTGAAGTAGCAGAGAACACAGAAAGAAAGACAAAAACACATAATATTTCGTCCCTATTAGGGACTTCCTCAGATGAGTTAATCTGAGGAAGTCCCTCATAGGGATGAAATGTTATGTTTTTTGTCTTCCTTTCTGTGTTCTCTGCTACTTCACACCAGATCTTCAGGTGAGTTAGCTGTGTATTCCTCCTTTCGAAACAAACAAGAACTAGCCAAATCTTTTCTTTCACCAACACCAGTCACTATTATATCATATGCAAGTTTCAAGAGGGGCCTGTGTTTATTAAAAAAATAAATGCAACAAAGAGCCTGTGACAAAAGATGTTAATTGACCATCAAAGAAAATTTATTGGATTATTCTCGATGCTAAATTTCAAAAACTCAAATATCTTGGTACATCTGACACCTAATGTTTTCAGATGCGTAAAAACTAGGACATAGCACTAAGCATTCCTCACCACTCAAAGATATTGTCTCAAGTGAATATTTTTTGCAAAATATTTCTTGGTGGAGAGGAGATGATTGACCAAATAACTTGGTCCAGGGACCAAGTTCGACGTTCGGGGGGAGTTCCTGCCACAGAGCGGGCTGGTGTACGTGCGCGGCTGCGAGATGGAGGGGATGCTGGACCAGAATGGCCGGGTGATCGAGGACGGTCCCGAGCCTCGGCCTGTGCTGGCTGGCGACACCCGGACCTTCCGAGTGTGGCTCGACTGCAACCAGTACCGCCAGGACATGGACCGCGCCAGTCAGGGCAAGGAGGTATGCACACCTTACCACTCGTCCCTTGACCTGCTAGTCTTGACAATTAAAGCTGTTTAGGTATATACTAATTTTTAATGAAATTCATTGGTAAGTTACCAAGAGATTAGTATTGGACATTCTCACATTATGGATAAATTTCTGAAAACATGAGTCCTGTGTTTGAGGTCAGTTCTCATGATAATTTCTTAACCCACTTTCAGTCAGTCAATCTCGGGACAAGAGCAGACTATTATTGGGACAACGATCCTGAATGGTCAAAGAGCTGGATGGTTCCAGCTCCCTTTCCAATGTAATCTAATCTACATATGAAAATCAATCTAGTCTAGTGCCTTGAAATTTTTAATGTTTGTTTCTGAGTTGAAATAGTACTACAAAATAAGGTTATAGCCTGAATCCATTATATTCGCATAATCACAGTGGTTCTTTGCTTCTTTTTTCAAATAATTTATTAATTTCACCTTCTCCGGCATATCGTTTGTCCATAGGATGTGTATGAGACTTTCAACATACTGATGAGGCGCAAGCCGAAGGAGAATAACTTCAAAGCAGTACTGGAGACCATCAGGGAGCTGATGAACACGGAGTGTGTGGTGCCGGATTGGCTGCACGACATCATCCTGGGCTACGGAGACCCCGGCGCGGCCCACTACACCGAGTGAGTCCCAACTGTCCCTGTAAATCCACAAAAACTGCTGGGGTTTAAACTGCTTTCCTTTCAAAGTGTTCGTTTGTCTCTCCTGTGTAAAATGATATATTGTTGGCAGGAGCCATTAATTAAAAAAAGGGAAAAAATTACAAAAAAGGTTGGCCAATCAGATTTTATTAAAGGGGATGGATGTGCAATCTCATGGTGTAAGGAAAAAAGTAAGTTGTGTGCACAGTTAGCTGATGTTATGTAGTTGGGCTCGTGCAACTAGCGCTACCGACAACTAACATGAAAACCAGTGTATACAACTTAGTAAAAATATTTATGTACACGGTCTTAGTTCAGCTTTCATACCGCTAGTTGCATGAGCCCAACTACGTCATACCAGCTGACTGTACACACACCTTTCTTTTATCTTTACACCATGATGCAATGCCTTTGTTAAGAACATGTATCCATACAGGTTCATTTCCCTGACATCTACCTAAATTAAAAGTTTTAAAATAATCTATATAAATAAAAAACTTAAAGTTTTAAAAATTAATTTCTCCCGTTTTTTTTAATTCATGCAAAAGTAATTTTAATAGTTTGATTCAAAGTAGGGGTGTGCGAGTAATCGATTATCGAGCTTTTTTCGAGCCGAGTTTACATTACTCGACTCGACTCGAAGTTTTGAAAAATACTCGGGAGTTCGAGTTGAGTAGTTACACCCGCACGAACACATTTTATGGTCGTTTTTCACACAGTCAACACCACTCATGACCACCAAAAAACTTTTGTTATTTTTCTCGAATGAAAGTGGTTTTTGAGTTATTAATATCAATAAATTTAGTCTTGCCTTTTTCCTTCCTATAATTTGATATATATTTTCTCTCTTATGCTCAATGAGACTGGTTTAACTTTAATTTTTTAACCTATAACAATATGTTACAAAAAACCCTTTTTAAAGCAAAAAGCGCAGATGTAGGCTGTGAGAAAGATGTGTAAAAGCGCTTTTACCTCCTAAGGCTGAAAGATTAATAAAATATTGAGTAATGATATAAAGTTATGTTAAAGATGGCCTGAATTCTCGTTTATTTTCATTTGAAAACAGGTTTGATTTGAATGCTTTGGAAAACAACCCAGTTTATTAGTAAATAAAAAATATTGCATTTTATGTGATCAATAATAAGCATGATAACTATTAACTCATACTATTCAAATTACTCGACTCGAAAAAAACTCGAAACTCGCGGGTATTTTTTTAAACTTGACTTGACTTCAAAAATCAATACTCGCACACCCCTAATTCAAAGTTTTATCATTTAAAAGGAAACTTGACATAATTAACTAAAGTTTAAAACTCAACTTAAGATTCATGCCTTAAACAAAATCAATCAAACTGACAAAAGGTTCCTTGTTTTTTTTTCAATAAATGTTGGTGTCAGTCTATATTTATAACATTTATTTTGTTTTAGGATGCCTGATGAAATAGCAACTATGGATTTCAACGACACATTTTTGGACATGGACCACTTGCGAGCAAGTTTTCCTGAGTATGAAATCAAAGTTAAAACCGATGACCCAAAAAAACTGGTTCCTCCTTTTAGGTAATAGTGTTATGTGAATTTTTTTTCTCTTACTGCATGCATTCATCAAATGAAAGTCAAGATAGTTTAGTTTCAAAGTTATCAATTTATTTTTATTTTATGAACCTTAAGGAAGGCAAGTTTGTTGTTGCTCTACATTATTTGTTATTATTAAGCCGTAATCCTCGCACAGTGACTTATTGCAATATTTGAAAAATTTGTAGATTACTTATATCATCTTGGCATCCTACTTGAACAACGCATATGTCAGCTATGACAATTTTCTTAATTGAAACTTAAAGTTTATTAAATCTTTAAAATTTGTATTAGTTTGTTATCAATGATTCTTCGTCTAAATTTATGTTTAGTTAAGGGTTAAATATTGAATTTGACATATCTTATTAAAACTTATATAGTTACATATGATTAGGTGTATTTGTGTGCCCATAAGCTTGAAGTATTTTGATCCTACCTTCATAATGATGTTTAGCAGAAGTTGGGGCAGGTATACCAATGGATTTTTTCTGCTTGAAGATGTTTTAAAGTAATCAAGTTCAAAACTATTTGGGTTAAAACCCATAAATTGTAAAGTTTTAAATCTAATCCGTCTGTTTTTGTAGATTGACATTTGAAGATGTATTGCGTAAACACAACAAGGACAAAGAGGAAGGTGAGCCAGTCAAGAAGGCCATCACAGTGGAGCCACACGTGATTCCCAGCCGCGGGCCCTACCTGTTCAACGAGCCTAAGAAGTAAGACTCACTGCCGGCTTGTCAATATGAGCTTGTAGGGACTACAAGTTAGGATGGCTTGTTAGTGGGTCTTTTATGATAGACAAACATTTTGAATATTTGCAAAAATGATTTAGAGCAGCAATAAATCAGTCATCGTTCTTGATTTGTTTTTATCAGGATACCTCGGGACTGAGATGTGTCTGGTTAACAGATTTCTTGGTTAAACCGATGTTCCCTAAAATATGTTAAATTAAAACTCTAATGTGTACTGTTTAAGCCAATACTCTAATTTGGACTTTTGATTACTGGTCTATAATCTTTCCCACAAGAATCATTAATACAGTACTGTCCATTTCCTGTCGATCATGTGCAGTTAAACCAATGTGTTGAAAAAAATGGTCTGGTTTTAAAGATGTTGTTAAACCCATGTCAGGTTAAAAAGTGAGTCCTCTGTATCAATTTTTATGACTTTGTACAACCAAATAAACAAAAATATCACGCAAGAGATTCCTGCTACAAAATTAAATTTTGAAAACTTGTAAATCTCTTACGTAAAACTTGAATGGCATATGACTTTATGTCATATGCCATTCAACAAACACATACATACTAATTCACCAGCTGAACTAATTTTGCTGAGCTAATTTTTTAGCTGGTGAACTAATTCACCAGCTGTTACTAATTTTGGTGTGCTGGTAATTACATACTACCAGTTTTATACTGGTAGTATGTAATTATACTTTTCAGTCTCCTATCATTAATAAGTTTCCTATCAAAATATTTATAAAAGGTTTTCATGTTTTTGTCTTCAACTCAATGAAATTCCTCTGTTTACAGAAATGCCATTCCATTCACTCCCACCCAGGTGGAAGCCATCAGAGCAGGGATGCAGCCAGGTCTCACTCTGGTAAGTAATATTAACCATGCATTAATTGCATTTTAAATCAAAAAACTTACAAATTAACTTTTTTTACAAATGAGATGTGTTTTTTAAGTAAGTACCGTTTTTTAGTAGAGAAGGGAGGGGAAAGGGTGGGGAGGTGTTTGTACATTGGCATTGGGTAGATAGACTTATTAAGAGTCTGTTAATACATATTGGAGGTTAATATGACTGTAGTAGCTTTTTAACCCAAAAACAAAATGGCCACCCAAAGGTGCAGTGCCGCCAAGTGCCGCCAGTAAATAATCATGCTATACGAGAAGTGCATTATCATTCCCTTTCTTTGGGTGAAAAATTTAAACCTGGATATCAAAACAATGCTAGGTCGTGTTTTTAAGGAAGATAAATTCTTAATCAGTGATTTATAAAAGTTAAAGAAAAATAAATACTTTGGATAAGTTTCCTCTGAACCATGTGCTAGATATTAACATGAAGGTATTTTGTACTATAATAAAGGAGGACCATTTCGGTTTAACGTTTTCCTTATTATGAATAGGGGCTTTTAGCCCCTTCAAGCCATTAGTTTTTATTAATTCTTAATTCTTTTATCGCAATATCACATCAGCTGACTAGGCACACGCCCTTCTTTTTCCTTTAACCGTGGTATCCAAACACATATTTTGCTGGGTTGTTGGCCTGTTTTTGTTGTCAGTCACACCCTACAATTACAATAAATTTTCAATTCAAAATTAATTAATAAAATGGACTTTACGAGTAAATGTTGTTAAGTGTAAATATTTTGCAAAAAGAGAACATAAAACTAAACTATATTTGGCAAAAAAAAGTTATAACTAATTTTTACCAAACTTGCAGAGAAATATACCTGCAGAATTTTTTTCAATTAATTAACTTGAACATTGTTCAGAAAAAGTCACATTACTTTCATGTAATCATAATATAAAATAAACTAATCTAAAATGTGTCCATTATAACACTATGGTTTGCGCCCAGGTGGTCGGACCGCCCGGCACAGGCAAGACGGACGTGGCTGTGCAGATCATCTCCAACCTGTACCACAACTTCCCGGCGCAGCGCACGCTGATCGTGACGCACAGCAACCAAGCGCTGAACCAGCTGTTCGAGAAGATCATGGCCCTGGACATCGACGAGCGCCACCTGCTGCGACTCGGCCACGGCGAGGAGGCGCTCGAGACCGAGAAGGACTTCAGCAGGTCAGCGAATATATCTTCTTGGAATGGTGGAATGGCTTTTGTGCACTGCTTTCAGATCAAACTGTTGAGTCTTCGGATGTTGTTTGTGCTTAATGTTAAAGGTCTCAATGGACAATAGTATTTTAGAGTTTCAAGTTGATTCAGGGGCCAAAAAACAGTTTGAAAGACTGGTTTAAAACATCTAAATAATAGTGAACAGTAGGGGTGTGCGAATAGTGATTTTTGAACTCGAGCCGAGCCGAGCCGAGCTTTTTCAAAAGTTTTCGAGCTCGAGCTTTTTCGAGCCGAGCTTTTTAACAATCACCAAATTATTAAAAGAAGTTATGAAGCTTGATTTTAATTTTAAAAGGTACAATAGACTAATGTTTGCATATTAAGTAACCGCCAGCTCAAAAATAGAAAGCTTATCTCCAAAACAAGTGAATTATCTGATAGGTTCATCAGTATTTTGTATTAGTTACATAAAATTAATCAAACTGGCTCAAAAAATAATTTATGAAGAAAAATACCAAATTTAAAATTTACATTTATCTACATTATATTTAAGTAATAACCAATCCCACAATACTTTACTTTAAAATAGGGGTGTGCGAATAGTGATTTTTGAACTCGAGCCGAGCCGAGCCGAGCTTTTTCAAAAGTTTTCGAGCTCGAGCTTTTTCGAGCCGAGCTTTTTAACAATCACTAAATTATTAAAAGAAATTATGAAGCTTATTTTGTTCATCAGTATTTTGTATTATGTTACATAAAATTAATCAAACTGACTCAAAAAATAATTTATAAAGAAAAATACCAAATTTAAAATCTACATTATATTTAAGTAAAGACCAATCCCACAATACTTTACTTTAAAATAAGTAGTTAAAATTACATGATTAGACTAGTTACATGTAGGTACTACAAAATTTAATTTCAAAAGTAAAAAGGAGTAGTTGAAAGGTTTTAAAATAGTTATATCTAGTAAAAAAATCACACATTTACACTTAGTCAAACACAAGATTGATTTTTTTTATGTTCACAAAGTAAAGATGATAAAAAATTAAATAGCAAATCTAATTGTGGCATACTATTCATGGCTAAACTTATTATTTCAGAATATATAAAAATTAAATAATATTTAATAAAAACAATAATTTATTGTAATACTAAAATTAGTTGCATTTCTAAACTTTTGTGAAGAAAATAAAGTACAGTTAATAAGAAGAAAGATCATAAATAAATAATGACGGAATAGAGAAGAAGAAAGAAACAGCTACCTCTCTCACTCTCCTTATCAGTGGCCATGGAGGGGGGGGTGGCTTGTTTACTCTAAGCCCCTTCCCTGTTTTTTGCTATTGTCTGACTCAGTGCGTGTCTGTGCCAGAGAGCGTGAGTTCCTTATCTCCATTAGGAGATAAGGAATCCTTATTACAAAATGCAAAAATACAAACTACTTGTCACACAACTACAAATGACGGCTCATATTTTTTGTCTTATTTTTATAAATCAAATGAGACCAAAATGAAACTTGTACGATATAACGTTTAAGAGATAAGCCTTTATAAAACAATAGACTTAAATGCTGTATTTCCGTTCCCCAAGGTCAATTAAATGTAGTTCCGATTCCCGTCTAAATGGAGATCATATTTCTTGTTACCTGTCAATGTCATTTCCTTATCACTAGGGAATGTTTTTTGCTTGTTTTTCTTGGGAGGGAAACGCTCTTCCGCTTTAACGTGTCCAAAAATAGACCGCAATAATTATCTTTCCGTTAAGAACTCTCTTATCAAAAGCTCAGCTCGAGTGTCGAGCTTTTTCGAAAAAAGTCAAGCCGAGCCGAATACTGAAAAGCTCGACCGGTCGAATACTCGCACACCCCTAGTGAACAGATTATGGCACTGCAATCAATTCATTTAACCTAAATTTAAAATGTTATTTTGAAAGACTAGTAATCGTAAAAACACTTGACGTTTCTACAAAAAAATTTTCTAGAGGAAAAGATGAGCTATATGCTCCTGTGAAAAACCTCACATAGTTTTTTCACCACGTGAATGGTGTGCAGGTACGGACGAGTGAACTACGTGCTGGCCAAGCGGCTGGACCTGCTGACCGAGGTGCAGCGGCTGCAGGAGAGCCTGGAGGTCGCCGGCGACGTCGCGTACACCTGCGAGACTGATGTTGTGTACATGTGAATGGTGTGCAGGTACGGGCGAGTGAACTACTTGCTGGCCAAGCGGCTGGACCTGCTGACCGAGGTGCAGCGGCTGCAGGAGAGCCTGGAGGTCGCCGGCGACGTCGCGTACACCTGCGAACTGATGTTGTGTACATGTGAATGGTGTGCAGGTACGGGCGAGTGAACTACGTGCTGGCCAAGCGGCTGGACCTGCTGACCGAGGTGCAGCGGCTGCAGGAGAGCCTGGAGGTCGCCGGCGATGTCGCGTACACCTGCGAGACTGATGTTGTGTACATGTGAATGGTGTGCAGGTACGGGCGAGTGAACTACGTGCTGGCCAAGCGGCTGGACCTGCTGACCGAGGTGCAGCGGCTACAGGAGAGCCTGGAGGTCGCCGGCGATGTCGCGTACACCTACGAGACTGATGTTGTGTACATGTGAATGGTGTGCAGGTACGGGCGAGTGAACTATGTGCTGGCCAAGCTGCTGGACCTGCTGACCGAGGTGCAGCGGCTGCAGGAGAGCCTGGAGGTCGCCGGCGACGTCGCATACACCTGTGAGACTGATGTTGTGTACATGTGAATGGTGTGCAGGTACGGGCGAGTGAACTACGTGCTGGCCAAGCGGCTGGACCTGCTGACCGAGGTGCAGCGGCTGCAGGAGAGCCTGGAGGTCACCGGCGACGTCGCATACACCTGTGAGACTGATGTTGTGTACATGTGAATGGTGTGCAGGTACGGGCGAGTGAACTACGTGCTGGCCAAGCGGCTGGACCTGCTGACCGAGCTGCAGCGGCTGCAGGAGAGCCTGGAGGTCGCCGGCGACGTCGCGTACACCTGCGAGACTGATGTTATGTACATGTGAATGGTGTGCAGGTACGGGCGAGTGAACTATGTGCTGGCCAAGCGGCTGGACCTGCTGACCGAGGTGCAGCGGCTGCAGGAGAGCCTGGAGGTCGCCGGCGACGTCGCGTACACCTGCGAGACTGATGTTGTGTACATGTGAATGGTGTGCAGATACGGGTGAGTGAACTACGTGCTGGCCAAGCGGCTGGACCTGCTGACCGAGGTGCAGCGGCTGCAGGAGAGCCTGGAGGTCGCCGGCGACGTCGCGTACACCTACGAGACTGATGTTGTGTACATGTGAATGGTGTGCAGGTACGGGCGAGTGAACTATGTGCTGGCCAAGCAGCTGGACCTGCTGACTGAGGTGCAGCGGCTGCAGGAGAGCCTGGAGGTCGCCGGCGACGTCGCGTACACCTGCGAGACTGATGTTATGTACATGTGAATGGTGTGCAGGTACGGGCGAGTGAACTACGTGCTGGCCAAGCGGCTGGACCTGCTGACCGAGGTGCAGCGGCTGCAGGAGAGCCTGGAGGTCGCCGGCGACGTCGCGTATACCTGCGAGACTGCTGGCCACTTCTTCCTCTACCAAGTGCTGGCTCGCTGGGAGATCTTCCTAGCCACTGTCCGGCCGCAAAACAAAAAGGTGGGTGTCTTGCCTTGTCAGATATCTTACTAGTTAGTTGGACACTAGTTTGCTAGTTTCCTAAAATAAATCTTTTTTAGACAAAAATCAACAATACTACTACTAAAAATTGTCAGTTACAAACCAAATTCGTAATGATTTATTTCAGGTGTAACCAAAAGTTTGGTGTCTTGTCAGATAGCTTACTAGTTTATTGGACACTAGTTTGCTAGTTTCCTAAAATATATTTTTTTAGACAAAAATCAACAATATTACTACTAAAAATTGTCAGTTATAAACCAAATTCGTAATGATTTATTTTAGCTGTAAATTGTATAATAGACTAGCTGATGGTAACCCGCTTCGCAGTGTTCAAAAAAGCCACATAGGCTTTGATCGTAGCTCCGAAGAGCTTTATTGGGAAACAATAAGCAACCTTTATAAACATTCATTGTGTTTTGATGTTTTTAAATGAGTATATTTGAGTGAATTGGGGTTGGCATATTCGTTGGTGGCAATTTTATTTTCCCTTTCAAACCAGATCATGTCGGATAGCTTACTATCGGTGTCATGTCATGTATGTGTTACTCATTTGAATTTTTATGCAAATATTTTGTGTTACACATTTTTGAATTTCTTTGCTATGCAATAACTACAGGGTGTTTTTTTTTTAACGCAACCCATTTTTAAGATTGAATAATGCACATATAAATATGAAATGAGTATTGTTTTATGGATCTTTACATTTTCTACATCCTATTATTTAGGTTTGATCACATTTAGTTTACATTATGTGCTCAAACAATCCGCCACTGGCACTTGTATGAAGTTGAGCTCTCTCCATCAAATTCCCGAACCATGTGTTGCTAGGTACCTCTTTGAATTTCTTGCATTAAATTTGTTGTGTCTGTTTTGATGTGCTGAATATCCTGTGAATTGTTTTCGTATGCCTTACTTTTTATGTAACCCCAAAGAAAATAATATAGTGGGGTCAAATCCAGGGAATAATCCTTCACTGATAAAATAATGTTTTGGATTGCGTTTAGAAAAAAAACACCCTGCACAAATTTTTCCATCCTGCCAATTACTGTACTAAAATCGGTAGTTCATGATAATATATATTTGGTTGGCAATTGTATCCTTAATGGTCCAAATAAACAGCCTGTACAGTTGGTTGATTTCAGTCAGCTTCTGTTTGATCACATTTTCGAAGACTCTCCATTCCTTCTCTGTTCTGATTGTTTCTTTCATCAGCTTGTGCATCTGCCTCCCATTTTGTTCGAATCTGTTACAACAATCTTTCTCTCTCTCTGCCTTTTTTAAGATGTCGGGGCGTCAAGTTTTCTTGATGTTGCTATGAATTTTCTCGTAATACCCTTAGAAAAGTTTTTCTTTCTTCCTCCAATTAATTTCTTCGTGCAATTTGTCGTCTTTTATAGATACGGGATTGCAAAAATTCTCTCGTACGCTTTGGCATTTTCTCATCTTGTTTTAATTATCTTTAGGATTTTACACCGAAAAAAATGTAATTCCAAATTTTATTGCACTTCATGTTCTTAATAACATAACCTATCAGTAAAAATTTACTAAATAATTAAAAACATAAATAAAATATATTTGCTCTATCACCCGATGATCAAAAATAATTGTAGGTTCTACATAGGTCCCTTTATGACGATCCTGAGCCTAAGCCCTAAAAGATATTAAATAATTTGACACTAAGATCAAGGGTCTACGACACGTATTTTTGGCTGTAGCTCGAAATCTACCAACACACGACATAGTTACACAATATATATATATATATATATATATACATACACAATATATATATTTATATATTGTGTAACTATGTCGTGTGTTGGTATATTTCGAGCTACAGCCAAAAATACATGTTGTAGACTCTTGATCTTAGTGTCAAATTATTTAATATCTTTTAGGGCTTAGGCTCAGGATCGTCACGAAGGGACCTATGTAGCACCTACAGTTATTTTTTATCATCGGGTGATAGGGCAAGTATATTTTATTTATGTTTTTAATTATTTAGTAATATATATATATATGTATATATATTTATTTATTTATTTATTTATTTATTATTGAAAAAGAGCTCTGGCCCAGATTCCCTACAGTTGGGTGGTTAGGCCTGCGCATGTAATTTTATTTTCTTTTTGAGGAAACATCACAAAAAATCATAAACATGAATATTTTAAATTCTTAAGAGATTTCCTTTATATTGCAGATAGTGCCCATCAAACTGATCAATGACGAGTTTCCTTTCCACAAGTTCTTTGACAATGCCCCCAAACCACTCTTCAAAGGTCGCTCTTATGAAGAAGACATGGAAATTGCTGAAGGCTGTTTTAGGTAGGTACTTTAGTTTGTATTGATCTCTTCTTATCCCTGCCTTATTCAATATAACGTTCAACTCATGCGTAATTGTTCAATATTTAAAGTTATCCAATTAATAAAACATTTTTTCTTTAATTTAACGTTAAAGTTCTTTAAGGTTAATTTTTAGAATGTCTGAGTGATATTTTTGATGAGGGTTTCGTTACTTATGTTTAGTTATTTCCTTCTTAACCCTCGAGCGGGCGCTTGCGGAGTTTTCCTCCGCACCTGTTTTTTATGTTAAAATAAACAGACATAATGGGTGTTGGCAGTGGTATCCGGCTTTTTACTTTACGCACCTCATTCCAGGAATCTCCTAAAGCTATTTATACCCCCCACCCCCTTCCTTGGTAACTCGTTTTTTGCAATTCAGAGATGCCGTGTCAGTTTGCGGAGCGCCCTCTCCCGTAGCACAGATAGTGATACCTACTTTTAAAATTCATAATAGAAAAGGATTTGTAATTGTTATTGAATTTTTTGGACTTTTCCTATCGCTTTCGAAAAAAAAGGAAAGAAAAAGTCCAACAAATTTAATATTAATTAATACCTATTTTATACTAGAAAATTACTTACTCTGTTCAATTGAAATATCACACCTTTTAAGTTGAGCAATTAATTGTTTTGACGATGAAATGTGATTCCTAAGGAAGTTTGTCAACATTAAAATACAATATTTTGTTATAAAACAAGTAAAATGGGTTGAATTTGTGCGATTTAGTGTTGCGGAGTAACTCCGCATGCGCCCGCTGCCGTTCCACCGGTGAAGCGCCCGCTCAAGGGTTAATTAATGAAGTTACGGATTTTTGGGCAGGATTTGTGTTTACTTTGGAAAATTTTCGGGACAGGATCATTCTAGCGATAACAATTAAACGAGTGTAGCTTAGCGAAACTTGCGATCGGCTGCGAAAAACGATTGTGCATATTTGCTGAACATGAATAAACAGCAAATCCACTTTCATGAAACACACAATCGGCCGCAAATACCTTGCCAGAAGGTGATAATTGTGCTACTATCGGCCACAGTGGTCGGGTAAAAATTGTGGTTTTACTCATTGATTCCATTTCTAAACTAATTCAGATGTCAATAAATCTTATCTGAAAACATCTTCATTGTTCATAAATAAGCAAAAAATTTGTATGTTTTCAAAAATAAGGAATCAGAGGCTTTTAAATTAAAAATTTAAGTACATAGTTATTATTTTATATAACTTAAGGAATTTGGTTTGGGAGTTAGAGTGATCTCCAATAAAGTTGTACACTTTATATTTTTAAGCTAAGAAAAACTATTCTTTATGGTTGTCATTATGAAACTAAATTTATTTTTATTTTTTACTGTACTTTAAAGAGCTGGAAAAATAATCAGTTCTTGCCTTTGAAATAAAATAACTTAAAATAAAATAAGAAGCCTAAAGTTTATAAAAATACATTAACATGTTGATGAATCATGACAGTAAATTGTCAAAACAATAAATATGCTGTTACATATAACTAAACAATAACAATAACAGAATAATTAAACAATAACTTTTTGCCGTTTTTATGAAAGATAATATTTTACTTATATTATAACTAACAATTAGATCTAGTTACTAGTTTTTATTTTTATTTTTGCATTGATTTTTTTAGTGTTTGCTTTTTTAATTGTATATAATTTACAATTTTTCACTTAAATTTATTTATTAACAGTTGGTCAGTTGGTCCTTATTACGAACAATTATATTTAGTATTGTTTTATTGTAATAAAATAAATTTGTTAATGAGCAATTCCCAAAGCTTAAGGGAAGGCAAAAATCCCGTCCCGTCCCGAATTCAAAATTCAATCCATTCCATCCCTAGTTCTTACTCAAATTTTTTATTAGTATCTGTAATACTAATAGATACTAGTGATACTTTTTATTAGCAGTGACTTAATTATTAGGTTAATTGTTTGGTTCCTTTTCTTTTAGGTATATAGAGAAAATATTTACTCAACTTGAAGAGTTCCGAGCATTTGAGTTACTTCGCAGCGGGCTTGATCGTTCCAAGTACCTGCTTGTAAAAGAAGCAAAGGTCATAGCTATGACTTGTACTCATGCTGCATTGAAGCGCAAAGAGCTGGTGGATTTGGGTGAGTCCAGAAATGAGGTTGAACAATTTGCACATATTAAATAATTTTCAGTTTATAATTTTTTAGTTGACATCCTTTTAGTTAAACTTTATTTGCCTCGTTAAATGCTAAATATTTAAGTGTGAATTATTATCATTATCAGTATGAAACTGGGAAACTGAGGTGGTGCCTTACCCCAGTAGCCAGCCTGAGTTTTATTTCCATCCGTTCTTTATGCCCAAAGGCCAAAGACAGTGTTCAAGTTGTTCAAAGATCAATTTACCTTCATCAAAAAAGCACTTGTTTCATTATCTTAAGCGAAAAGGAATGTGAATTAACTTATCATTAATTAAAAGCCATAGAACCTTTTTGTTATGGAAAACTTAAACTTACTGTATAAACAAGCAAGAAAGTGACAGGCTTTATGTAAATCAATAATAATTCAAACTTTATGAAGCATTATGTACCTTACCAGTGGCGGCTCGTGTGTAGGTTCAATGGTTCAGTGAACCCCCTAAAATAATCAAAAACAATACATTTTTTAAGTAAATAGCAGTAAAACCCATTGTTAAACATACTTTTACAAACAACATGGCAAAAAAACTATTTTTGCGTCCGGGCGAAGCTTTCACGCAACGCCGGCAGATGCGTGGTTCAGTTCGCCGAGTGAACCCAGCTGGCTGGGCGAGGGGTGTGGGGGGAGCGGAGGGGGGCTTGCTTGAAAGCAATGGAGCTACCGCTAATGCTCTCTGCTAGCGGCGAGCCGAGCGCTGACGACATTGGCCGACGTCTTCTGAAAGAGTAGTTCTTTCCTAACCACTTCTGTTTTTAGCAGCACCCTACGGAACGCGCGCTGTAAAGCTTGATAATGTTGTGTTAATGGTTCAGGCAATGTTTAAGTTTATTTATTTAAATATTGTGTGATTTCTATGTTGTTTTTAGTTATAAATACGTTTATTTCAGTTATGCGATTATGCGTTTTATTTTTAGCTCTGATTATTGAAAGAAAACAATCGGCGTAGCGGCCGCACCACAGCTTTCTGTAAGAACAGTAATTAAGCTACTGAGCAACGGTAATAACGATATTTAATTAATTTTGGATTTAACATTTATGTACATAGTAGCATAATACAATTTATCATCAAAGGTATAGTGCCTTAATCCTATAGACTATAAGCATTACACTCGTGTATAAAAGCAGGTATGTCAAGAATTGCAGGCACTACGATCTTGTAAGCATTTAACGTTTTTAAATACTGATTGGCTTAAGACAATAGCTCTAATATAATACATTGGTATCTTGTATATGTTATTAACTCTGAACCCCCAGTACATAAACTCACGAGCCGCCACTGTACCTTACAACCAAAATAACTAGTAAAATTCGACCTTATTCAGTTTTTGTAAAATGCCATCGGTGTAAGAGCCGAGGAATAAAGCATGTCTATAGAAAACTGGTTGACCGACCACCGGTTGAATTTGGAATTACTAACAACCGTCCATCCGTGCAGGGTTCAAGTACGACAACATCCTGATGGAGGAGTCGGCGCAGATCCTGGAGATCGAGACGTTCATCCCGCTGCTGCTGCAGAACCCTCAGGACGGCTTCAGCCGACTGAAGCGGTGGATCATGATCGGTGACCACCACCAGCTGCCGCCCGTCATCAAGAACATGGCGTTCCAGAAGTACAGCAACATGGAGCAGTCGCTATTCACGCGCATTGTGCGGCTCGGCGTGCCCACCGTGGACCTGGACGCGCAGGGCCGCGCCCGCCCCAGGTACTCACCATGTCAACGCGGTGTCATTTAGCGTCTCCAATTCTTAAAATAAAATTTATTAGAATATACTATTGTAGAGGTGTGCGGATAGTGATTTTTTGGATCGGATCGGATAGCTTATGTTCGGATCGGTTTCGGATCGGATAACAACAGGTTCGGATCGGATAATACCGGATTCGGATATTTACAGCGCGGCGTAATGAGCAGATTTAAGTTTTCTCAAAAGCCTAAGGTAATTGCAAGGAACTACCATATCATCCTAATGTGTAAGGTAAGATTTGCCTTGATAGGGTTGAGTTGTTGATTGTTGTGATATATTGTTTCCAATATAGGCCAAATGTCAATTATTAAAGTATGCAAGGGTTCAACTAAATATCTGTTGAGAATTTAGAAATTTGTTGATTCCCCTTAAGCATAGGTAGTATATAATTAATTGAATAAGCTTATTAGGCCTAAATCAATTTCAGGATTTGCAACTTAAAAAATCCTTTTCCAATGCAACATAAATTTGTTCACTATTAGGCCTCTGTCTTTTTTGTTCATTTCCTTAGCCTATTTGATCAGAAACTAGGCCTAAGTGACTAGACAAAAGAATTAAATATAAAACTTGATTCACCAATCACCTCATATTTGAAGAAAGCTTTACATTTTTATTTATGCACTAATGCCTGACAACCTAGATTTTGATTCACTACAATAACACTAAAAAAACAAAATAAGTCCGAGCAGTAAACTTAACCTAAATTTCAAGATAAGTTTCAAATGTTTAAGTTTCGGTATTAAAGCTTGGTCATTTAATTAGAACAAAGGTCTATTTGTTTTATATCACAAACAACAAGCTAACTCACTAATTATTTTCATAGACGTAGGCTGTCAAGTCGCATTGTACTGTTATCTAAGAAAGTCCATTTTAAAATTTTAATCACGTATTGAAAATACGGCCGGCCGGCTTTGACTAGGCTTAAATCGTCAAAGATAAATATTTCAGCAAAATAAAAACTTATTTGTGATCGTTCAACTTTCTATTTCTAGGTAGGTAATTGTTTAATTGATAAATAAAGTAAGAAGAAAGACGTTCTTGAGTTAATTCAGCTTTTAAGCAGACGACGACATTCAAAATGAAGTGATTTGGAAAGACAAAACAATTAATGATTAGGTTTGCCAAATCTTTCACAGCCCAAATTATTGTAGGCTTTTTATTTTATCGTATCGACAGGCCACGTAAGATATTTACGGCCTGAAATAGTCGTACGAAACATCAACACGACTATTTGTTTATGGGGTATTTACGGGATATTTCGTTTTGGAAATTCAAGACGACTGACCCGACTGACTTTTGGACATTGTCGGTCAATGGCGAACACTGATTTGTCTTGATTGCGATTCTCCCTCATACCAATCGATGTTTCGTCGGTAACGGATACTAATCGAGACAGAACTATTACAGTTTATTCTACTATTTGTTAACTGATTTAATGCTACGATACAAGAATTTATCTTAAGAAAATGTTTGTATCGTGTCGGGTATTGCGCAGTTATCTGATCGTATACAACGATCACGATTCTCGATCTTATCACGAGTCGCAATATCGGCAACCGAAATACATCGCTTGATGCATACCACTACATAATCGCATTGTGTTGAGGCGTTGTTCTAGCCGCTATCGCAACCGTCGCATTTCAAAGCGTCGTTTTTGCTCCGCGATGTTTTCTGTCACTAATGTACTTTCATCGGCAGTGACTTCTTTTGTTTGGAAGACTTTCCTTACTTGAAAATTTGATCTTACTTTACAATTTACCCCAAAAAATGCAGTCTATCCGATAGAGTCGGATATCTAGTCAGTCTTACCGGATAGTTATAAAACCCTCGGATCGGATTCGGATATCCGATCCAATCCGAATCCGATCCGAGTTTTCGGATATCCGCACACCTCTATACTATTGTAAAGATAAACAGTTGTCTTCATTGCTTCTTCAAAACAGTTTGTGCTCACTCATTTCAAAGATATTTGTCATTAAAGTTAGTCAAAAAATTCAACAGAATGTCTCTTCAGAATGTGTTAATGTATTCAAATTTCGGATTTGCAATAAATATTCTAATATTATTTATCGTTAAACTGTTATATTAAATCAAATTTCATCTCAAAAACTGTATGTGCCAAATGACACCGCACAGAGTGTAAATTAGGCATACTGTGGTGTAGGTAGAGAACCCTCTTACTTAAAGTGGACAGATATTTTTAAACAAACAATAATATTTTTTGCCAATTTAGTTATTTTCTGTAAAACAGACAGAAGACACTTGTCCCTCGTTGGTTTATCTGTATATCTTTAAAAGCCTAAGTAGCCACACTACTTGTACTTTGTCCAAGATAGTGCCTACCCTAGTTGTGTCCGTCATATTTAAAAAGTTATGTATTCCATTTTAAATATTTGGCAGTAAAATACAATTTCAATGAACTGCTACTTCCTTTATTTACTTTGTTTATTGTAAAGGAGCATCATAAATTTTACTTCATTAACTGTAATGCTTCAAGCTTACAATGTATTATGACACCAACACAATACTTTTTCCCCCACCTGCTAAGTTTAGGCGCTTTTTACTCCTTGTAATGGATGATTAAAGTAATAATTTGTTTCCCAGCGGAATACAAAGTAAATCCATAAGAATAACTTTGAAATAAATAATTCAAAAATTAGAGCGTCTTCAAATTTCCACGCACACATGCAAATATGCAGCTCAACAAATACAGGTGCTAACCGCTGACTTACTGGCAGGAATAATCAAATAAGAATAACATTAACAACAATCAGTTGTGAGGACTTCTAAGAATTAAGCATCTAAGAATGTTGTAGCAATTAGCTGTCTGCTGGTGCATGAATGGTTGCAGCTACCCGGATGCAGGCGCTAAAGCAGATAAAAACATAATAGATATTTTTTATTACTTACTGTTAATAAAATAAATGTTCATGGTCAGGATATTTATTATGTGCTGGTGTGGGAAAAATGTTGTGGTATTTAGAGAGTAAAGAACATTGTCTCCCTTGTGAAAATTGTCGCCCTCGCAAGCTCGGGCGCCAACATTTTCACTTTTGAGATAATGTTGTACTTTGCTCACTCAACACACGAATAACTATTTATTTCCATGATTATTCACACGGTGTATGTTGCAGCATATGTAACCTGTACAACTGGCGGTACAAGAAGCTGGGTAACCTGTCGCACGTGGAGAGCTGGCCGATGTACCGAGTGGCCAACGCCGGCTTCGCCTACGACTTCCAGCTGATCAACGTCGAGGACTTCAACGGCGTCGGCGAGTCCGAGCCCAGCCCTTACTTCTATCAGGTGTGCAACAATCAACCGTGCACATTGCCCTCATACCTAACTTATACTTCAGACAAAAGTTAACTGACATTTAAATACACCCATTTACTGATTTTAGTTTAGGTCTTTGTGAAGCATAGTCAACTGGATGGGAACAAAATTTAGATATAATTTTTGTAGCTTCATACTAAAACAAACTATATTAATTAAGATCATGATTTTTTTCATTGACAATAAGTGTAAAGGAGTAAAATAGTAACATCATAACAGTAGGATAGTTGATTTTTATCTTCTGTTAATAGTATGCAAGATTTTTTGCTTTCGTACAGGTCCCTTTATCCATAATCTAGTTTTTTTAATAAGGGTATTTTTAAATGTTTAATGTTCGTAAAAAATAATTTGGATAGGTCAGAAAATTCTCAGCATGAACATGGCTATAATACATGGTTTTCCAAAGACT
The DNA here is from genome assembly GCA_035578135.1 of Flexamia atlantica. Classification (NCBI taxonomy): domain Eukaryota; kingdom Metazoa; phylum Arthropoda; class Insecta; order Hemiptera; family Cicadellidae; genus Flexamia; species Flexamia atlantica. The sequence goes on from JAQJVK010000001.1 coordinate 231,116,235, forward strand.
TCCAATATCCGAGACACTGTTTGACACTTTTTTCAAAAAACTCTACTATATATGGGAAGAAAACTTTATAACCATTTGCCAAGTAATTTAAAATCCATGGTTAGGGAAAATAAGTTTAAAAAAGAATTAAAATTGTTTTTGATAAATAAAATGTTTTATTCAATTAAAAAATCTTTTTATTTAGGCTAGTTTTTAATATAATTTTACTTTTCTTATGTTTGTGGGAGCTTTTTTTCTGCACTATCAGTAGTAAGGTATTTAATCAAAGTAGTGTAAGGTTATTGATTTCTTATTTTAAGACCTTGACAATGTCTATGTTCTATGCTAGCCTCACTAGCTTTGTAAGAATGATTGGACAATAAAGTGATTATTATTATCATTATTATTATTATTATTATTATTATTATTATTATTATCATTATTATTGTTATTATTTCCTAATTACTTGATTATTGTTTCTGAAATCCTTCAGAACCTGGCGGAGGCGGAGTACTGCGTGGCTGTGTTCATGTACATGCGGCTGCTGGGCTATCCCGCCGAGAAGATCTCCATCCTCACCACGTACAACGGGCAGAAGCACCTCATCCGAGATGTTATCAACATCCGATGTTCCAGCAACCCTCTCATCGGCAAACCCCACAAGGTAAAATGACTTGAAAGTGTTTTTATGACACCAAAATAGAGGTGTGCGGATATCCGAAAATTCGGATCGGATTCGAATCGGATCGGATATCCGAATCCGATCCGAGGGTTTTATAACTATCCGGTAAGACTGACTAGATATCCGACTCTATCGGATAGACTGCATATTTTGGGGTAAATTTTTAAGAAGGATCAAATTTTAAAGTTTGGAAAGTCTTCCAAACAAAACTAGTCACTGCCAACGAGAGTACAATGGTGAGAGAAAACATCGCAGAGCAAAAATGACACTTTGAAATGCGACGATTCGCGATTCCAGCTTGAACAACACCTCAACACGATGCGATTATGTAGTGGTATGCATCAAGCAATGTATTTCGGTTGCTGATATTGCGACTCGTGATAAGATCGAGATCGTTGCATACGATCAGAGTATTGCGCAATATCCGACGCGATAACGAACATCCTAAGATAAATTCTTGTATCGTAGCATTAAGTCAGTTAACAAATAGGTACATCCTTTATTAGTTCTGTCACTGTCATGATCTCGATCAGTTTCCGTTACCGACAAAACATCGATTGGTACGAGAGAGAATCGCAATCAAGACAAAATAAAGAGTTCGTCAATTACCGCCAGTATCCCCACTCACAGTCGTCTTCAATTGCCAAAACGAAATACCCCGTAAATACCCCATAAATAAATAGTCGTGTTGATGTTTCATACGACTATTTCAGGCCGTAAATATCTTAAGTGGCCTGTTGATACGATAAAATAAAAAGCCTACAATAATTTTGGGCTGCCAAAGATTTGGCGAACCTGTTCATTTCATTGTTTCTCTTTCCATCGCACATCGTGTTTGAATGTCGTCGTCTGCTTAAAAGCTGAATTAATTCAAGAATGTCTGTCTTTCAATTGTATTAATTTATTTATCAACTAAGCAATTACCTACCTAGAAATACAAAGTTGAATGATCAAAATTAAGTTTTTATTTTGTTGCAATATTAATCTTTGACGAATTAAGCCGAGCCGTATTTCCAATACGTGATTAAAATGGACATTCTTAGATAACAGTAAAATGCTGAATTGACAACCTACGCCCGTGATAATAATTAGTGAGTTTGTTTGATGTTCATTTTCTAAAACAAATAGACTTTTATTTGTTCTAATTAAATGACCAAGCTTTAATATTTAAACCTACAACATTTGAAACTCATCTTGAAATTTAGGTTAAGTTTACTGCTCAGACTTATTATTTTATTATTTTGTAGCGAATCAAAATCTTGGTTGTCAGGCATTAATGCATGAATAAAATGTAGAGCTTTCTTCAAATGTGAAGAGATTGGTGAATCAAGTTTTATATTTAATTCTTTTGTCTTATCACTTAGGCCTAGTCACTGATCAAATAATTTATTGATTTATGAAAAGGAAAAGAACAAAAAATACAGAGATATAAAAATGAACAAATTAAGATTGCATTGAAAAATGAATTTTTAAGTAACCTAATTCTGAAATTTATTTAGGCCTAATAACCTTGTTGAATAAAATACTAACTATGCTTAAAGGGAATCAATAAATTTCCAAATTATTAACAAATAATTAGTTGTACCTTTGCATACTTAATTGACATTTGGCCTGCATTGAAAACAATTTATCTGAACAATCAACAACTCAGGGCTATCAACAACTAAGGCAAACCTTACCTTACACATTAGGATAATATGGTAGTTCCTTGCAATTACCTTAGGCTTATGAGAAAACCTAAATCTGCTCATTACGCCGTGCCCTAAATATCCGAATGCGGTACTATCCGATCCGAACCTGTTGTTATCCGATCCGAAACTGATCCGAACATAAGCTATCCGATCCGAATCCGATCCGATCCAAAAATTCACTATCCGCACACCTCTACACCAAAATAATAATTTCTTCTAGAATATATCATAAAAAATATGTATCATTTGTGGTTTACATGAAACCTATTATTGCCAAACCCACTTTCCTTATTATTAAGGTAACGGTTACTTTGCTCCCTAGTTTACTTTGATTCCTCCCTGGCAAGAGTTTTGTTAGCAATGTCGTCTAGCATTATGATTCACCTAGAAGAGGGAAGTACCATGATAACTATTTAAGTTTTCAATCTATAAACATTCAGATTCAGATTCAGATATTTTAATCGCGCAAGAAAAGATACGCACAAAAAATACGTGATGTATAGTTGTTGGATTTCCTCACAAAGACTTCACGTCTCCATGTGGGGAGATTCTTTGCTGTCATACAATTTTTCTAAATTCACTTGGCGTCTGTGAAATATAACTTTTTGGACACATTGAACACAAAACAATATTGACTTACTAACTAAAACAGTGTTCCCAACCTTTTGATGCTCGCCTACCATATTTTCAATATTTTGGCATACCATCGCAAGGACCCCCTCCTCCCATCACAGAAAGAATGTGTATAGTTGCCCTTTGGTGTTTTTTTTACCAGCTAAATTTATTTAATTTTTCTTCTCAATGTAAATGTTTAGATCGTATTTTGATTATAAGGACATTTTGACAAATTATGTGTTCAGTTCAGCTCTGCTCAATAATTTTACAGTAAGTAATATAGTCTTACATTGATTGCACAGCTCAGGGGCTAAAAACATGGATAATATTCAATAATTTTATAGTCATTTTGGCGAAAAAACAGTATGAATTCCAATATGAATTTCGTTAATGTTAAAAAATGTTTAGATACATAGGGGAAAATAATTTCTGTCTGTTATTTTTTAAACTGTACATTTGAAAAATGAACATAAATAAACAATTCTAAGTCATTCACTTATGCTTATGTTGTATATTTAAGCATATTACAAAACTGTTTACAACAGATCGACATAACTAGACTGTACGCTCAAAGTAGAAAACACATTTGGTTAGTAAATCGTACGCAACTAACAAATATAGTAATATCACCGAATTAACACTGTGGTATTTTTTAATGGAAAGAACATTTTTTAATGCCAAAAGTAAGAAGAATTACTTTTGAAATGAAAGAGAAGCAATATTTCCTAAAATATGGTACGAAATTGACATATTATGACCAAAAAAAAATACCAAAAAAGTTAATAATGGTATAAGGTATTAAGTGTGACTTTACTATTCGACGGGACAGCATTTGTTCGGAATCGTTGTATTTTATTTTGTACTACGTCTTCAATCTCTTGCGTACCACCTGAAAGCCCTTCGCATACACCAGTGGTATGCGTACCTACGGTTGAGAAACACTGAACTAAAATAAAAACAAATAGTCAAAATAAATAAAAATATTCTTTTTTAATGAATCAACCAAAAAGCTCGAAGCCACAAACAAAAGGAAAAGAAATTCAGTGAAGTTTAAAAATGTATTAAATCTTGTAATTTGAATGGATCAGTGTTTCCGCCGCCCCATCGTCCAGGCCCTGCAGCCACTGCACAACCCTCCTCTTGACAACAGCCGCACTCTCCCTCTCAAGCTCTCTTATTTCTTGTGGCAGGTTGTAATAAAGTGTGTGAGCTATATGAAAGGGCAAATTCTGTTGAATCTTACACTTAAGTTTGGGAGCTATAATTCTGTTATTTGCCCTATTCCTAGTCGAATATGGATGTTGAATATTTGAAAACATTTTGATTTTGAGATTTTGAATTAAAATGATTAAATTTTTTAGGAAAAGCTTTCTTAGCTCATCCTGAAAATCCTGAAACATAAGTTGGATATCTTTGATTATTTTTTCAATTTTTTCCATTAAAGGTCTTTGTGTAACTTCAAGTGGTTGAAGAATTGAGGAGGACACTCCACCCTATGCCAGGACTCCGTACTCCAGTATTGACTGCACATAAGCATAGTAAACACTCCTGCAGTGGTCCACAGTCAGAACACAACCGAGCCACGAGAACTTGTAGATCATGCGCCTTAATCTGTGTTTCATATTTTGAATATGAGGCACCCAGCTTAATTTATTATCAATGATTACTCCTACATATTTTTCGTTAGCAACCCATTCAATCGTCTTGCAACCACAGTCCATGGACTGCAGTCCACCGCAGGAGTGCATCTCAAAATCCTCTGACCTGGATCTCTTTAAGATGAATCGGTAGACATTTAGTTTTAGTTACATTTAGAAATGAATAGCTGTGGTCAAACCAGTTCTTTAACTTGAACAGGTCTAAGGATTCCTGGCCAAAAGAAAATAAAAATAAAAATGGCCAAAGAAGGGGCTGAAAAGGCTTCCTGTGGCAGAAGGAAATAGTGATGATATAAATAAAAATAATGATGGCAAGAACAAGAAAGAAAAGGACTGATGAATCCCTTACTGAAAGTCAAAATCCAAAATAAATTAAAGGCATAATAAATAAAAACAACTAAAGAATTTTTTTCCTCCTAAAACTCTCTCTCTCAGAGTCCGGAAAAATTTAGAAACATCGAAGCTTGTTGGTTTGGAAACCAATAAGAATCTAATAGACCAAAATTATCTTCTCAGAGCTATTCATATACAAATTCAAAATCAACTTTATTCCTGATAACAAAAAACATATATTACAGAAGTGAAATGTCAACAGAATTTTAAATAATTTCCAAGAAGACTTCATATCTGTGTTTGGAAAAAAATTGGAATCAGGCCGTCTTAAATAATAATCTTAACTACATAAATAAAAAAAATTTCTTAAGAGATAAATATATTATTAGCTTATTTCAGACAACTTTCATCGTATCTCCTTTGTTCATTTATACGTAATTGAATGATTATAACTGTATACTATTATCATTGCACCAAAACAACTAAGGGTTCAGGCAAAATGAATGTTGTATGGGGTGTTGTAGGTGACGACAGTGGACAAGTACCAGGGCCAGCAGAACGACTACATTCTGCTCTCGCTGGTGAGGACAAAGGCTGTGGGTCACCTGCGCGACGTTCGCCGTCTCGTCGTGGCCATGTCGCGAGCCAGGCTCGGACTTTACGTGTTCGCCCGAGTGGCCCTCTTCAACAACTGCTTCGAGCTCACACCCGCCATCCATCAGGTATGACCCCTAACTTGAAAAAAAAATTTGACTATTACCTCATGTCTATCTTTCCTCCTACCTGTTCAGGTTTCATTGACAGGAAAGCCTGAACCCATTTCTTTCTTTAAGTTTTAATCATTTACCCTTAAAATATATGTTTTACTGCAAGGAGACAAGGGCTTTCATTGTTTGTGTTCGAACTATTTTTTATAAGTATGTCAAAAATTATCTTGTTTTCACTTTAACTAAACCAAAAACAAATCTCAAACATAGCAACCTCTTATTTACCAGTTTTTATTTTGTGCAGAAAACAGATATAGTTTAAATCGATTCAGTTGTTCTTTTGTTACTCTTAGATCAAATCAACTGATGTGTGATGTGTAGAACCTTTGAATGATATCATGAGCTGTCAGTTGCTAAGCTGTCAGTTGCTAAGAAGAGTAATTAGCATCAACTAATATTTTTCAAATCCAGTTTCATCTAGAATTCACTCTCAACTCAAACTGGTTAACTAATTACCCTTGTTGAAATTCAAAATGCACATTACTAAAGGAATGCAGAGGGGCAGTAGGTTCAAGTTCCAGCGAAACTTTGCTTCGAATCTTGCTATATTTGTGCCTTCAATTATGTCATATTTTCTTTATTTGCAATCTAAAATATGAAGTTCCAAATCTTTTTTACGAATTTGCCAACCTAAAAGACAATAACTTTAATATATTCAATCATCATCCTGAGTGGGTAGGTGGGTAGTTGGGTAAATGGATAGATGGATAGATGGATATATGGATGATGGATGGATAGATAAATTCCAAAAAATGGTGTTTTTTGCTTCTAGGGCCCTTAAACAAAAATTATCATGGTCTCGGGCTTAGGTCTTACCATGAGACCAACAGTAATAGCTTCTTCCCTATTGGGGAAATTTGTTAAAATTGTCAAATTTCAGTTGTTTGGGGGAATTTTTTCTGTGCCCCTTGAATCTAAAAAAGTGGTTTTCAGAATTAAGTCTGTCAGTTTCTCTATGTGGTTGTGATTTAAATAGAGCTAGAGACAAAGCCAATGGTATTTGATGAAATTTAGCATTTAGGTATCAACCCCCGATACCCCCAGGATTATTACTGCTGTATTCCTTAAGTCTCTATTAATCTCCGGCCTCTGCCTCAGCTGACCCAGCGGCCGCAGCAGCTGATCCTGTGTCCCGGGGAGACGTTCCCCACGCAGCGCCCCAACTCGGCGCCCCCGCCGGCCGCCACGCTGGCTGTGCAGGACATGGCCCAGATGGCCACCTACGTCTACGACTACTACATTTCCAAAGTTCACGCCATGAAGACTGCGTTCTACGTAAGTTACCCTTGTTACAAATTTCTCAGATAAAAAATTTGCTTTATTTAGAAAATTTGTAAAAAAAGTTACTCTCTATGTACAGTAGACACCCTAATAAGCGACCCTAAAGGGACCGGACCTACGTCGGATAACTTAAAAGGTTAATTAAAATGGGTAATCCTAAAAATAAAAGCTCTATTGATTTAGGGTTCTATGTTCCCATTGCTGGGTATGGGAACGGAAATGCCGCAATTCCTAGTAAATGGTTGTTAAACCGATCTGTTCTCAAAACAGGGTCAGTTAAAACAATCTTTACTATTTTACCAGCAAGGACGGATAATCCAATTGTCGGTTAAAGTTAGGTCGGTTAAGAGGGGATCTACTGTATTCATGAAATTATATTGTATCAAATATGATTTACAATATTTCCATAAAGAATTTTGAGTAAGCCTTGTAAATATTGCTGAATGAATAGTCAAAAGAATTTCACTGCCCACGAAAGTCTAGAAACGTTTTTGCCGAAAAAAACTGCTAATTCGACTAAAATATAAAAAATTTTCTATAAAGTCAGTATGGTTTCCTCGATAAAAATTGTTGATGAATTTGGTAATCTTATAGACATAAAAAAAAAACAAAGCTGGAATTAAATAATCACGAGGCGCATAAAGTTATTTATTTCAGTTATATTTGTAGTAAAAACATAATTATTTTAATTGAATAATCGCGAGGCGCATAAAGTTATTTATTTCAGTTATATTTGTAGTAAAAACATAATTATTTTAATTGAATAATCGCGAGGCGCATAAAGTTATTTATTTCAGTTATATTCGTAAAAAAAATAATTATTTTAATTTTTAAATTGTATAGTGCAGAATTCTCTTTTTATATTGTGTGATTCTCTTACTTTTGATCTCAACGATAATCTAGTATTCCTTTAGCTTATGTAAAGACATTATAAGCTGACTATGTCTGTTACATATTTATTTGAGACCAACATATCAAGAACTTGGCCATCTTCCTATAGGCAGATTAGAGATTACTCTGTTGGCCCTTAACAAACTTGTCCCAATTGCTCGTCTCGTTACTATCTGATGGGAAACTGCTTTACTCAATTTGCACATGTGATGTGAGGTCTAACTGTACTCCCTTATCTTAACAACGCAAGCTCTCTTATCCTGCTGACAAGCTCTTCAAAAACACAAATTACTCACAGTATGGGTTTTCAACAAATAACTCAAAGTTTGGAGATGACTATAAGTATAAATTTAGAATGTGTCAAACTACTATTTCCCAAAATATACCATAGTTTACAGTAAAGAAAACGACTTAAAGAAGAGTACTCTTCTTCAACAAGCCACCTGACATCACATATTTAATTTCGTAAGGCGATTCATTGTGTCAAAATTGTGGGCGTCTGGCAAGTCGTAGAAAGATGGGAAGGTCTCTATTCCGAGATGGCGGGAAAAATATTGAAATTGCTTGAAATTTACCAGAAAAAGAGAAGCAACATAAAATATCTGCCATTAAAAAGCATTGGGATCTAAAAACGTCTGTTTTGTTTACATAAAACATGTGATGCTGATACTCGAATAAAAGCCAGTTTTCTGAGAAGGTATTTTGTACTATTATAAATATTGTTTGAATTTTCCTTTATTAGGGGCTTTTTGTCCCTTCAAGCCCCCATACTTCATTCAGTGAGTGTGTAAAGTAAAGCCCCTCCCCTTAAATAACATTTGTATAGGAAAGAACCAATCAGAGAAGAGGCAGTCCATATATTCCCAGGGATGGTTCACAGCCATTCCATTTTGCGATTTGAAGGGGAAAAATACAAACCATATAATATGAACAATAATTAAAGCAAATATCAATGCATTTATTTGTCTTATTAACTAGTTACTATTTTTTGTAAAGCTCACATGCATTTTAAGTTCACTGCAAAGAAACATAACTATAATTGGCTTTGTCAACAGTCAACCAGTTCCATATCCAGTTTATACTTAAGGTCTTCGGAGTACCGTAAGAATAACAACAGGTACTCACGTGACACAGCCTGTCAACATTAAATATGATATAGAAGGTGGGGCTTTAAACTCTCACTGAATGAAGTAGTATGAAATAATACTCGAAAAACCCATCACACTTTTTTTGAGTACCCCCATAAGAAAACTCCTGAAATGGCTTTAAACCTTTAAAGACCATTCTTTCATCAGTAAGTAAGAAGTCACAAGATATAGAGACTAAAAAATAAAATAGATTCAGTTTATTATTCTTTTTTTAAATGTATTTGATGCGTCGGTGTGCAGGATGCGCAGAAGGTGTGGACGGCGCCGGCCAGCCACCGCGTGGTGCGACCCCAGCGCAAGGTGCCGGCGCACCCCGGCGCCGACCTCGACACCGACAGCGAGGAGGAGCACGAGCGCGCCACCGAGACCGAGACCAACATGGAGACCGACTGAACCACCTGACTGACAATAAATGTTTTATATTAAATCATTCCCAGCCATTTATTTAATTTAATACCCTGCGTGATATGTTAATATATCTATATCATGATATTCTCCATAAAGCTAAGTTTACACTGACACTAAGCTAGTCGTCACTTGAACACGCTAATTACATTGTTGTTGTAACAATACAGGTGTACCAACTCCTCCGTTGTGTTAACACTTCATTAAAAAAAGTGACAAGATATGTGCTAGATATTATCATATGGTATACCTAAAAGCCAGTTTAAAAAAGTTATAAAAAAATCAAAAATCAGTTTTCCCTATTATTTTCTAGATTTTACCTCAGTGTACCTAACAGTGTTCATCTGGTTTTTATACTGGTTAGGTGCAATCTTGAGTGACGACACTAGTATTTGTAAAAACAAATAAAAAATAAGTAAAAAATCATGAATAGCTTAGAGAAAGTATGTAGTTTGTCTTCTCTAATTCTGGGTATCTGTCTCATATGTCCCTAGCATGTTTTTAGCTTCTTATTTAATGTAATGAACCATTGAAATTTAATTAAAATACTATTTTTTGTAATGATAAAGCTGTCCAAACTTTTTCTTTCTTTTAAATTTTGCTGTATTACTCCAGACACTAATATTCTCCTGCAAAACACAATTATTTTTGCAAAATGGCAGACCAAATCCCAAGGCTCTGTAGCAACAAATGTGTCTGAAATAAAAGGGGCGAAGCTGTTTGAAAGTCCGCCATGTCACATGTTTCAAATGTCATGTATTTATATAGTGTAAATTGTTTTAGTGCTTTTAATGATGTGATAAGTTTTTCACTAACACAGTCAATTCCCCTTCTGGGGTCAAAGACCAAGGATTTGGTTAATGGTAAATGTGCTTTTGCTCATCAACAGAAGGTTATTAGTTTCTTAGTAATTCTTTAACAAGTGATCAACTGATATAATTAACCAAATTTCCGACAGTCCTAGTAATTTAGAAAATATTAGCCAAAATATTTGCCTTTTATGCTTCTCTCAATTCCAAGAGATCAGTATTACATAAATTATCTCAAAAGTTTACAAACTTATTGAGAAACTTTTGTAAAGTATGCCCTAATGTAATCGTTGGCCCACTACCATGGACAGTTTCGAGCCACTTGGGGCTACTGATTAAGTGTTATATGATGTCTGTTGTATTAACGAGTCACACAAGTAAACAAGATGATAAATGGTCGACCATCTGCAGTAATGACGAGCTGAGATGCACATGGGTCGGTGATGTAACCACCACACAGGGTCAGGGTTGTGTTGTCAGTGTCCGAGCAGCCTCCGAGCTGGTCATGCGTCCCTCTCCCTCTACCCTCATCCTCGCGGCTGTCATTGGTGAGCATTTCCTCAATGATTTCTTTAAAATATTAATTAAAAGAATTTATTAATTATTAATATATGGTTGACATTTCTTATTAGTAGGGTGCTTAAGTAAGGAAGCTAGTAAATAACTTATAAGTGGTGGTGGGTTTGTGAAAGTGGTTGCTGAATAAAAAATGGTTGTAAATAAGTTTAATACAATACAACCGACTCTTGATAACTCTGAATAATCTGTAAATAAAATTGTTTTCAATCCCCTAGAAAAAATCTCCGTGACTAAAAACTATGTGTGAGTCAAAATAATTTTACCGTACAGTTGTATTTTACCTCTGTAAATCACAGAATGCAAAAATTACCTTTATAACTCAAAGTTAAATAGAAAAGTCTAATTCAATTCCACTCTACCAAGTTGAAGTTTTCCTCTGTATCTTGGTCCGGAAAAATCAGTTTTCAATGAAATATTCTACCATATTAAAATAAGGTAAATTTTTTGTTAGATAAAACTCTACTTCTTCTAAAAAAAAAGCAGGCTGTCCCAATAAGTTTTCCAGAATGCATTTTTTGCACAAAAAAAGTAATAAGATGCCTGATTATAAGTTTACTCAGAGCTCTGGGGGTAAATCAAAACCCTAGTATACAGGTCAAAGCATGTCAATGAGTCACATCTGGTTCAGCGTCAAAATTCTTAACCTCTCAACTCACAACATTTACCTCGAATATTATTTTTTTATTTCTGAATCTCAAATTTAGCTCAAATTCCCTTTGTAAGTCAAAATTAAGTAAGAATTACCTCTCTAGGTTGAACTATGCCTTAGTCAAACTACATGTAACTCGAAGAAATATTGTTGCCTTTTTCAGTTGTTGCCCTCAACAAAAATCAGTTTTTTTCCTATTATTTTCTAGATTTTATTACAGTGTACCTAACAGTTTAATTTGATGAAAATCTGACTAGCAAAAAACCTGGAAATTAATGTTGCCATCACTGCCATCAATCGCAGTCGTTGCTAATGGCAGACGACTATCATTATTATGTCGTATAAGATCTCGCTCTTAAAATAAATTTTTTTTAAATTGTCGTTTGCAAATACTGTCATTGTCTCTTGGTACTTTTACATTCACAACACAGTATTCACCTGCTGTATGATCTAGTGGCAGTATTGTAGCTGAAAAGTCTTGTCCCATTCATGCAGAAAATTGAGTCCATCTGCCACTTTGTTTATGATTCAACTGATATATGTCGGGGACCGAAGCTTAACTGAATTACGGATAAATTACCTGAACCTTTACGGATGAGATTTGGATAAGATGCATCACTACTACGTTAAGAGTTATCATGATCATTTTTTGAGTTCATTGCAGTTGTGTCTGAAACTTCAAAAATGCTCAACTCTGAAGAGAAAACCCACATTTTAACTATAATTATATTTCCCAGCCTTACCTTAAAATCTTAAAATAATAGTCACGTCAACACACTGATTAATACAGAGCAATTTTCCTCCGAGGGGCAGCTTACATTCTTTCCAAAGGATACAAGAGTCCCGTTTTTTTTTTTTAACAAAATCTCTTTGAATCTTGAAGACAACAGAATCTAACACTGGTTTATGAAATAAATATTTCATATCCTTTTTATTGATTGATTTATTTTGGCTTAAAATATTCATACATTAAAACCATATACCTAATCTCGGACAGTAATTACTCTTTTATCTTTTATGTTGTTAAAAAAATCAAACTAATCTTTTATTTTGTATGCTCAAATTTTTATACAGTGTGGAATTTATTTTATTTATTTATTATATTTTTATTTTTTTTTGGATATGTAGTTGAATGTTGAACAATGATACAGTACACCTTGGATTATCCGGATTAATGTGGCGGAATACCGATCCAGATAAACAAAAATCCGGATAATCCGAGGTCATTACAATATCGTCGCATACCTTAGCCCCTGCTAAATTGATGCTGCAAACGGTGTATCAAGACTGTACAACGTGTTAATCTTTCAAAATTTACGGGTGGGGGGGTAAATTAAGAGCTAAACTTCATAATTAATTATACGAATATAATGTTAACTTTTACCGTGCTTATTCGGTTTGGGTTTAGAATAAAACGCCAGATTAAAATATTTAATTTATTAAGATTAAATGATAATAACTCAAAATTGAAATAAGTTAATCTTGACCAAACTTAAACTAACTCAAAACTTATTACAGTAACTTATTAAGAAATAAAAAAAACACTTCAAATGACAGCAATAAACAAACTTGCAAAATTGCCGTAGGCTACGCCTTTGTTGATTACAGCTAGCGCCCCAAGTAGAAATCCAGAAAGCTACATTCACGAAAATGCTGGAATGTACTGTTTAGGCAATGCGGTTCCATAAATTATTGTGATTCCAAATGTGTACAGTAATGTATTTCATTTGCATTTTACTTTAAAAAACCCATTTCGCCCGTAAACTCGCTAAAATCATGTTTTTTTGCCGTGATTTTAATTTTTCAATTTCTCGGATGGACCGGTCCAGATAATCCGGGATCCGGATAATGTGGAGTCCGGATAATCCGAGGTGTACTGTATCAGGGTATATTTCGCTGTGTTTTTTTTTACCCCAAGAAAATCATATTTAACCCCTTTTTACATGGGAACCCAGTTTGATATGAGTTCCCACGAAACAAAACTAAATTAAATGTATCAAATTTAAAAGGAAAAACTTTCTACAAAATTTTATGTTTTGCTTTTATGATACTATGAAAAAAGAGATATCAGTCAAGAATTAATTTAATCCATATTATCTAATATGCAATCACATAATTATCATAGCTAAATTTAAAGTCTGATTACTCTATTTAGGCCAGTCATTCTACGAAAATTATGGGGAACCTAAAAAAACTGCAAGAAAACGTTTTTTGATGGAATTCTACTTAAAAAAATATGAATTTTAACATATCCAAAGTTTTCCAAAATCGGACCATGGGTACCTCACTAAAATCACGTTTCAAAATGGCGGCTTTTCCCACCATACAAAAATTTTTGAAAAAAGACATTCAACTGCATTTTGTATCAATGTTTTTCGAGATATTGACTTTAGACCGCCGCCAATCATCGTTGAGTGATTGGTTCTAAATTTTGACAGAGTTTACAATTTCGGCCGTCATCTTGGATCCGCCATATTGGATGTAAATATTTTTTTTCAAACGTAAAGATGGTGTTGTGATGCATCATTATGGACTAGATTTTTACCCTGAACACAATGCTGAAATCCATTTTTGAAAATATGCATTCGTTAAAAAGATGTGCTCAAATAAAAATTCATCCCTATACATTTCTTATGGGCGTTTAATTTTTTTAATAGTTTTTAAGAATCATCTCTTATATCTCCAGTTTTAATTAAAGTACATAGTTCGTTTTGGTCTTAAAATACTCAGTCATTTAACGGCTTTTATATGAGCTATTGATCATTGAAATCGGACGACTGCTGGACGAGCTATAAGGCTAAAATCGACCCATAAATCCATTTTTTAGAAATTTGTATTTGTCAAAGACGATATAAAAGAATATAACTCATCCTATTTTTGTCGGATTTCAATTATCAATATGTCAAATGAAAGCTAGTAGATCAGTGTGTGTTTCAAAACCAATCCAACTTGCAGACCATGTTTGGGACTTGAGATACAAATCTTTAAATAATTATGAAATTTTGAAAAAATTGATTTTTATGTTGGTTTGAGGTCTATATCTCACCTCAAACTCAAACGATTTAAATGATTAAGAGCTTAAATGAAAGCCAATAATAGACTGAGTTAATTAAAACATAAAACTGTTTTGAATCTCTGTTAGTATTCTATGTATGAGTCATTAATTATATAGCTTACAATTTACGAAAGTGAACAGATTTTATGGTAAATGAAGGTACATAACTCAAATTAAGTAAGTCCGATTTTAATGATCAATAGCTCATATAAAAGCCGTTAAATGACTGAGTATTTTAAGACCAAAACGAACTATGTACCTTAATTAGAACTGGAGATATAAGAGATAATTCTTAAAAAATATTAAAAAAATTAAACGTCCATAAGAAATGTTTAGGGATGAATTTTTATTTGAGCATATATTTTTAACGAATGCATATTTTCAAAAACAGATTTCAGCATTGTGTTCAGGGTGAAAATCTAGTCCATAATGATGCATCACAACACCATCTTTACGTTTGAAAATATATTTATATCCAATATGGCGGATCCAAGATGGCGGCCGAAAATGTAAACTCTGACAAAATTTAGAACCAATCACTCAACGATGATTGGCAGCGGTCCAAAGTCAATATCTCGAAAAACATTGATACAAAATGCAGTTGAATGTCTTTTTTCAAAAATCTTTGTATGGTGGGAAAAGCCGCCATTTTGAAACGTGATTTTAGTGAGGTTCCCATGGTCCGAATTTGGTAAACTTTGGATATGTTAAAATTCATATTTTTTTAAGTAGAATTCCATCAAAAATGTTTTCTTGCAGTTTTTTTGAGGTCATCGCGTAAATTGACTGGACTAAGTAATTTTTTCGGTGCTCTGTGTTAGAAGGCATTACTCCGTCGTCAATTACATTTTAATTTGAGCTAAGCATGATCTTGCTGTTGTTAACTGTCAAATTGTAATCACCACAGCCATTTTAATCTCAGAATTCAAACCTCCTTTTAAAATGTAAATACTGAAACTTAATTAGATGTTGACAGGGCTTAGCCTGAGGCATTCAAGGACATGAATAGGCCTATGAGTTGGCCAGGCTCATGACCTACCTTCATGAACGATTTAAGCCCAATCAGTCTGTTAGTTTTTGCGAACCCCAAAACAGAAGACAGACGGATGCATAGATACACACACTGAAGCCATCTCGTTTTTATAAAATTATAGATAGATATGTATGTTTTTGTGTATGTTTGCTCTTTCGAGAGACTTCAGCACATTTTCTCTCCAACTTATTTAGGTAAATCTAAACAATAAGAGCAAATATACTCACCTCCTTTAGGAATGGCATGTGTTTTGTGAATTATAGAAACACCCAGTTTAAATTAAAAAATTATTGAATATAGTAACAACCCCTACTTTCAATTAGGTTTTTTTTAACGTATGTATTCAACTAAGATAGTTTCATTTTATTTTATTTTAAATTTCAATGTATAGAAAATCATAGTGTGTGTGTTCAATTTTGGTCTCGAATTTTTGTGCAGTTAAAACAAAGAATAACATCAAGAAATATATTGGAGTTGGTTTTAAAACGGATCTTTCCAACAACAATTTTTCCACAGCCATGCTGGTCAATCAAAAATTAGATGGCCCAAAGGATAAGCCATGTCTAGCTTTTACAAACAAATTATGTTATAGCCGCAAAAACCTAACTAATTACATTTTTAAATTGTACTTGCGGTTTTCAAATATTAGTTTGGTTTTTATTACTTTTGTAGGCCCTTTATTTTTGCCTGGTATAATTGAAACATTTAAACTACAAGACCTCATAAAATTATTATCATTGAGAGTTTTTTTATCTGTTTGATTATTTCTCAGCAAACTTTTGTAAACAGTGTGGGTATTTTTATCGGGTCTAACACTGCACAGTAAGTAATTGTAAATCTGATCTAGTTTACTGTTAGTTTCAATTAAAAGGACCTTATAGATAACCGAGAGATATGAATTATTACACTTTGGACCAAACTTTGCTCCATTGATATGGTTCATTGACGAAGTGATCAAATATTGCTCGTTACACATTTAGACATTGTTTTCTTAAGAGATATGTTAGGTTCTGAAGTCATCTAATTTTAACCTTTGGGTCATTCCTTATCTCTGATTAGTACTGGTTAATTTTATTGATTATGCAAAAAGTGGCTATTTTTAAACCCTTGTGATTTTATTTAATACAATTGTAAAATAGATTTTATGCAGGAAAGAAGTTAATTCAACTATCTAAACACTGCTATAAAATCATAAGGTAAACAACCCAAATTCCGGTCGGTTAAGGTAAGACAGAGTTAATATTGTCTATGAATTTGAACCAGCTGCTCAGGCTATATTTATTTTGGCTAGTTATACCTTAGAATTAAATTTAATTTTCGATTTGTATATTTATGTCACAAAAATAAATTATATTATTTAGTAAAACATTGTTTAATGAAGACATAGTTATCCAACCTAGATCCCTAATACCGGTCGCTGCATTCCTAATACCGGTTTTCACATGCCTAATTGCGGTCGCGGCAAGAACGATGTTTTATCAGTTAATTTTCAAAGTAAAATGCATTAAATTGAAAGGTATATGTGGACTGTCGTGTGAATTACGTAGCAAAATATAATATATTATGAGCCAAGATAAACCTTTACCATCACCTAGAAATTTGCAGTATTTCGAATATGGATAAAAATAACATAGTGAAATCTCTATTGCCATGGTGTTTCGATGCATGACGCTAAAGCTACTGATGATTTATTGCAGTAGAACGTGTTTGATTCTACCTTCTATAATTCAAAAACTTTGATTTTAATCATTTCGTTCCTTAGTATTTTATTATGTTTGTGTAAAAGTATGCTCAAAATCATGAATGATCGTAATAAAAGCTTGGATAGCTCAATTTAGCTACTAGAGGTTTGTTGACAATCAGTACCTAAGGAAAAAGAAAACCAAGTTTTTAATCACATGTAAATATGTTATTGATTGTATTAAAACTATACATATAAAGCAAATTTTTGTATCAGATTGCAGAGCCGTCTATTAAAAGTACTAGTTGTAGAAATAATCAATTTTTGTGTCCTCAAAACAATGCGATTCCCCTCCGCCGCCAAGTCTAATATTTGCAACATCTCTACCCTACTCCTTCCAACCCAGATGAGCCAACAATACAAATATGATGTCTTAAGTTTATAATTTCATCATTAAAGAATTGAGTGTCGTTCAGTAGTGTTAGTTTTTATTTGTTTTTTTTTAACGAAATACGGGTGTAGTCGATAAAATACGTAAGTATGAAATGAAATGAAAAATAGTTTATTTCCATTAACAAAAAAGCAAATCTTTCATGAATTCATAATACAATAGTCGGTAATAACAAAGAAAAATATAAACTAATAACATAATTTAAACTTTAATGACATAGCATTGTCTATGAAAGAAGGTAAAAACCGAGGAAATAAGCCTTCATGGGCAGATTGCCTGTGCGAAGGCTTAGCCGATATTACAGTCAGCGCAGGTTAATTTATTTTGAAATGAATTTTTTCATAAAAAGCTAGTCTTTTAAAAACAATAAACAAATACATGGAGAATAAAACAACCGGAGCCATCCGGAGTATCCAAAAGGTAATGAGTTTTGTCCTCAAAGGACAAATCAAAATGAAACAACAATTACTGTAATGAATTTGTAAAGAAAAAACTTAAAAATTATCAATAACCGTAATTAGAAAGAATGAAATCCTAATTACGGTTGTGGCCATTAGTATCGACCGTAATTAGGAAAAAGTATAAATTAAATTACCTTCCCAATTACAGTCGCAAATGTTTAAGGGTTAAAATAATTTAAAACCTTAATTTTATTTATGTAATAAATAAATAAACTAATTGTTTTGAAGCTAAAACTTTTTGTTAAACACAATTAGTATTATTTAGCATTTGAAGCTTATTTAACTTACCTCGCTTCTAACAGATTCGCACAAGAAAGCAGCAGTCATCCAACGGAAATGACTTACTCAATTCTCCATAGCTTTATGAGTGATTGTTGCGTCAGCTAATTTTAAAAGTTTTTATACTCTATGGTAGATCGAAACTCGCTGTTTACATTAGCTCAAGGCATTACCAAATAGGACCGTCTAAGATTTTATAATGTTTAACTGATTGAGCAGTGACGACCAGCGATCGGTATTAGGCAGGCGACGGAATTTGGGTTGTTTACCTTACTTGTTTTATTCTAATAATTTATTAATGACAATTAACTGTATTAAAATTTGTTTATTGTTGATTATTATTATTATTTATTAGAGCCTATATATTTTTTAATTCAGTAAAACTGTGATAGTTGTATTCATAAAATTTTGATACACAGCATAACATAAGAGAGAGATTCGTTTAAGAATGTTTTCTAAATAACTTGTTGGAAATAACTTGTTTAAATAACACCTTAATTTATTACCTTAATTATCTTAATTACCGTTTCTTCATCTGATACCCCCTGGGGGATTGATGGCGTCAGATACTTTCACATTGAAACAAAAACTCACTAAAAATTTCACAATTCAATACATACAAAACTTTGGGCTGTGGATAGGCGCATTTGAGTTTTGTTTACTCCAAGTCAGCCAGGGAGTCAGTAAAAAATTCGCCAAAATAATATACAATCAAAATATATCTTTTTAGAGCTATGAAAAAAATAGTTTTCATGAATAGTTACCAGGGTGCATGAAGAGAGTTTGAAACTGTATATGAACAAATTACCATTTTGAACTGAGTGATACATAGTCATGGTCTGTGCAGCAACGGTGATGGTGGGGGCGGCGCCCCCCCTCTCCCCCATGTACGCAGCCATCTGCACCCAGATGAGCGCCTGCGATGCCCACTCTGGCCCTGTGTGCGCCGTCGACGCTGCCGGCATGCCCAAGACATTCAGCAACGCCTGCAGTGTCATGCTCGATAACTGTATTCGAAATACCAGTAAGTTTTGAATACTTACCGAAAATCTCAGGAAAGATCAATAGAAAATATATCATTACATACATACATTAGATACATTACTTCGAAATGTCGACCAGATGCATAAAACATTTAACACAAAATGGTTTTTGTTATCAAAATCAGATTTTGGTGTGCATCTCTGAACTGCCATACCTCCTATGAATTTGGGTGGTTCTCAAAATTTTAAAATCATTTCTTATCTAGTATAGAGTGCATGAAATAGGGCGGACAGCAAAAAGTGTAAACTCATCAAATTGTCTACTAACCCATAGTACACAATGTCAATTTTACGTCAAAAAGTGATCAATGATATCAAATTGACATCAAAGTAAAAAGTTGCACATCAAATTGATGTCAAAATGATGTAAATATTTTTACTTGCATCCTCTTATTTTTAAAGTGAAACACTGCCCATCAAATTTATGTCAAATTGATGTAAAATTATTTAATGTAACATTTTTTTACTATTAAAATACATTTAGCCTATATATAATAATAACAATTGATAGTTTATTCTCCACATAAAAATTGTGTAAAAACGACATAGATAAAAAAATGGTGTGATTAAAAATAAATAATTTGACAGTAAACTTTTACTTTCATTTTCAAATTACTAACTTGATAATTTCCAGTTAAGTTAATTTGTTCAATTTATTGTTATTGTTTGACTTAATTAGTGCCTAAGTTTTTTTTAAGATTAATGTTTCTATTTAAAAGAAGTTATTTATAAAAATTTGAGTATAATTGTTTTAGTTAAACAGACATCGTTTAAATGGGATAAAATTGATCATATGAGTCTAACATGGAAATTCAAAGAGAAAGGGTAGTCCTGTGAAATATTAATATTTGCATTTATTTTATTCTGAGAAGTGAAAGTACATTTGAAAGTGCTATTACTAATATACACATGAAAAAAATCATTCATGGTATTTTTAAGTAAAAGCTTAATTGAACTTATTATAAATTTTCAATTATTTTTATTCAACATTCTTGAATAAAGCATCTAAATTCACTTATTAAAAAAATAGATTAAGATAATTAAATAAACTATGTTAGTTTTTAAAATAACATGCCAAATAAACACAAATTGTATAGTATGTTCAATTTTGAAAATCTTTGTGAACTAAGTTTAAGCACTTTTCTCTCAATAGATATAAGTTGAAAAAGCCGGGAGGTCTAAAGTGTCATGACATTCAGTCCAAGATTCAGGGTCGCGGGTTCGAATCTAGCAAGGTGCATAATATTTTTGTTCTGCAATTCCGTTTTATAGTCATTCATTTAGCCCAAATAAATGTGTGTTTAAGTATAATTCACATATTTTCAGTTTAAAATAGATTTATTTAAAAAATGGAAGCTTGACATTGACATCAAATTGCAGTAATATTGACATCAAATAAATAGTGTGTTCTTTTTTACTTATATTCTACATAAATTTGATTGCCCTTTTTACCTCCAGTTTTTGTCAAAATGACGTAATTTTGATCAAATATGACGTCAATTTGACATCAACGATTTCATTGATATTGACATTTTGTACATCAATTTTACATAATATAATTGATGTACTTGTGCTATGTGGGAAACCGCAGCTGAAATGACTAAATGAAATGTTTTTAAATGTCAAAACATTGTTTCTGTTTTTCAGGGCCTTTTACATGTAAATTTGTGTTTAATTAACATATGATAATTTAATAATTTCACCCAAAAAAATTACCCAAAAAAATACTCACCCGCCCTTTGTGGTGTGCCGGCGACTACAGATCAAGATGCCTCTCCTTATCAAAGCACACGCTTCATTTGCGGCGGAACGGCGTTCTGTGACCTCTTTCTGCCACAAGAGTCTGATCGGTCGGAGAATTTGCTACGAGGAAGGATCTTGTGTAACCGGCCGGAGTATTTGTCGTAAGAGACAATCGGGTGTAATCGGATGGAGACTTTGCCGCACCAGATGATCGCATGTAATCAGCTGGAGAATTTGGCGCAAAAGATGATCATGTATGATCGACCGGATTGATTTAACCGAAAATAACGATTGCTTAAAATGTGCGGAAATTAAGCTTGGACTTTCGGCTTGAAATTAGTGCTCTTTTGTCTAGTCTTATGGGTTAAGCGGAATGTTGAAAACGCTAAAAAGATGTTGATAATCGCACAAGGCGTCATAGAAAATTCTAAAATTTCTTTAAACAATTTACTTTTTTGTAAAATAATGTTTCATTAGTTTTCAATTTATGCTTATTGACAAATTTGAGTTAGATAAAATGTGACTTTTTAAATCAACATAATGATTCACATAGAAGCAGGGAAGAAAGACTAACTTTGTCGAAAGGAAGAAAGACTGGGAGGGGGGGGGGGGGTTATGAACAAACTGGTAAATTACAGTTCCGGTACCTCAGTTTTTACAAATCAAGCACTTTAAAGAGCAATTCAATAGGAACATGTGTTGTAAACACCACACTTCTCTGTGAGTACAGGGACGTTTCAAAGACCTTTTAAGAGAAAATCTGCTGCTATATCAAATAAATTGAAATGTGTCAAAAAGTAATACTGTATGAATGAGTTTCTTGAAGGTAAAATTAAAGATCCATATTTAACTATGTTTCTGGAAACCACGATCTTATCTTGAACATATCTCCCTAGATATTTAGAAATTTAGTTCTTTTACAGTTATGTACAGGCACAAAGGATCAAAGGATATATATATTGTATGGTTTAGTTGCAAATGGGAGTGTGGCAAAAATGTGCAAAATGGGTGGCATTACAAACCTCTTTTTACAACTTATTACAATGAAATATTTTGTAAGTTTAAACATTGACTATTTACAAGTGCACAAAGCCAATGGTTTAACGCTTAAATAATTTTGAACATGGCATGGAATGGACATGACAGCACAGTAATTTGTAAGACAAACCTCATAATTCAGATAACCAAGCTGTTTTATTGAACATAATCAAGGATATAACTGGAGGCTGTACAAATTATTATAGCTCTACATGGTGAAGTGTTATTTCTATAACATTTATTTGGCTGTTTCTCATGTGAATGTATTGTTTACCCTGGCAATTATTCAAATGGCCTAAAATAATATTCAGTTTTACTTTAGAATCTCTATAGATTGAAATGCCAGAAATAGTTATTAAAATACTTACCACAATTCAGCAATCAATCAAAAATATTACTAATGGCTTGATTTGTACTTAATGTTCTTTGTTTCAGATTTTGCAATTGTGAGGAAAGGAGAGTGTTGATCAGACATTATCTTCATTTGTCAGTTTCTAGTCGCTTTATAAGTTACCAAATTTATTTTAAGAGTGCTTATTATACTTAGTTTTGCTTTAGTTGTTTTAATAATTTATGTATACGATAAATCCTTCGCCAGAATTTGATTCTTCTTAGAGTGTTTAATGTTAGCTTAATAGTTAAACATTTTCCATCCAAGTGTATATAAAGATGGTTTAACCAGATATCTTTGCTGTGGTATTTCCTTGTTAGAAATGAACATGCAACAGCAGTAGGATAAAAAAAGAAAAACTTTACCACAACCAAAGCAACTTCCGTCATATTTTCATCTCTTCTAAGCTTCTTCAGATCACCACAAAATTTTCAAGGTCTAAAGTACATCAAGTTTAAACTAAAAAGTTGCTACAGTTTTATTGTCAACTGACATTTTTAAGTTCCCAGACAGCACAATAGTTTTCTGAAAATATACTCAGAGCATTCCTATAAGCCTGCGGGTTTCTAAAGTAAGGGCTTTAAGACCGGGGGGGGGGGGGGGGTCTGGGGAGAATTTGAAAAATTAGGAATGTCAACTTGCGTTTTTAGGTAGGCTAGAGATATAAAAACATAAAATGGAACAATCTAATTGAGAAGGAAATTTTCCTTATTTTACGGATTCAGGAAAATAAGCAAATTTTTGCATAGGTGTAACTAGGATGAACCAAAGGGGGGGGTTACATTGGAGGGTATGGTCCCTGGAAAATTTTAGAAAACTAGAAGGAGGGTATGGTCCCTGGAAAATTTTAGAAAACTAGAACTATAAACTCCAATTGCTTCCATCAAGGGGGGAATTAGGGGGAGGGAACGTGGCAGCACAGTCCAGCGAGCCTGAACTGAGCAGAGTTGTAAAAAACCGGGTTTTTCCTGGTTTTCGGGTATTTTGGAG
The DNA here is from genome assembly GCA_035578135.1 of Flexamia atlantica. Taxonomy (NCBI): domain Eukaryota; kingdom Metazoa; phylum Arthropoda; class Insecta; order Hemiptera; family Cicadellidae; genus Flexamia; species Flexamia atlantica. The sequence continues at coordinate 231,139,887 of JAQJVK010000001.1, forward strand.
GACGTTTGGGGATTTTGCGGGAATTAAGAAAAAAACTGATAAAACTAGGAATTATATATTCCCACACAATTCACACAATTCTCATGTGCTGTGTGTGATTCTTACAACAACCTAGATAAAAAAAATAAAGAAATTAAAAAAAACAGGTGAAGACAAGGATTTTGGAGAACTGCAAGGATTTATGGAAATTCCAGGTATTTTATTTTCAAACAAAAGTAAGTCTTTTGTATTAAGCATGGTTGTATTGGTTGCAGTGTTACTAGAATACACGTATTTACCCAGTTTTCCGTTATTTTGAAGGGTGAATGGGAATATTGAGGGGGTTAATAAAAACTGAGTTTAACCGGGAATTTTAGGCTTGGGCTGTGGGGATTTACCCGACATCCTGAATACATCAAAACAGGGTTAAGTCGAGGATTTTACAGTATGATTTGGCTTGCAAAATTACAATATTCATACAAGATGACAAAAATAATTTGTTTTCATTGTACAAGAACAATACTTGAAAATTAAAAAACTTTATATGTACTTTGCAAGTTATTGATGTAAAATTTTCCATTTTATCAAGCAATTTTTGGAAACTACAGTACCTGCTTTTGTGTATTGTGAAAGTCTTGCAGTGGTTTTTCAGGTAATTTTCTGGTTTTTGGTACTTGCAGGGAATTTTTTTGGGATTATTGCCAAAAACTGGACAAAATTGGAAAGTTTTTAATGGAGTTTGCAGATGAAATGCCAGGTCTTATCTGGCAACACTAGGACTGAAGTACATCCGCCCGTTATTCCCGGAGTACCAACTGGCTCCAATAAGCGATTAACAAGTCAAATGCTCGCACCGCTTTTTAGTCAGCATCACCAATTTTGTCACAATCAATTTTGTCCTCTCAATAATCTTTAGTCTTTCGTGGTTTAAAAAATTTTTTTAGTCAAGGGGGGTTCAAACTCCTAAACTCCCCTCCCCTGGATACGCCACTGAATTTTTGTAGAGTACCATTTGCACAACAAAAGAAGTTACATTGTACAGACAGTTTTTTAATTTTAACGCACGCCGTATTTACAATCTTACATCATGTTATAATTTTAATAAAAACTCCTATTCTGTGTATTGTAAGCACTTAAAAAACTGGTTATTTACTCAGCAAGACATTGATCATCTGTTTCAGATTCTTTTTTGACACTGTAAACAATTGATTAATGTTGGTTTATTGTATTATATTTTATTAATTAAGTGAGTGATATTATTCCATCCTACAGTTTGAATTAATCTTCTTAAAATAACAAAGAAATGTTTTGCATGCTTTAAAAAACTGGTACTTGTCTTTATCTCTATGAATACTTATTGTATTTGTAACAAATTTATTTTTTAATACAACCACATTGGTAGCCATTTATTGAAGTTGATTTAATGTGATGGAAGCCTCAAAACTGGCCCTGCCTATGAGACTCCTAATTTGTTCATTACAAAACTGTTTATCATATTTTTATTTTTAAATTATCTAAATGCAAAGGAATATTTTTTGTTTTTTTTGGAAAATATTTGTTTGTTTTGTGCTTATTTTGCATTTTTTTCTGTATGTACTGCAGTTTTAAGTTAATTTATTTGGCAAATCGTTATTAAGTTGTAATAGTATATAGTATTTGTTTATTTTTGGGGTTTTTTGGATATGTACTGTAGTTGTAAGAGAATTTGTTTGAATCTGTAAAAAATTGTATATGTTTTGTGATGAATAAAGCTTTATTTCATTCATTCATTCATTCAGTTAAATATTGAAATTTCGTAAAGCTGCTCATGTTGTTTAATCAGTGAACACACACAATTTTTTCAGCTGTCATGTCTTTGGCACGACTCCTGTCTTTTACCCACTATTCCTAAACATGCGTGATGTTTTTTTTGGCCGTATGCATAACGTATATTTACGTCAAGAAATTATTTTAAAAAATCATCCTATGAATCTTCAAAAATTAATTTACTTCCTAGTTCCTAAGCAATTATGAGTATGGCGTTATCTGGGAATGTCCTACGAATATATTGTGCAGCTTTTCCTTTATCTCTAATATTAATTTCATAAGAATTTGTATATAGATTTAAGTTAGTTTCACTAGCACTAGAAGACTGTTAGCATAACCTTTTTTTTTTTAATTTTTCAAAAATGATAATTTAGAAGCTTACCATATTTGTTTTTTATATTCATACATAAGTCATCTAATATCTAGCTCGGTCCTTCTATAGTAATAAAAAGATAAGTACCAACTCTCATAATCTATCATGTCTTATCCATATCATTCCAGTATTTATGTATAATAATATGATAAATGTAGCATTATTGACTTAATTGTGGCATGCAACTTCTATTCTTGCTGTAATGTTGTATTTTGTATTGCACATGTCAAAAACTGTTAATTAAATACTTAAAATCAATTGCTTCTGCCTTTTGTTTGGTTTACATTCAATTTTCGGAAGCCCAAAGGGTAGGTACAACCCTTTAAATGAATGGAAACTGTGACACATTTCTTTAGTCGATACATCAAGAATTGAACTCGCTTTAAGTAGTCCCTCATAAATTCTCTGATAAAAAGGTTGCTTCTCTACCTTTGTTCTGGTTAAATTGTACATATGTTTACACAACTATGAAAATTCAGTTCTATTTTAAATTGAAGAGAGAGTAAAATGTCTTCCAACTTTAGAAACATTACTTGAAATGGCGACCTACTAAGGTACGGTACGGTAGGTATTTTAAGCCAAGTATAAACAACAGATGAGTGAAAGATGATTGTGGCGCGATCTTGTAGTCTTGTTACTGACTAAGGCCGACATGTTCCTTAATGGGCACATTCACTATGGGTGAGTTGTGATGAACACCCAGGGTCAGTGTTTGGGGGGCTCACTACCCTGGGGGTTTTATAAGCTAAAAGAGGTATCCTGGGCCATTACGAACTGGAACTGGAGGCGTCTGCATCTGACCATCGAAGTAAGTAATACAACTGGAACGCTAAGTATGGGTTCATGAAAGCGCATCATTGTGGTAGCCTTCCCCCACCACCATGATGGACCCAGCGGAAATAAGCTAATACATCGAATGGTGCGTGAAGTTGTTAACTCGCTCCTAGCCTTCAATAACACAGTTTAAGTACAATGATATTTATATATTCGGAATCTGCCTTAAATGCAGAATGCAATGGTGTAAATACATTTTACTTTTAATTTTAATTAGAATTTCCACAGTTAAAAAGAGTTAAGAATTATCACAATGTGACATAAAAAAGTTAATATGCGAGGAATTTTTTTATTTTTGTATCAGAAGAAAACTTTAAGCGTAAAAGCTGTAGTTAAAGATATGGTATTCAACATGTTATCAAGCAATTTAAAATAAAGAGTGCAGATATTTTGCAGTAGAGTTATTACTAGCGCGACGAGGTTGATTTTATGTCTCACCAACCTCCTCAGTCCAACAATTCTTTAAAATGTTTTTGCTACTCGATCATTGTAAAGCTCAATTAATGTTAACTTTTTTAATAGTTGATATAAGTTAAAAAATACAATCATTCTATAAATGTGATCATACATTTTATTCATATATAGAGGATAAATGTCAATACCAGTACTGGGCTGCCATTGAGTTGAAGAAACTAATTGAAACTGGGTCTCGGCTCCGTTGAATTAAATATTTTTTTGTATTATTAACCCTTTCCATAGGCGTGCGCAGGGTCCGGTCACCGTGGGTGCCGGGCACGAAAATTGCGCCCCCCCATTCACAAATCCAGCACCGCATCTCACAGTCGAAACCCCCCCCCCCCACTCACCAACTTATTGCGGCTCACTGCTACCCACTAATTATGATCATGCGTAAAGTCACTCTGCTACACTTTGAAAACTTCAACCTTTTGTACGATATTTCCTACTTAAGCAACTTAAGTAAATATAAATATGTATTGTTATGAATGAGACAATCGATCTTGTGCTATACATAGGCCTGGAATAACAACTGAAATATGTGTTAATGTTTAAATTTATGTTTCTATTATTGCTACGCATTCATCTTTGTACGTAATAAACAAATTCTATTCAATACAATTTCACACTGCAGACTTAATCAGGAGTATAAAAAATCTGATTTTTACTAGATGATTAGAGAACGGTTTCTTTGAGTACATGAGGTGAATAAAAAGGATAACATCAACAACATAGAAATAAGAAGACGATTGTACAACATAATACAGTAAAACAACAATTTATTTTACGAACAATCATCCCAAACGAAACAGTCGACAGACTGAGTCACTGAGTCCAAACCACCTTGTGTAGTTTTAAACTTTAAACTTGTACTAGATCTATGTCGTGTAGGGATGGCTGTGCACAGGATGTCTGAGAGTAATGGAATATTTTTAATATTTTACAGATTTATTCGCTTTGATCTTTACTCAAAACAAAATTATATTTTTATCCATTTATACAAGTCGGCCACATCAGCATTAATATCAGGGCTAGTCTCAGGAAAATTTAATGAGGTTCATAGTTTTTTATGAGTTAAAGTGAAAAATAAAGTGGCATCCTTTTCAAAAATAGTTCAACGTTGATCGAACACCAGAAAATTGATACACGATTATTAAGAGGTCCTTGAAGTCACTATACATTGGCGAGGTTTAAGGTTGATTCCTTAAAAGGTTCAAAATGAGTGTTAAATTATGTTTAAAACCCTTTAGGTACAGACAGGCTGACTGAATAAAGATCAGGTAATATGGCCTTTTGTCTAAATTTTATTCAAGAAACCTAATTTTATATTGTTACTTTACTTTTTATGTTTTGAATATTATTATTAACGTTCTACAGGCAAGCTTAATAAGTATCGGATATTTATGAGACAAAAACTCTATTAGCAAACATAAAAATCTTCAACATTGGGTTTTTGACAAATTAGGTGATTAATCAATGTTATTATTAGTTGTGATAAGCAACAACAAGAAATCTTACGACGTCTAAGTCAAAGCGATACTAAGTAAATGGGTTTTGATAAATTAACTTTTAGTCAAAATAACATCATATAAGTTACTCAAATTTACGTGAAATATATACCCTTGACCCGGACACAGCGAATGCGAAAAGCAGGAGCGACGCAAGTTTTGTTTAGGAAGTTCCCAACGTGTGACTATAAAATAACGGGGGCGATTTAGGTCGCGCTCCAACGCAAATCGTAACAAATAAAATATAAACCACAAAGATTCTCGGTGATATCATCAAAAAAGTGCCCGTACTGAAAACATTTTGGACAATCATTTTACTGAAAAAAATTAATAGTTTTTAACAAAAACAAAAACACTCATTGTGACTTACCTATGGTTCGATATTTGTTGACTTCTTCTGCCTTACTTTTAAGCGACGAAGCAAGTGAATTAGAATTAGAACTACGTTGAGTTGTCTGTATCCTTTCCTTGGCCTTTTTCCGAAGGCCAGAACCTGACACTTTTTCGACATATTAAAATTACGCTATAGAGTACTATTTAGCTCACTAATCACTAAAATAATAACTGGATAGTTTGAAATTTATAGTATTTAACAATTACCATCCCTATCAGCAGATTATGTGATGTGCTGACTAAATCTACGTGGGAGTGCTCTCTACAAATGTCAAGAACAGACTACAATTAATCTAAATTATTATCTACCTCGAAAATGACAACTGCGATATTACAATCATAATATTTATGATTTCGAGAGAGAAGGGGTATGTTCTTACATCTGGCCTCTCGTTTCTAGGAAATCGCGATTAGCGTGTGAACAAGCCTGAAAGACTCGGCTGAAATGATAACACCATCGCCGTCGACGACCGGCCGGCGGGGCGGCGCCGCGCCTGCATCGTCTTAGTCACCTGAAGTAACATGCTGCACACAAAATACTAATATTTTCTATAGTTTGTAAATTTACTATATTTTTATAAAAATATATATTTTTACTGGGCCATCATTTTTACTAAATTACTGGCTTATTTTTTATTTCTATATTTTTAAGTAAAAAATAAATTTTTTTGCTATTTTGGCGCCCCCCTTAGGCCGAGCCGTGGGTGCCAGGGCACCCACGGCACCCACTGTGGGCACGCCTATGACCCTTTCCTCTTGTATGTGACATGAATTTTTTTTAATACACGGAATAAAAAAGGGAATCAAACTCTTTTTTACTAATCATGTCTTCGTAACATGATCAAAACACTCCTATTGTTAAGGAACACTCCTAACAATTTGATTTGTAAATTTATTATTAAATTGTTTTCTATTGCCTTAACGTTAAATACTTCCTAGGTTTAGTATTTATGACCTTATAAATTACTTGCTCTGAACATTTTATTTGCTCTTTCTCATTAAATAACAAACAAAGCAGATAGTAAACGATTCCTTGTTAACAGATGGGGATTACCAGTCCCCGTATATGTAGTCTACATTTTATATTTTAATTTACAGTACCATAGCATGTAAATAGTTTAGCAAGAAGGTGATAATACAGTATTTAACCTGTAGTGTAGCCTGTAATAAAAATTGTTTGATATAAGTACTGATTGTACTCAGAAAGTTTCTGGGAGGACCGTAAACGAAAAGATCAATGGAACCAGGGAGATTGGCCCACGGCGCGACTTATAAAGAACCTTGTCGCGCTATTAATCACTCCATCACACACGACTAACGAATTTTATTTGAAATTGCTTGGTTATATGCTGAAGATCATCTCATTAGCTACAATTTTCATGCTTGAAGTTTGCTTATGACCAAAAAATCAAAAAAATCCTTGCTTAGTAACTTTTTAATGTCAAGATGTAATAATTTTTAATTATTTTCAGTTGTTAAAATTCAAATTACAATTTAAATAATATTATATTTATAAGGTCAGATTCTGCATTTAATGCAGATTCTGAATCTATAAGTATAATTGCACTTACCCTATTGTATAGACGGCCAGGAGCGGATTAATAACCGCGTGCACGGCTTGAGAAACTGACTCATCTGCATTGGGTCCATCATGGTGGTGGGGGAAGGCTGCCGAAATGGCGCGCTTTTCATCCGTCAATTCCTATCTACCCAGTGTTCCAGTTGTATTATTTACTTCGATGCATCTGACCTACAGTACTATACAATTGCAACTCCAATCACCAACTTTGGTCAGATCAACAGGCCACAAAATGTCTTCACATAGATCAGATGCAGACGCCTCCAGTTCCACTTCGGATAATAATAATTTTTTTTTTTTTTTTTTTATGGGTAGGAGGTGGAATGCATTTATGCACACTGAGGGGCTCATTGTCCCCTCAGTAGTGTCGGACTCCCACGAGCTCGATGTCCCGTGAACTACCGACTAAACCACCTCCCTCGGCACCGAGGACACTAGCCTGGAACTGTTTCACACATTACTTCGGGCTAGGCCTTTGATATTACGCCACTAGGGCAACCTCCTTGAGGAAAAGCTGAGGATTAAGGCCGATCGAGGTCGACCTTTTTCACCCGAAGAATGGCCTGGACGTAGTGCTGGACACAGTTCCAGTTGCCCTCTCCCTGGAGCATAGCTCCGACGATGTTGTTTGGGCTGACGACCACGCCGATCTCAGATGAAAGCGAGGCTCGGCGGACGTGCCAACGGTCGCACTGAAAGAAAGTGTGCTCGGACGTGTCTGGGATGCCGGGGCAATACAGACAGTCCGGGCTGGCGACTTTGCCCATCCGTTGCAGATAGGCTCGGAAGTACCCGTGCCCAGAAAGAAACTGGGTCACGTAGTAATCGACCTCGCCGTGCTGCCGTTCCACCCATGGTCGGACGGAAGGTATGAGCTGGAAGGCCCAACGTCCCCTCGGCTCGGCTTCCCAGTCGCGCTGCCAAGAGTCGAAGCTGCGATCGCGCTCTTCCCTGGAAGCTGTTTCCCGGCCCACTTCAGGCCTCCTCCGGTAAATCGCCTGCCTCTCCCTCGCGAGGAAGAGGACGGGAATGACTCCGGCGATCACCATCACAGCAGGCTCGGAGACTGTGCAGTAGGCCGAAGCGACCCGCAGAGCTCCTCGACGCTGGACTCGGGCAAGCCGGTCTCGGAAGACTCGCTTCTCGAGTGCGTGAGCCCATACCTCCGCCCCGTACAGCAAGACTGACTGGACGGCAGTCATGAGCAGACGGCGCTTGCAGGAACGAGGACCGCCGACATTGGGCATAAGCCTACCAAGGGCAGCGACACCCTTAGCGGCTTTGTCGGCGGCACGCTGAATCTGCTCGCCGAAAGACAGTCTGCTGTCAACCATGACTCCCAGGTACTTTGCAGCAGGCTTAGTCTCGAGCGTGACGTCACCTATCTGCACCGGGAACACGGTGTTTATCCTCTTTTTGGTGAGGACGACGATCTCCGTCTTACTGATAGCCAGGGACAGGCCGTGATCTCGCATCCACCCGTTGACCTTGGCCATTACAACGCTGAGCCTCAGTTTTGCCTGCTCGACGTTCCTCGCAGCGATCAAGGCAGCGACGTCGTCAGCATAGCCAACGAGGCGGGTCTCATCGGGCATTTCTAGCCTCAGCAAGCTGTCGTAGGACACGTTCCAGAGATCTGGTCCGAGAATGGACCCCTGCGCAGCCCCGGAAGTGATGGGAATGCGCCGCTGACCTTCGGTCGTGTCGTACAACAGAACGCGGTCTGACAAATACGCTTCTATCATACGCAGGAGGTAGGAGGGAACTTGGAACGTATGCTCAAGCGCCCACAGCATATCGCTCCACCTGGCGGAGTTAAAAGCGTTCTTCACGTCGAGCGTGACGAGAAGGACCACGCGGCGCGACCAATGGTTGTGGTCCTCCGCCCTCCGCACTGCCTCAACTACCTCCTGAATAGCGTCGATGGTAGAGCGACCGGATCTGAAGCCGTACTGCTGCGGGGACAAGTCCCCCGCAGAGACGATGGCCTCGGTCAGCCTGACACACAGGAGCTTCTCAAGCACTTTCCCGGCCGTGTCGAGCATACACAGGGGTCGGAAAGAAGAAGGGGTCCCCGGTGTGCTCTTCGCCTTCGGGATAAGAACAAGGCGGGCAATCTTCCACGAAGAAAAGAAAACGCCTTCCGCCAGACACGCGTTGAACATATCGAGCAGAAGCCTTGGATTCACCTCCGCAGCGAGCTTGAGCACCTCCGCCGGAATGCCATCTGGACCGGGCGCTCTTCTGGGTCGTAGGGATCGGACGGCGGCGGTGAGTTCCTCTTCCCGGAAAACTGGGAAGGCGCCTACCTCTCCGAATTCCCTGACTGGCCGAACTGGGTGGCTGGGAAACAGTGTATCGACGACGACGGCCATGGCTTGTGGTTCCATGACCGCAGGTGGTGAGCGAGCCCCTAGCTTCTGGGTTACAAGTTTGTAGCCCATCCCCCAGGGGTCGTTGTCGATATCCTGACACAGCTTCTTCCAGCACCTGACTTTAATCCGGTTGATGGCACCGCGGAGCTCTCGGCGGGCCGCTCTGTGCTCAGCCGATCTGGCATTTGCATCAGGGCGGTTCCTGGCTCGCTGCGCAGCTCGTCGGAGACCAAGGCATCTCCTCCGGAGTTCCGCGATTTCAGGCGTCCACCAGTAAACCGGCTTCTTCCTGTGGCGGCGGGAAACTCCGGGCATCGACTGCTCACACGCGGTCGCGACGCATCGTCGATGCTGCCAGATCTTCGGCACCTGTGAAATTCACAATGCTCTGGTCTTTGATTACTTCTTTAAAAGTGTCTTTGCTCAGACGACTGGTGTTCCAGCGTCGAGCCAGAGGAGCAGGTTCAGCGCGCAAGCGCGCACCCTCGGGAAGGACCTTGAAGAGGATCCCCTGGTGGTCGCTAGAGGAAAATTCCTCGCAGACACGCCAGTCGGAGATCCGCTGGACAATCCTTTCAGAGGCAAGGGATATGTCAGGGATCGTCTCTCTGCACCCCGGACGGCGAAAGGTGGAAATGCCGCCTGTATTAAGGATACAGAGGCCCGACCTGGTAGCCGACTCGAGGACGTAACGACCTCGAGTGTCGGTCCGCGGGGAACCCCATTCCACGGCTTTTGCGTTAAAATCGCCACCGACTATGACCCCGCCTGAGATTTTCATGATCTCATCCTCAATGGAATCGACCATGTGGCGGTAGTCTCTGATCGGTTGGTTTGGCGTGAGGTAACAGGAGAAGACGGTGAAACCCCTGCTCCTCACCCAAACGAAGCCGTTGCCCGATCCGGAATCGAGAACAGGCACCTTCCCGAGGTCCAAGATCCATATTGCCGCAGTGCCGGAGGGATCCGAGAACCACTGCGCGGAGCGTCGGTTCTGGTACTGCTCACTGAGAAGCAGTAGGTCAGCACCCTGCTCCGTGGCGAATTGGAACAGCAAGTCGTTTGCTGTCCTGCTCCTCTGCATATTAAGTTGCAGAACACTGATCATTTCTGTTGTTTCTGGCGAAGCTCCTGGATGGCCCGCCTGTACTGCCCGCAACGACCAGACCCAGCGGAATGCTTGACCTGGTCGCCCCTCAAGCCGGCTTCTGTACACAGGACACAGGACAACACTGCATTGCACGCACTGGCCCTGTGGTCCTGGCCGCCGCACTTGAAGCAGAGCTTGCTTCTATCGGGTCCAGGGCAGCGATTAGCTACGTGACCGAACCCCAGACATTTAAAACATCTGGAGGCCACGAGCTTCTCGCGCACCCGACAGCTCACATACCAGACTTTGAGGTGGCCCTTCTCCAGGAGCTTCGCGGCAGCTCTGGCTCCCAGCGTCAGGATCGCCACCTTCTGTCCCCGAGCATTCGCCTTTGAGAGGGAGGTTTTTACCTCGACGGTTTCTCCGAGAACGGCTTTGACGGCAGCGGTCACTTCCGCCTCGGTCGTCAGCTCGTCGAGGTCTCGCACCTCCAGCGTCGTCTTTGGTTCGAGAACGCGGACGGTTGCGTTCGCTCCCAGAAGAGTCCTCAAGTCCTCGCTGAAAGCGGACTTGCATTTGGAGGCGTCCCCGAGTTCGACCAAAAGATCGCCGGCTCGAGTCTTTCTCATGCCCTTGATGACGGCGCCCTTCTCATCGGGCTTCGCTTTGCTGCGAATTTCGCCCAGCACGTCGGCGTAAGATTTCCCCTCCGACGGCTTGATGAGAAGAGCGTCCGGCCGCTGCTTGCGGGGCCTCTTCTTTGGCGCCTTCTTCTTCTCTTGTCCGCCGGGCTGGCTTCCAGGCTCCTGGGGAGGGTCTTTCTTCTTCCGTCGTTTCCTAACGACGTCCGTCCATTTTTCGGGGTCCGATGTCTCCCCTGGACCGTCACCTCTCGGTTTCTTCTCAGCCTCCGGTTGGGCGGGGCTGGAAGCAGCCCGCTTCCCACCGGCCGGCTGAGCCTTCACCCGCAGTGATGGGGTCGTCTGCGTCGACGCAGTCACCGACTCACATGACTGCCACGACCTCCTCAGCTGGATTATGTGGTGAAGGCTGGCCTCCAATTGGACGATGCCATCCTTCACATCCTGACTGATGTTCTTCTGCCGGGTGGTCGCGGCCTTCATCACAGCGAGGGTGTCGAAGCACTTTTTGATGTGCTCCTCCTCCTGCTGCCTGGCGAGCGCGATGACCGCCTCGAAGGGAGACGACCCATCATCCATCCGCTCATTTACAGTGGGTGTCTCATCGATGGCCACAGGTGTTTTGGCCCCCGATGAGGCAGGTATCACGACACGGCTCGGCGGCGATCTTCCAATGCGCGACCTTCTTTCGAAGGGGCTTGCCACCTTGTCACCGGGCCCGCTCAGTGAAGAGCGGTTATGCGACTGGTTACTTTGTGGGGTTAGGGTACCCCGTTTTGATTCTTGCACCTTTTGAGTCTCTTTTCCTTCAGTGCTGTCCATAGTGTCTGGCTTAGCCCCCGAGACTGGGCATTGACCCCCCAATAGTACCCCGATGAGAAAGTCAGACCGACCCATCACCAGAGAAACTATATCCGTGTTCGACCGCCTCCAAAACACCGGCGGTCCCAGACGAGCAGTGGCCTCGGCAGAGCCCCCCCGTGACCGCAGCAGGGCCCTATCCGGTCGCTAACCGGCACCGCCACGGCCAAAGGGATTTTCGCCGGCTGATAGGGCAGCCAGGTCAGCTGGCTGGGCTGACCCGGGCCCCTGTACTTCGGATAATAATAATAATAATGATAATTTTTTTTTTTTTTGGGTAGGAGGTGGAATGCGTTTACGCACACTGAGGGGCTCGTTGTCCCCTCAGTAGTGTCGGACTCCCACGAGCTCGATGTCCCGTGAACTACCGACTAAACCACCTCCCTCGGCACCGAGGACACTAGCCTGGAACTGTTTCACACATTACTTCGGGCTAGGCCTTTGATATTACTCCGCTAGGGCAACCTCCGTGGGGAAATGCTGAGGATTAAGGCCGATCGAGGTCGACCTTTTTCGCCCGAAGAATGGCCTGGACGTAGTGCTGGACACAGTTCCAGTTGCCCTCTCCCTGGAGCATAGCTCCGACGATGTTGTTTGGGCTGACGACCACGCCGATCTCAGATGAAAGTGAGGCTCGGCGGACGTGCCAACGGTCGCATTGAAAAAAGGTATGCTCGGACGTGTCTGGGATGCCGGGGCAATACAGACAGTCCGGGCTGGCGACTTTGCCCATCCGGTGCAGATAGGCTCGGAAGTACCCGTGTCCAGAAAGAAACTGGGTCACGTAGTAATCGACCTCGCCGTGCTGCCGCTCCACCCATGGTCGGACGGATGGTATGAGCTGGAAGGTCCAACGTCCCCTCGGCTCGGCTTCCCAGTCGCGCTGCCAGGAGTCGAAGCTGCGATCGCGCTCTTCCCTGGCAGCTGTTTCCCGGCCCACTTCAGGCCTCCTCCGGTAAATCGCCTGCCTCTCCCTCGCGAGGAAGAGGACGGGGATGACTCCGGCGATCACCATCACAGCAGGCTCGGAGACTGTGCGGTAGGCCGAAGCGACCCGCAGAGCTCCTCGACGCTGGACTCGGGCAAGCCGGTCTCGGAAGACTCGCTTCTCGAGTGCGTGAGCCCATGCCTCCGCCCCGTACAGCAAGACTGACTGGACGGCAGTCATGAGCAGACGGCGCTTGCAGGAACGAGGACCGCCGACATTGGGCATTAGCCTACCAAGGGCAGCGACACCCTTAGCGGCTTTGTCGGCGGCGCGCTGGATCTGCTCGCCGAAAGACAGTCTGCTGTCGACCATGACTCCCAGGTACTTTGCAGCAGGCTTAGTCTCGAGTGTGACGTCACCTATCTGCACCGGGAACACGGTGTTTATCCTCTTTTTGGTGAGGACGACGATCTCCGTCTTACTGGTAGCCAGGGACAAGCCGTGATCTCGCATCCACCCGTTGACCTTGGCCATTACTACGCTGAGCCTCAGTTTTGCCTGCTCGACGTTCCTCGCAGCGATCAAGGCAGCGACGTCGTCAGCATAGCCAACGAGGCGGGTCTCGTCGGGCATGTCTAGCCTCAGCAAGCTATCGTAGGACACGTTCCAGAGATCTGGTCCGAGAATGGACCCCTGCGCAGCCCCGGAAGTGATGGGAATGCGCCGCTGACCTTCGGTCGTGTCGTACAACAGAACGCGGTCTGACAAATACGCTTCTATCATACGCAGGAGGTAGGAGGGAACTTGGAACGTATGCTCAAGCGCCCACAGCATATCGCTCCACCTGGCGGAGTTAAAAGCGTTCTTCACGTCGAGCGTGACAAGAAGGACCACGCGGCGCGACCAGTGGTTGTGGTCCTCCGCCCTCCGCACTGCCTCAACTACCTCCTGAATAGCGTCGATGGTAGAGCGACCGGATCTGAAGCCGTACTGCTGCGGGGACAAGTCCCCCGCAGAGACGATGGCCTCGGTCAGCCTGACGCGCAGGAGCTTCTCAAGCACTTTCCCGGCCGTGTCGAGCATACACAGGGGTCGGAAAGAAGAAGGGGTCCCCGGTGTGCTCTTCGCCTTCGGGATAAGGACAAGGCGGGCAACCTTCCACGACGAAAAGAAAACGCCTTCCGCCAGACACGCGTTGAACATGTCGAGCAGAAGCCTTGGATTCACCTCCGCAGCGAGCTTGAGCACCTCCGCCGGAATGCCATCGGGACCGGGCGCTCTTCTGGGTCGTAGGGATCGGACGGCGGCGGTGAGTTCCTCTTCCCGGAAAGCTGGGAAGGCGCCTACCTCTCCGAATTCCCTGACTGGCCGAACTGGGTGGCTGGGAAACAGTGTGTCGACGACGGCGGCCATGGCTTGTGGTTCCATGACCGCAGGTGGTGAGCGAGCCCCTAGCTTCTGGGAGTAGTAGTGGAAGGCCGATTCACCAACGATGAGGGGTGCGAGGGGTGCGACCCTATTCCAGGACATCTTCGATCCCATTTCAGGACGTCCCATTCCAGGACACCTTCGATCCTATTCTAGGATGGTTGTGTTATCCTATTCCAGGACGCCTTCCATCCCACTCTAGGACGTCTTATTCCAGAACTACTTCTATCCTATTTCAGGACGTCCCATTCCAGGACACCTTCGATTCTATTCCAGGACGGTTGTGTTATCCTATTCCAGGACGCCTTCCATCCTATTCTAGGACGTCTTATTCCGGGACTACTTCCATCCCAAACTAGGATTTCACGTTTACAGTTTAAACATAAAAATGGTTCTTTTTAAACAGTTAAAATATTGTGAGTTCGTGTAGTTGATAATACAAGAGAAACGCTGAACGCTCTCATTATCACGAGATGACCCGCGAAGCTATCTATCATTATCACAAGGTTGACCTCATCTTTTGACCGCGAGCAAAGTCACTCAATCTCGACCGCGAGCAAAGTCATTCGTATCGTCAGTCTTCAGTGGCACAGTGCTTTATTCTTCGATCGAGTTTTTCAACTGTTTTATTGGTGAGTTTAAAAATATAATTATTTACAATTAAAACTATTGTGTACTTAAAAACTCCCCCATCGCTAATTATTAAAGTATTAAAATGTTTGAAAATTCACTTCAATCACATTACATTCTATGTTTTTATTTATTGATTAAAAAATATATTCTGCGGCATTTATGTTTTTAAAAATACAATTAAACATTTTATGCTCATTACATTTTTTAATACGTTTTCATTTATCTTTTTTGGATTTAACAACACCAAATATTTAATTATTCAAATTTCCTGAGAGTTTTTAAATTATTTATTTGTATTATAATTATTATTTTCTATTGTAGGTTTTATAAAAATGGAATCGTTGAGAGTTAACTGCGAATTCTGCGATAAAGCTATTGCTAAGTCCCATATTTCTCATCAGTAGTGCAATAGTGGGGCTGCTGGCCCAATCAAACTTTGACAGGCAGTCAATTTTTTGACAGCTACTTCCGGTCACGTGACCGGAAGTGACGTCATCAGCTGTGACGTAGCTGTGACGTGTTTTTGGTGGGTATTTAAAGTTTAAATGCCCTGCTGTGCTGGGTATTTAAATTTTAAATGGCCGGAAGTGTGTCAAGGTCTTTTGGGGGTGTTTTTAAAAAAGATCTTGCATTTTCGGAAAATCCGAAAATGCAAGATATTTTCTTTTTTTATTTATTTGTTTTTTTACAAAAGTATTATTTTACAAGTTAGTAAAGTTTGCTCCCAAATTTGAAAAGTAAGTTGTTGTCGGTGCTGAAATTTCTTGTTTATTTTCATTCTTCTTGTTGTTGTAAGTTGGCAAAAACACATTTTTTTCGTTTTGATTGTTTGTTGCATAAAGTTCTAAAGATAAACCAAACCCAGTGGTTATAAGTTGTTTTAGTTCTTCACTAAAAATTTCCAAATCCTTGTAGGTTGTAAGATTGATAGTGTTGTAGTGAATCCCGCGAATGTTGAGAGACATGACTAGAGTTGTTTACTCGACGAGAGGTGTAGCAGGAATGACTATTGCAAAGCCGGTGCTGCAGGTACCTCCGATGGTAGTGGGGGTAGTGGTGGGGGTAATGGCAGGTGTTTGTTTAATCACTTTGAATTTAATCGTTGCCACAATAGACCGAGTCGATGTTGTAATTCTTCTAGTTTATCCAACCGGTTCTTTTGATATGTTTTGCAACTACATTTACAATAGCAGAAAGAATTACATTTTGTACAAGCTTGTCCGTCAACTTGATCTTCAGGTATTCTAAAACATTTTTCTTTGCAACAATAAGTTATAAGTGTTAGATTATTTCTTTTGGATGACATGTTGGTTGTAGCTTGTCTTAAACAGAACTGAGCCTCTCAACGTTAAAGTTTCGTATTTATGTAAAGTATTCGAATAAAACTATCGAATAAAATAATCGAATAATACTATCGAATAAAATAATCGAATAATACTATCGATTAAAAGTTCAAGGTCATCCGTTTGAGGTTTTAAAAAAATACAACATATCAGTATATAAAAACATATACTGATATGTTGTTGTTTTTTATCTTTTTATTTAAAACATTTTTTACAATGTTATTTTTGTGCGATGTGCAGAGTTAGTTCCGTAGAGTTGTTTCCGCTCATTCCGTGTGACACCAAATATAATGATCCTGGTTGAATTTCCCGCAGATCTTCATTTTGCAGCAACTGGACGAATCGTTTTGGAAGATATACTTGAAACTTTGGTTCATCACCCGGTGTATATGGTGCATCGGATAAAGATGCGACGACTGCGTCTCCATGCGTTGTATCAATTTTCTTCATTTCATGAACAATATAATGTTTCTGTTCTTTTAATTCTGAACATTTCTTGATAATTAGAGTATTTGATTTTGAATGCAAGTTGAATTGTTCAACTAAACATTGGAGAAACTGTTGTGATGCCATCCTTCACAGGAGATGTTGTCTGTTCGGAGTATGGAGTTAGACTGATACTCGGGGTGTGTTGCCTCTTCGTTTATATAACCTTCGGAACCCCCACTACATTCTTCCGTTTGTTGTTGTAAGTAAGCAGCCAAGTGATACGCGTTTTGTAATGCGCATTGAGATTGGTTGTGTTTCGGATTTATTGTAGAAACACAAATATTTCTAGCATCAAAGTGAAATGTTTTGTCCACTTTTATGTTTAAAACTTCTTTGTTTGTGTACTGTCGTATCCAATTCTTTTTTTCCAATCCTCTGGTATATATGTGTGTAAATTGTTTGCAAAAATGAAACATAATTTTGTGTACATTGTTGTACGGTAGGAAACCTTCATACCAATGGATATGATGAAAATTATTTGTTAGCCATCTGTTTGTTATTTTAGCTTTTGACTTTAGTTCATGGACAGAACACGGTGCTTCAAATAAAAACGGGTATGCTACTTGTGTAAGCAAATCCAAAATTACCAATTCTTTTATGATAAATCTATCATCGTTTCCGCGAAATGCTTGAAATTCAATTACACAAGGTTTTGCTGCCATTTCTTCATCCTGTCTGCTCATCATGGTGTCTGCTGATCAACTGTTTTCCACACCACGGTAGGTTAGATATATATATATATAAACCAGGCCGTACAGTTGTAGGCGCGTTGGTGTATGTTTAACGTGGGCACCATCCCCAGTAGGCCTACCCCACGGTTTATTCTTTTGTTAAATTACATTGTAGTTTTAACCTAGCAAAGTTTCTTCTTCTGTATTATTGTTGTTGGTGGTTTCTTCTTCTGTACTGTTGTTGTTGTTGGTTTCTTCTTCTGTAGCCTCCGTTGCAACTTCGGTAAAAGGTTCAAAGTTTCTTAACTGCCTCCACATTTCCACTTCGTGAGGTATTCTATTAAAGATGGATGTATCTATTGGTCCGTATTGTAAAATGCTTTCTGGTTGTTTTTCGCATGCATCTACCAGATATTCCTTAATAACAGAGCTTGAAAATACTAATTGTTTCATATACCTGGTAATAGGTGATGTTGCATAGTTTAAAATGTAAAATTCTTCACGTGTTAGAAGAATTTTATTTTCAAATTGTGTCGAGTCTCTAATTCTTACTTGTTGTTGACCACGATGTTTAATAATGTCAATTTCATTGTCACAATCCAAAAGTCGAATGTTAGTTTTTCTTCCAAAGAAACTGTTGGCTAAATAACATTCAATAAGATGTAGATGTTTTAAAAAGGAATCCCAAGCATTTTCTTAAAATAAAACCATCTTTGTTCCATGGCTTAGTATTACTGCGGGAGAGTAGTCTAATGATTTTACCAATCCTATCGACACACTTTTACTCATGCAAGATGAAATAGGATAAAAGATGCGAAGGAAAACTTCAGTTAAAATGTTTGGTGGAATATTTTCTTCAAGTTTTCTTTTCTTTCTTACGTTTGTTTTATTATTTTCCAACTTTTTATTTTGTTTTCCAAACTTTAAAAAGTCATCAATTTCCTTTACAATATTTTCTTCAAAATGTTTATCATCATTTTCCAATAAAGGTGCTGTTTCGGAAACGTCTTGTACAACTGATAAAGAACTCATTTTGTTTATAATGCTGTAGACGATGTTACCCATACAACTGTAGACAGTAAACTAAACAATTTTCGTTCCCGCTCCTGCTTTTATAACCGAGTGGTGGGGGTATTTTTTTCCTTTTCATTTTACAAAACTGCTTTTACAATTCCTGTTAAAGGTGTATATGTAACAATTGTATCATGTAAAATTAAACAATAAGCAGATGTATCTTTGGGTACATTTTGTTCAAATTCCATTTCTATTTTTATATCTACACTGGAAGATTTTACAGATTCGTTTTGTTTTGAACAATCAACTACAACAATCGGATAGTTAGATTTAAATTGGTTTGGCGTTAATAAAGGTGTGTTTGTTTTTCCATAATATGAATTTTGGAATCTTGCGTACATATCGTACAAAACGCTAAACCTGTCTTTTGTATAGTTTATGTTGAAGTTGTCGTATGGAAAGAATTGAGAGTTTAGAAACACCTTAAAATTTGTAAGTTTGCAATGATCAAATTCACCAGCATGTTTAGTTATTTCGTTTCTTCTTTTTGTTTGTAATCCAAATATTACATATCTTGCCTTTTCCAAATGAGTAGAAGTTTTTACAGTCCATGTATGACGTTGTGTTTCCGGTAAAACCGGATATTCATGAAACTCCCAACTTCTAAATGGTATTACGATATCACGATCTGATTTTAAAGTTCTTAATAATGAAATTCTATTCTGATCGTTTAACCGTACATGCGGTACTCTCCAAACAATTTTGTCTAATTGCATTTTCCATTCTAAAGTAGCTTCCGTTGTTCCATCAGTTGCTTGAATAATATCTTTGTCGTTTGATGATCTTAACAAAACTAATTCTTGTTTTACGTTTATTATTATTTTTCGGTAATCTTCGGCAAAGCCTAAAAGTAATCTTAAAGGAATGTAAAAGTCAAAATTGCCTGAAGTGTTTGGAGTGATTGTACTGGAATCGGGTGCTACCCATCCTGCGGCGGCTAGCATATTTTTTTCACTCGGTGTTAAAGATGCTAATCCTTTTAATGTACTTGTAATTCCCACCTTTTTTGTTGAATCTACTGTAACTCCGGAAATTTCATATCTTATTTCATCAAACAAATATGCCATGGGGTTATTTATGAACGGAACAGTACTTGCAGTGCTTCCATCTCTTTTTGTTACTCTTCCTTCGATATACAAATAACTTTCACATGGAAGTGTATAAATATCCTGTTGTTGTATGGGAATTCTAATTTCATCATTATTATTTAATTTTGATGAAGCGTAAGGGTTGTGCGTATGATATTCCTTTTCCCATAAGGTTTCGTCGAATGTCGGACCCTGCGCTATATCCAATATTTCCATTATTAATAAGTTTTAATCCAATTTCTTCTAGAAAACGAATGTTATCACTTGTTAATCCTTCTATAGCTAAAGTGCTACTGACTTGTTTACCAGTCAGCTCTTTCTTTTTAAATGATAACCCCATTGTTATACGGTTGATTTTATATGTATTCGTATAGTTATAGGTTCGTCTCTAAAATCAATATGATTTCCGTCTTGATCTAGTATGTTCACCACAATGTCTGAAATAAAACTGGTGTTTAACGGAAGGTACACCAAGTTTTGTGGCTTTTCCACAATTTTAAAACCCGGAGCGACCGTTGGATAGAATGTGTGCAATATATGAGTATTTTCACCATCTCTATAAGAACCATGTATAATATTACATGTAATATCTATACTGTTAACTTTCATTATTGTTACAGTTCTAGCACCTGAATGGTTAATATTAGGTTCTAAAATTTTTGTTGTTTTAGGAAATCCTAATAAACTACCAATTGAATGTTCTTTGCTAAAATCTATATAATATTTAGATTTAATTTCAGCTTTCATAGTATTGTTATTTCCTTTTATTGTTATATTATCTTTTCCCATATGATTTTGTATCGCTTCATTTATATCATCAATTTCATATGCTCCAGTGGGTAAACTAAATACTTGTATATCTGAATATTTGTTTGTATTTTTATCTTTTGTTTTGTAATAATGTATTTTGTCATTAACATTTTCAGTAACGTTGGGAATAGAATTATAAGTTGTTATATCTAATAATGCGGCTTCCCATAATTTATCTTTTTCCAAACGTAACGCAGGGAAAAGAACACTTCGCAAAGTAGATGAAGTTCCAGTTAATGATACTGTATAGGAAGACATCTTAAAGTTGACTAACGCTTTTTGTTAAAAAATCTAAACATAAATGTCCACAGATTACCGTATCATCAGGTTGCTCTCTTTTATAATTGTATAGTACATTTTTAGCTGTTTTAAAGTAATATTGTAGTTCTTTTGGTGGTGGGAGATTACCAAAACTATCAAAGTAGTAAATAGTTGATCCTAGTTTCTTATAACATACCCAATGAGTGCCTGATCCTTTACTATTATCTAAATTTACTATTCCGGTTTCATTTTTCCATATTTTAACAGGTAATGCATCTTTCATAAACACTCCTCTAAAAAATGGAATTTTTAAACAAGAAACATAAGTAATTAATTCTTTATCTGTTAATTCTTTATTTGGAATTAGTAATTGTTTTTTTCTGTTTAATACACACGATACGGTCTTAGGTATAATCCTCCTCCTTTTTTTATCATTGACCATATTGTTTGTTTCTTTTTATTTTTACCTGCGGTGGATCGTCGTTTTCTTCTTATATTTCCTCCACGTTTCTTTGCAGGTTTTCTTCTCCTTTTTCCACCTCCTTTCTTCTTTCCACCTCCAAACATCGTTTTACCCTTCATTGCTGCTGATACCGCTAAAGCTGCTGCTTTTTCACCGATACTAGCGTCACTGGATGTTACTCTTTGCCAAGCTTTTTCAGCAAGTGTTCTATCCGCTATTGATCTATTTTTAGTATCTGCAAACTTTGAATATGCTATATCGTGTTGTTTGCAGGCTTGATCAAGTTTATTTATTCCAAGATCTCCTCTAGCAAGTCTTTTTTTCAATTTTGTTCCTGGACCACAATATTGATAACCTCCTGGTAAATGTAGTTCTACAGGTAATAAATCGATAGCTTTGTTAACTATAGCTCCAACCGGCTTAGTAACAAGAGAAAGTGCTGTTGATGCTATTCCTCTTCCTCTCTTTATAACGTGTCGATTATGACTGATGCGTTGAACTTTCAACATGGTTTTTTATAGTGAAAGGAAATGCCAATACTTGTTTATTTTATAAATTCCTTATAATAAATGATGCACTTATTCTTTGACATTGTTTATTTATAATAAACATGTATTTTGTTTATGGGTAATAAACTTTTACCCAGTCTTTTGGTAGGATTGTATCCTTTTTATCAACATCAACTTGAGCAAATCTTAAATTTCCAGTTTTCATATTTAAAAAATATTTTTCTATAACATTTTTCTTAACCCAATGTAGTTTTTGATCAGCTTTTATGGGCTTTATCGTATTATAAACATCATATAACACTACACTTAAGAGTCTTATAATGTAATTTACATTAACAGCATCAACAATATCAATAGGGTCATCTAAGCTAGTCAATCGCAAGTTTTGACAATGAAAAAACTTTTTGTGTTTTTCTGTTCTTAAGCATCTTTCACGCCATTCTTTTACTCTAACTGCATCACTGTCATTTACTCCCATTCCAACATTAAATAGTGGTCTTTCTTTACAATCAAAGCCTTGTTGACCAAGTCTTGATGAAATTTCTTTTAATGCAGGAACTTGTCCAATTGTTGCTACATCAACATCATTCAACCCTTCTTTAACATTAGTAATTATTTTTGCATCCGCATCCCATTTGTTATTGTTTAATTTCATTATTTGACTTATTGTAGCTGCATCTGATTTTGCAGTTCCCTCCTTAACGTTAGTTAACACTTTATTTTTGCAATCAATTGACTTAATATCATGTGTAATACAATGATCTGTAACATATTGAAGGTTTACCGCATCTTTCATATCTTTAGGGTCTCCAATATCGTGTATTACAAAGTTGTAAAAGGAAAATTTATCTGTTTTTTCAGGTATGACTGAATGTAAATACTTTTTGGTAACTGAATCTTGATCATTAACAGGATCTGCTATATTGGCTATTCTAAGATCTTTTGCATCATATGCTTTATTATTACTTTTAGGATCATATCTTAAGGTTTGGTTTATGTACCACATTAAATATTCTTTATTTACCGAATCATTCTTATCTATTGGTTTTGGAAGATTTGCAATTCTATAAAAATTAGCGTTATACACTTCATTTTGAAGCTTTAAGCTAGGTAATGTTTCACTTTTTAAAGTTTTGAAATTTACTGCATCATTATCATCTTTTGGATCATTTACAAACTTTAAACGTTTGTTACTTATATCATAATCTCCATCGGATGTTAGTGGTAAACCACCTCTTTTTCCATAAGATCCTGATTTGCTTCCAGTTTCGGAATACCGTCCAAACTTATCCACACTCATGGTTATACTGAATATTTAATCAGTTATACTTGTATTATATATACTCATATTTTTTATGCAATTACTCCTCGATTTCGCAGTTCGCCGACCAAAGCTACCCATTCATTTTCTAAACCACTATGTCCGGCTTGTTTAGCTTCATATATCAACTTCATTCTGTCAACCAATTTGTTTATATCGTTGTAGTATATTATATTAGTATCATACAAGTTTTTTAATAATCCTTTTCCTGATAAACTTGATTGATTTGTTTTTCTTCTTTTATGTAAAATATTTATTTCAGCAGAAGATAATGATTTTCTTTTTATGGGTTCCCTTCTTTTTGGTGGGAAAAGTTTAGCAATAATAGTTTTATATTTTTCTGATGCATTTCTATGAACATTGAAATTTTTAGAATAATTTTTCTTATGCGCATTTGTATCCTCCAATATTTGTTTAAAAATGTTTAAATCCTTTTTAGTATATTTATTAGGTTTCGGCTTAAAAATAAGTTCAAACAATCCTTTTGTACCCTTGTATTGTTTATTATTTATAATAATATTGTCATGTTCGTCTACATCAAGTTTGCTATCTCCAATCATTAGCCCATTTTCTTCTATTCTAGCACCAAAAGTATGATATTTTCGAGTTGGTTGTGCAGAATGTAACATTTTTAATACAAATTGTCTTGCAAGCGGCCCTTTATACGCAATATCCGAGCCCAATTTGCTCAAGTTGGATGGATTAATAGGCTCTTCTTCTTCTTGTTGTTCTTCGCTTGTAGAAAGACCTTCTTTTTCTGTTAAAACATCCGTTTCTTCACCTAGTTCGCTTTCTTCTTCAGTTGTTTCTCCTTGTTGTGTAAAACTTGTATCACTTTCATATTCTTCTTTTTGTTCAAATTTTGAAATGGGTAAAATAGCATCTCCGGAAAAATTAAATGTTGAATGTTTAACATTTTGTCCTAATTGTTTTAATGGCTCAGTAATAGGTTTAAATGTTGATTCCAGAAATTTCTCTCTTTCACTTATTCCTAATCTTAACGCTCTGTTTTTATGTCTAATAGAATCACTAAGTGATTTTATTTCTTTTAATAGCTTTTCCTGATTAACCATGTTTACACCATGAAGACTTGTACGATAATGTTGTTAATTAATGTATTAAAACAAATTTATCAAAACCTATGCGGTAACGACCATCTGTTATAGCTTTATCTTTCATAATTACCAAAAATCCATATTTTTCCGCCCAAGCTTTTCCACAAAGCTCTTTGAACTTATCAAATGACATATCAGCATTTACATGATCGTTGTATATATGTTTTAGGTTTGTATCGTCTTGTTTGAATAAAACTAAAATATTTGCATTGTCTCTAATTAGTTGTTTTGGAATTTTGCTATATGTTTGTCCGATATATATGCTATCAATATTATTATGTCTTCCCATGGCAAAATAGTTTCTAATAGTATCATGATTTTCACTAGATACATCATCAAATACAAATACAGAATACGGCTTAGCCTGGTCTGGTTGCATAACACTGTCACTAGCATTAAATTTGTAATAGTTAACATCGGGCACATCAGTCAGGATCTTTTCCAACAATTGATACTTTGGTTGATGTAAGGACTTTGAAAAAATATATAGGTTATTAAATCGCAATCCTTTTGTGTTTGTAATTAAGTTAAACACAACGTTAGTTTTGCCACAGTTTGAAGGACCGCTGACTATACATCGTACAGTGTTTGGAAATAAACTGCCGTGTTTACCATTGTTGATTTTAACGTTATCTACGGTTAAATCATCAATGTTATTAATATTAAATTTATCTTTATGGTGAACAATCTCCATCTTATTCAAAGGCAGAAGAGTAAATAAGTTTATTTAAAACTAAATCAAATCTTTTATAGGTATCCACGAATCTTCAGTTTTATCAAACCCCAACCAACGTACTTTAACTTGGTCTTTTTTCCTTTGCAACACCTTTTCAACAAGATAAACATCGCCTACTGTTGACTTTAACAATTCATGTCCGTAAAAACCGCCTTGTAACAAATTTCCTTTGTTATCTTTTAAAATATAAGTTTCCGGTACAGTAGGTTGTACTTTATACACTGTAAAAACTTCATTTGTCCAATTGGGCAGGTATTTTTTAGTAAACACTCCTTTGTATTTACTAATTCGAACTTTATCATTTACATTAAATTTTCTTGGTTTTCTTTGTTCCGCTTTTGGCTGTGTATTTTTTTTAATTCGTTGTAAAACTAGTTTAGCGTTTTTCTTATTCACTTTGTTAGGTGCCATACCGATAGTTCTATGAAACTTGTTGTTGTAATCGCTTATTAATTTTGGTAAGATATCAACCCATACGTAAGAACCTCTTTTCGAAAACATTTTATACATTGCACCTTTTAAGGTTCTATTAAATCTTTCAATTATAGCTGCCTTTTTCTCAGAATTTGTGGAATAATGATTTATGTTATATTTTTTCATTAACAAGGCAAAATGTTTATTAAAAAATTCTTTCCCATCATCAGTTTGTAAATGTTTAATTTTATTTTTATCTCTTTTTATAGCTACTTCCATAGCTTTTGTTATGCTGTTACCAGTTTTGTCTTTTAATGGCAAAGCATCTGCAACTTTAGTAAAACAATTAATAATCGTAAGTATGTATTTAAATCCTTTATTTATTTTACTATGCGGTTGCATTTCAATTAAATCTGCTTGATATAAATCATTTATTCCTTTTACAACAGTATTTCGTCGTGGAAACTTTATTCTTGCAGGTTTATGAAGTTCATTAACAATCTTTTCCTTTAAGTCTGTCATGATGATTTTACTAACAAAGTCAAGTTAGTATTGAGTGTTTCTTTTTCTGCATCCGCTTTTATAGTTCAAGGTCATTTCAACATATTTTAAAAAAAAGGGGAAATCACAGCGAGCATGCTGTGATTTCCCCTTTTTTTCTTTTTTTCTTTTCTTCTTTTTTTATTTTTTTATTTTTTTTCTTTTTTTTCTTTTTTTCTTTTTCTTTTTACTCATTGATAGGATTGAGAGAGTAGTGGCCGAATGGTAGAGTGTGAATTTTGTCTGGAAGAATGTGTCGTTTGTCATCATTGGAGCAGAGTGCTTTTTTCACTTCTGTTACGCTGTACAGTTGATGGTTGAAACTTCTGATGGTGTTGAATTTTGCAGTTATAGTCGTTTCTTCAAATAAGCATTGCTTGTAGTGTTCAAAATTTACATTCTTCTTAAGATACAAACTTTTTACTCCCTTAGCTTTTTTAATAATATTGTTTTCTTCTTTATGCAATTGTAGTGAATACAATTTTGACATTAGTGCAATAAGTTCTTTCAGTAAAATTCCATTTGCTTCGTCTTTAAATTTTCCAAGTTTCTTTTTGTTCCGATCATTGTCATAATTTAAATGATCTTTTGGATAGTCACTAAAATCAAATTCATTTTTGTGAACAAATGTTCGAAGATCCAAATACATATCTTCAGTAAGAATCCAGTAGATGAAAGCGTCCGTGTCCATGTAGGCGATTCCGATGTTATCTCTACCGTAGAAGGCGACCATTTTGTTGTAGTGGAAATCGTACATGTGGGTTTTGGAAATATCCAAGATTGACATTCCAACGTACAACGGACGATCCATTTTCACACTTGTCTTCTTCATAGATACTGCCACAAGGTTTTCATTGATGATAACGGATGTTTCAAAGTTTGGTTTTTGTACAAGTTTTTCTAGTTTTATAGGATCTGTAATTAATTTAACATTTTTGTGTTTTCTTTTGTTTTCCAATGTTTTTCCAAATATCGCGTTATTCATTAATTTAAAAAAGTCCTTTTGAAATGTTGATGTTGCAGCTGCTCTTCTTCTGGTGTTTGAATCAATGTACGGTTTTAACCAGCAAGATTGGGAAAATTTTAAAACTCTATGAATTTTGGTTATACGTAAACCCAATTGGAGTGCTTGTTGAACAACCCAAAAGTGAGCTACGTATCTTTGTTTATTTTCAAGAGTCATCATTAATTTTGGATGTTTGCCAATTGGTGAAACTTCTGTTTTTGCAAGGAGCGGAAGATCGTAATGAAGATCATGCAAGTGTTCTGGATATTCAAAGTCACAGTCCAATATGTATCCGGTGTCTCCGTCTTTTGAAATTTGCGAAATATCACCAATAGAGTCTGGATTAACCCATTCAAAGTTTCCAAAAGGAAGTGGATTAGACATGGCCCATCCGTATAAATTGTTGGCATCGAAATATCCTAAGAACACTGATGGTTTTTCTTTATCGTAGTTTGGAAGATATTTGTTGTTAGCTTTAACATGTCTAGTAACACTTTGGGTCAATCCACCTCTAACGCCCGATTCGATCATCAACACCATGTCAATATCTGTTAATAATTGAAGGTTGCACTTTGTTTCTTTTAGCATAGCTTGCCAAGCTAGTCCTGGAGAAGTATAAGAATGAAGAGGGTCTAATCCGTAAGCTTCAAAGCAGGTGTTTCTAAATTCTTCCATCACATCGCAGAGAAGGGTCACATCAAGTTTTACATAAAAGTCAGAATAATCTCCCAGAGTGTTCATTTCCAATTCGTCCCAAACTCTGCATGCGTGTTGATAGTCTTCAGGTGAAATGTCCAAATCGGTAAGTTTACTTTTGAAAGCTTCTGGTGGAGGAAGTGACGTTTCTTGAAATTTATGTAGTCCATCGATGTAATCATACGGGAAAACTCCTTTCCGAAGAACCAAATCCATTTTTTCTGCAGGTACAATTTTGCTTGTTTCTATTAAATTTTGTCTTCTTAAATTTTCAGAAAGTTTCATAAGACTGGAAGGCATAAATCGAAAAGAATCAACAAATCTAAGTTTAATTTTGCCCACCTTTTTTGAAAAGCTTATAAATTTTTCCATAGTTTGTGCTATAACGTCTATTTCACCGTTGTCTCTTGCTAATTCAGGAATGATAAAATGTCCATCGTATCCGCTAAGATTGTGAAAAACGACGGGAATAAAAGATGGTAGTTTGTAGTTGATGTTACATCCGTTGCAAGCTGCACCTCTGTAGGCTCCTGTCAGATGGTCATGGTCGCGAACTTTAACTTTAGTTTCTGTAAATTGATTGTTACACAAATAGCATGTTGTTGTCGAATCATAAAGATAAATTTCTTCCGGTGTCATAGGTGACATAGGAACCACATTGCTATACATTGCTTCCACTTTCCCAGCGATGTCGTATAAATCATCAACAAAGTATCGAGCTGCTTCTTCTCCACGATAGATCTTTGGTGTAGATGTCAAACCATATTCTTGAAGATGTTCTTCAGGCAGAGTGGATTTTACTATTAAACAGTAGCTGTTTGGTTTGTGAAGTTGATACTTTGTTCTGCTTGTAATTTCCTCTCCTTCTTCTTGTTCAAGTGGAAGCAATGAAGATTCAAAATCTGCATACACTACAACGGGGATTCTGTATTGTTGGATAACTTTATCAAATTTTACTTGTGATCTGCTAGGGTGTGGTAATTTAATTCTTACTTCATAGTTTCCATTGCATAATCTTTTATGTTCTGTTAACCATTCTGAACCTCCTCTTCTTAAAGGTTTGTTTACAAAACAGAAACATCTTTTACAAGTTGTTTTTGGTTGTTCACGTTTTGATAACTGTTTGCAAACTAGAGCTTCAAAATCTTTAATATATACATAATGTGAGATATCACCTTTAGTTATAAATAATAAATCAGTATGATCTCTGCGTTCGGTGGGTGTTATACGTAAGGGATAGACATTGTTGGATGAATCTAAGCCAAAGATGTTTACAGATGCAAAAGGATTTTTCTTTTCAAATTTTGATATGTCTTGAATTGAAACAGGATAAGTCATGCCTTGAAAGTTATACATATAGGAAACCTCATCGTATGCTCTACTCGGTCGTTCCACATGATCTTCTACATATTTTGCAAGCATTGCATACTTGAAACATTCAGCATTTTCATTTTGTACATTAACACAAGATTTGGTTACTCGAATCTTCCTTGGCAAAGCAATATAACTACTACCTCTCATTCCATATCCATGTTTATGAACTCTCACATCTAAGCTTGTTATACTTAACAAACTCCATCCAGAACCTCTTCCTTCATGTTCTTGTAATTTTGTTAAAAGTTCTTCAAAACAATCATCCACAATTGAGCTTATATCCGATGCAAACATGATGGTTTTGTTTTTAGTTAAAAATCCTCTTGGTGATGTTTCATTCTGAACATTTGTAAATACAGTATCTAATAATATTCCAAACTTTATAAAATTTAATCTTCTTAGTTCATTCTTCAATGTTTCTGTTACTAATGTTTTTGCTTTCAATATAAATTGTGCTAGTTGCAATTGAGCATTGTCAATCTTAAAATGAGTTACTACACTGCCTGGTAAAGCTCGGGCGTATAATTCCACATCCAAAGATGGTCCGGGTGCGTATTGAATAACACTTGGTCTTGAATTTAGTTGTTGTTGATGGGTAGCCAGCATTTGATCTAATTCTTCCAAATCTTCTTCTTCTGCATTGTTTCTTGTTTCGTTGTTATGGTACACTTCTTTGTGTATTTGTAGTAAGTTTTCATTTTCAAAAGATTCTTCACAACTGATGCAGTAATACATGACGTAGGTGTGCTCTCCACAAAAGTTGCAGTAATAATAAGAACCACTCTTAAACTACCCCTATTTATAGCACTACCCCCACCACTTTTTCTGTATTAAACACAAAAAGTGTTAATAACAGTTAAATTTCTTATATTTCAAAACTCCTAAGTGTCAAGGTCAAATAATGCAAGTTTAAAAAAACATCTAAGTGCCAAATAATGCAGGTATTAAAAAAATCTAAGTGTCAAGGTCAAATAATGAAAGTTTTAGAAAAAATCTAAGTCTCAAGGTCAAATAATGGAAGTTTTAAAAAAAATTCTAAGTCTCAAGGTCAAATAATGGAAGTTTTAAAAAAATCTAAGTGCCAACGTCAAATAATTTAAGTTCAAAATAATACATATATTATGCGTCGTAAGTGTGATCATCATTGCTGTTGTTTAAATATGTTATTTCCAAATCGTTATCGCTTTCATCTTCCTCCATGTCCGATGCCGGAAACAAACGTCGCCGAACAAGAGCATGTATATATTGTACTGGATCATAGTTAATTGTTACAACATGTGTTAACGGTGTTTCTTCGCCTATTGCTACTGGTACTTCCAAAATATTTTCTTCATCACTTGTAGCATCAGACGTAGCATCGGATGTAGCATCGGATGTAGCATCAGATGTATCTTCTACTGGAATCAAACTATTTTCAAAAATACTTTCGTCATCCGTTAAGTCTTCTGGTTCAACTATTTTATATATTTTTTCACAAATTGTACATCCAAAAGGAAAATTGTTGTCTGTTGGAGGCATTATAAAAGAAACTTGATATTGTAAAATAAATGTTGAAGCAAATGTTTGAAAATTTTTCTAAGTCCGAAAGTATTAATTATTAGGAAGTTTTACAAGTCCAATGTAAAGTAAAAATAAAGAAAGAAGTGTTGTTGCCTGTTTAAACATTTGCAAAAGAATGATAGGTTTGAAAATTTTTCAAAGTCCTAAAATATTAAATATTGAGAAGTTTTAACACTTAAAATATTTACAAATCCAATGCAAAGTAAAGAAAGAAATGTTGTTGCCTGTTGGAACAATGGCAAAAGAATGATGGAAACCAAACCCGCAGTAAGGGTCCTGTGGTTTGGGAGGGGGTAAGCGAGGAGGGGGGATGACCTCAAGCCGAGTTGGGGTCCGGGATCTGCGCGTGTGGTTCGGCATCAGTTGCTCGCTAGACAGTGAGGTGGTAACATGTTCAGAAGGCGCCCTGAACATTTTATCATTTTTGCTGTTTGGTGAAAATATCTTGGTGTTATTTGTATAATAACATCTTGACGTAGGACTGATTAATTTTAAGGCATGGTAGTTGTTTGTGCTTGTAGATACCCTAGGGTTTGTAGTTTGTTTTTAATTTGCTGGTTTGGTAGTTAGTATTATTTTAAAATCTTTCTTTTACTTACAATATATTTCTGCCTGGAATGTTTAAATTTAAAGTAAAATTTTTGTTTTTAGGAATGTTATATGATATGTTTTTAATACCTTTCTATTCCAATTTCCTTTTTCCAACAAGCTTGTTGAGGGCATTCCCTCTCTTGTCTTGTACTCCTTTTTAGTTAGGGACACCTTTCAATTCCAATTTCCTTTCCTTTTTTCCTTCCATCTTTTGCATGGTAAAACCAATAATGGTAAAACCGGCAACCGCTTTTGTAGTGATTACGCTCACCAAAGCGGGTCACTTACAACCTCTATACGTGCTGGATGGGTAGTTCGCCTACCTCCGGAGTTTCGCTAGACCTCAGTTGTTCTGCGTCGCTAATGGCGAGACACTGGCTCCTTTAGTGTTAGGAAATAAAAAACATATTTGTATAACATTTTTTCCTAAATTTAATTAAACAACTTGCTATTTCAAAATAACATTTTTGTTTTAGCTTAGCGTTGTGCGCTTATGGTGAGGTGTGTGAGTTCGCTTACGTGATGATCACACTGTAATCATGATGTGCAGCGCTGGGCTGTCTAGCTATTTTTTTTAAACTAAATTTTATTTCTTTATTTTTTTATTTTTATTAATTCTTAAACTCTAGGCAGATTGTATTGTAAATTAGCTTTTCTTCTTTTAGGTTTCCGGGGGTGTACGGTTCTGTCAAACCGTACACCCCCATTTTCTTTTTAGTTATCGAATGACCTTGACCTACTTATTTTCAAGGTCAACAAAATGACTTAGCGAAAATTTCTAAGTCTCAAGGTCATTTATATATAGGTAGATTTAGCTTTTCTTCTGTTAGGTTTCTGAGGTGTACGGTTCTGTAAAACCGTACACCTCCATTTTCTTTTTAATTATTGAATGACCTTGACCTATTTATTTTCAAGGTCAATAGCAGTTAGCGAAAATTTATAAGTGTAAGAAGTAGGTCAAGGTCACCAAAAAATACCCTATGAACGGGGGAATAGACCGCTAAGTAATTCTTTTAGAATTACAAAGTGGTCTATTCCCCCGCTCCTATTTTTTTTTATTTCATTTTTACACTAACCTCTCAGTTTTAACAAAAGGAGGTATTTGTTGTGCGCACTGCATAATGTTTGATTTACACAACACATCTTTTACCCTTTTTTAATAATATACGAACATTGTTCTTTTTTAGGACTAGATTGTAAAAAGTAAAAAGTCATTTTGTTATCCCGCTTTTATAAGAAATTAACCCTCCATTGTAAATTTTGAAAATAGGTCAAGGTCATTCAAAAATACCCTATGAGCGGGGGAATAGACCGCTAAGTAATTCTCTTGGAATTACAAAGTGGTCTATTCCCCCGCTCCATTTTTTTTTGTCTTGTGTTTAATTTGACCATTTAACTTTATCAGATGGAGATTTTCTTACTAAATAATAATGAACATTACTGATATTTGGAATTTGAAGATTTACTGGTAATTTGAGCAAGTAGAGTTCATCACAACATCTAAGAACAACATCCCTGTTACTGATCTTTTTTACAAAAACATATTTGTGGTTTAATTTCAATCTGTTGATTTTAATTCTTTTATAGTTTTCAATTTTTTCTGGCAATTCACTTTTGGAAGGTTCAATTTTGACTTTTTTAGAAGGTTGAATTTTGACTTTTTCGGAAGGTTCACGTTTGTTATGCAAATTACACAATTTTTCACCTACACTACACAACTTCACACACCTTTCACCTTTGTTCGCTCCTTTTTTTAAAATATGAGCACATTGTTCTTTCTTAAAACAGGATTTTCTTAATTTTTGAAGTTTTTGAAGTTTTTCAGAAATTTTTTTAGGAGATTTTTTTGGTGAAGATTTTTTTGGAGAAGGAGATTTTTTCGGTGAAGATTTTTTTGGAGAAGGAGATTTTTGTTTCACAATAGAAACAACAGATGATGATGATGTTCTTGATGACGAGGAAGAAGACCTGGACGAAGACGAAGTGCCTGCCATAGCGCTGGATCCTAAGAAAGTAAAGATTACTCTGTTTACCCTGCCTTTATAACAGCTCCCCACCCATTTACCCCCTCTACTTTTCGACGTCAAAAAAATATTCATCCAAGCTTTCTAACACTGGCAAGGAAACAGTTTCAAAAGGTTGATACAAAATTTCATAAATGTCTTGGTTTAAATTTTGCGAAGTTTGAAGATATTCTTCTATTTCCTGTACAAATTTCTGTTCGAATTGTTGGAATTCTTCTATATCCTGTAAAAATGTCTGTTCGGATTGTTCAAATTCTTGTTGTTCTAAGTTAAATGTTGGTGATTTTAAGTCTTCTTCCAATTTTTTAATGTAATCTATTGCATTTTGAACTATAGATTGTCTGTTAATTTTTTTTTGTTTTTGACTTTCCGGTACAACTAATTTTAATTTTTCAAAAGCTTTTTTTAATCTGTGTTGTCTTCTTTGTTCCCTTCGGTTTCTACTTAATCTTTGATCAATCAGGTATTTTAGGAAAGATTCCATAACGTTTTGTTGATTCAAAATGTAGCAAACTATTAATTCTATAAAGCTTCTATCCGCTCAATATATAGTGGAAACCCGGGGGGAGGGGGAATCACCTTCGCCATCAAGGTGATTGGTACGTATTTAAAGCTTTGAGGTTTGCATAGCCAGACCATAACTATGAGCTCCTTGTACGAGTTGTGTCTGCAGCGTATCTGCACCGATAACCCTATGCTCCGGCATATCAGAAGGGTGTCAGAGCCGCTGCCGCCAATTTTGCAAGGAGAGCTCATTTATGAGCATAAAAGACGATGCGTCTACAAAACCAAAATTTGGTTTGAAGGGCCAAATGTTGGCAGAATATGTGCCGTATGTCACATGGTACGTTTTTTCATTAACTGCATTGTTTATTTTGTTAACAATATATTATTTTTTTTTAATTTCTTTAAACTAATAATTTTTTTTTTTTTCAGGCGCTTCCTCTTGCCGGCCCGGGGGACGAGCTTTATCGAACTATTGCTTATAGAAGCGGAATAATTGGGTATAAACTACAAATGCCGGCACCTCAAGAAAAATGTCATCTCTGCAATTTCTGCCCCCTGGCAAAATATGAAATTAATTGTATGTGTTTATAAACACATATAATTATGAGAAATTAAATAGGGACGGGGAACAGAGCAGTTTGTGGTCTAACCACTTACTGCTCTGTTCCCCGTTCATAGGGTATCTTCAGATGACCTTGACCCACTTTTAAAACTTTATGGTGGGGAAAATGTATATATAAACCGTGGATTATATGAAGAGGCATCACTTCCCTCACCGATAATCATGGAAAGTTTCCGTATGTTTTACAATGTTTTTTGCACTCCTCAACAACATATTCAATTTATGTTAAATTTAATCCATGTCCTCCAGAATATTAATTTTCTTACGATTAATGTTACTGGGGAAAGAATGGTAAATTTAACATATCAACGTTTATTAGTTACCATCAACCCTTTCGTAGATCCGAATTGGTTTTCAACACTTGAAACATACAT
Source organism: Flexamia atlantica (assembly GCA_035578135.1). Taxonomy (NCBI): domain Eukaryota; kingdom Metazoa; phylum Arthropoda; class Insecta; order Hemiptera; family Cicadellidae; genus Flexamia; species Flexamia atlantica. The sequence goes on from JAQJVK010000001.1 coordinate 231,174,359, forward strand.
TGATACTATGGCTTTTGAACAAGGATTCCATTATCTTTGGGTTGATGTAGATTACATCAACTTTCAAAATGAATCAGATGATGATGGATATGATTCTGCCACATAAAAGTAGACATTAACGGAACTTCTCCCCCTGCCTTTTAGGAAAAAAGAGAGGAACAGTGTTAATTAATAACACTGTTCCTCTCTTTTTTCCGCTTAAAGTTAAATGACCTTGACCTACTTATTTTGAAGGTCAATTGTAACTTAGTGAAAATGTTCTAAGTCCTAAGTAGGTCAAGGTCATTTAAATCTTAGCGGAAGAATGAAAAGAATAGCTACCAACATGCATTGTTGGTATCTATTCTTTTCTTTCCTCCTAGAAAACCCCTTTAGTCCGTGTCAACTTTGATGTGAATTTTTGTACAAAATTGTACATAATAAAGGACCCATGTTTCGAGTCCTTCGTAATCCATAGAATCCGAAGTGCAACAGATTTTTGTACCGTCTGCTTTAACAGCTTCAAGTACTCCACTAATACACTTCAGATTGCTATGATACGTTCTTATGTACCATAGTACTTTTTTGGCTTCGACAAAGTTGTGCACAGCACTAAAGATCATGAGGGATTCCATGGCAAATGTAACCACAAGACTACAGCACACCTTATATATACTGTGAGCCCAAGGCTATAGCCTCGATTTTTGAGTTTTTGCGTCATAACTTTTATACCGTTGGTTTTATCAAAAAATGTTACTGGACCTTTTTTGTTTGTCTTTTAATTTCGCTTAATTTGACTACCCGCACGATATATTTGGAGCATTTTTGTTATATCCACTGCCTATAGCCTCGATTTTTGAGTTTTTGCGTCATAACTTTTATACCGTTGGTTTAATCAAAAAATGTTACTGGACCTTTTTTGTTTGTCTTTTAATTCTGCTTAATTTGACTACCCGCACGATATATTTGGAGCATTTTTGTTATATCCACTGCCTATAGCCTCAATTTTTGAGTTTTTGCGTCATAACTTTTATACCGTTGGTTTAATCAAAAAATGTTACTGGACCTTTTTTGTTTGTCTTTTAATTCCGCTTAATTTGACTACCCGCACGATGGATTTGGAGCATTTTTGTTATATCCACTGCCATCGTGTACGGCGACGCAGTTCTAAAGTTGAACGGCGACGAAATCAAGTAACCGGTTTTGCCGGGGGGAGGGGTGGGGGGGAGGGGGGGAAGGGGGAGGGGTGGGAGGGGGGGAGGGTGGAGGGGGGGGGAGGGGGGAGGGGGGGAGGGGGGGAGGGGGGGAGGGGGGGAGGGGGGGAGGGGGGAGGGGTGGGGGGAGGGGGGGGAGGGGGGAGGGGGGGGTGGGGGGGGAGGGGGGAGGGGGGGGGGGTTTCGCGGGGAGGGGGGGGATATAACAAAAAATGCTCCAAATCTATCGTGCGGGTACTCAAATTAAGCGGAATTAAAAGACAAACAAAAAAGGTCCAGTAACATTTTTTGATTAAACCAACGGTATAAAAGTTATGACGCAAAAACTCAAAAATAATAATAACCAACGCGAAAACTAAACTCACCATCAACAGAAATTAAAACATTTACAAAAACCCAAATGTTAAAAATAATAATTATTTAATAAAAGATACAACACAAAACTAAAATCTTAGGTTATTTAAAATTTTAACAAAATATTTAAGTCTCAAAAGTAGAGTTTTAAAATCAATCAATATATAAGTCAAACAAGTAAGTCTTTTGAAATTAAAATATCTAAGTCTAAAAAATAGATCATTTAAAATAATTCTAAGTCCGAAAGTAGAACAATCAAAACTAGGTCAAGGTCATTTAAAAATTATAAAAAAAGGGGGGTGGGGAAGCGTGGGGTCCCTACCTTATTCTACTACTTTATTTCTATACTACTTTATTATAACTTATGCTACCCCTTAAATGCTATCATGCATGCGGTTACGGTGTGATCATCACGTAAGCGAACTCACACACCTCACCGCCCTATCATATCTTAACCCCTACCTAACGTTCCCCCTATTCTATCTTATACTATGTAATATTACAGTTACGGTGTGATCATCACGTAAGCGAACTCACACACCTCCCTATAATATTACACCTAACTTAATATTACAGTTACGGTGTGATCATCACGTAAGCGAACTCACACACCTCACCGTAATATTAACCCTGACAATTAAACCACGCAGGAAATGGAAAGGTAGGTGGATTGCCATTGCGACCGACTATTATAGGAGGGCGCCTCTCCCACAATAGCCGAACGCAGTGTGTGCTTGACATAAGCCACCCCACACACCATGGCGAACATTACGTTACAGCATAACCCTCCACGTAAGCGGACCAGTTACACCTTCACCGTAATGCCAAAGAGAAACGTTGCGCGCTTGCTTATATCAGCGAGCTCGAGACTCGACCTCGCTAGCGAGCCTTGACTAGTAGGTCAACGTGTCGCTCTGCCGAGGCCGGTAGCCTTGGCCGGGTCGCTAGCCACCGCTCTCACAACTTCGTCTGGCCTACTTGGACCTGGTCACTACCTTGACTACAAGGTTGTTGTGTGCCTACTTGGACCTGGTCACTACCTTGACTACAAGGTTGTTGTGTCTGCTGCCTATAAGAACCCCATTCGCCCGCCTTGTGTTATTCTGCCACTCGCCACCATCGCTGTTACTATCCATTCCCACGTTTTTTCTATTTCATTATATCCATTTTATTATTTCCTTTATCTAATTATGGACTCCTCATCTGCCTCTTCATCCTGCCCTATTCTTCTGGGTCTGCTCAAGAAACCTCTGATGAAGCAACATTCCATCCCGGTATCGATCAGCCTTTCTGCAATCAACGATTTTATTCCGCAAAAATCTTCTACTCCCGTCCTCTCCTCCTCCATTAACGAAATAATAGCTGATGCTGTTAATGAAGATCAACCCCAATTATTTCAGAATCCCACACCAGTTACAGAAACATCAACGCCGCAAATTGAAGAGATTCCGATCGCTCCAATTTGTGACGACATTTTAACTGAAGACTGGATGGAGTTGTGCGGACTGCACCCTTCTTCTACCCCCCAACAAATTCAACCCGCACCAATCAAAGAAACCCCCACCCCCCAAACAATTCATTCCGCACCAGTAAAGAACATCAGGCAAAAGGAATTAAAGAAAAACAAAAAATATAATCTGTACAGAATTGAAGAAAACAAAATTTATATCTACAACGAGGAGAGGACGAAAATTTATATCCTCACAACTCCAAAAACCAAACCACCACTTGTCCCGACAGATCCAAAATTTTTACTAGTAACAGCGGAGGGTGGAAAATTGAGAATAAATATATTAAATTAAACCTTATATTCCTTCCCCTTCTCAATCAAAGTCCACCCTGGTGGCAAAATCGGCCCTTCTAAGGGCCACCCTAAGACTTTCAAATTTAGGCTTAAGTTAGGGCCTCAACCCTTGGTGACTACAAGCGGTTCATATACCTCTAAGTCCCAAAGGTTGAGTCAATAGCGGGGGCTTTCGCTAAAGCCTCAACCCTTGGTGACTAACAAGTGGTCTGTGTACCACTAAGTCACAAAGGGTTGGACGCTAAAGCCTCAACCCTTGGTGACTAACAAGCGGTTCACATACCTCTAAGTCCCAAAGGTTGAGTCAATAGCGGGGAGCTTTTGCTAAAGCCTTAACCTTTAGTGACTAACAAAAGGTCCGTGTACCTCTAAGTCCCATAGGGGCTTTCGCAAACCACCCCTTGTTAGTCACCAAGGGTTGATACTTAAACTTAAGCCTAAATTTGAAAGTCTTAGGTCGGCCCTTAGAAGGGCCTTTTTTTGCCACCAGGGTGGACTTTGGAGGTGGGAAAAGGTTTTACTCGGTAATATTTATGTTTAACTTTGCACCTTTTTTATTTATTATCAAGTGTCGAGGGTTAAGGGGAATAGGAATTTTTTTGGGAATGTCAATGACATAAATTTTGGTTTTTTCAGAATTAAAAATGAAAATAGAAGAAGATAAATGTCTTAAGATTTCATATTTTCGGTTAAGTTTCAGTTTTTTTAGATGAAATTTTTGCTGGGGTACGTTTGAAGATACAGGTGATAGAGGTGGTTTGGTGCGAATTTTGGGTGGTTCGGTGCGAATTTTGGTGCCGGTAAGAATGTTTTTCCAAACTTGCTGAAAAGGTTTTCGAGCAATAGTGGTTGTAACATCATACCAATCACGATTGTTGTTCGATTGAATAATTCGTACCCCAAGCAGTTGAAGATAGGAAAACCAGTTATACCAAATCTCGGTATACTCGGAGCGGTTCATTGTGAAATTGAAGTAGGTGTTGTTAGGACGGTGGCAAAGGAAAGAATAACTTGTCGAGTGTAGAGTGTAGAGTGTGTTATACAATCAAGGACAGGTGTGCCGGGTGATGCAGCAAGGACGACGACCTGTATTCGCCGGCCGGCCGCAAGCGAAAGTGCGGCGCAAGGTCAACCAGTTGTATTGCTAACTGGTCGGCAACAAGCGAAAGCATGCGAGGTCAAACCCGGCCCACTCGGTCTCGTTTATCTTTTAAAACTCGCATGATAGGGTTTGCAAACATATTAATTCAAATATGTTGTAAAAATTTTCTTACGATATTTTGTTACAAATATTTTTAAGGCAAATGTTAAGAAACCATGTTTCTATTTTGAATCGCAACTACAGTTTCGATTTCTTTAACTAAATATTATAACTAAGTATTAAGGTAATATAATAAAGTAGCATCTTTAAAAATATTGTAACTTGTACAAAGTTAAATAAATATTTTAAGCCAAATGTTAAAAAAACAATTGTTTAGTACTGAGATGTTCACCCTACAACACCTACGTTAGAACTAACACTACAAATCCAAAAATTGCGAGGAGTCTCTTATGGTGGTGGGGGGAGGGCAGATGTTCCGAGCTGCACATGTCAAGGGAGGTTGCAGCGCCGCTGCTGACACATCAGTTTGCTAGTAGAACTGGCAGAGTAAACATCTAAATAAACATGAGTTCTGTTTTATATGTTTCTTTTATTAAAGATGGACTTTGCATTGAAACGCAAAGTTTTCCTATTGATGCAGATCCTATACAACAAATTTTAGTACATCCTCCAGAAAGTTATGATTCCATCTACATTTCAGTGCAAGAAACAAACGACCCCCCACCACCAACAACTACTGATGCACAGTAGGACACGGCTACCACACGTCATTAAAGCTTCAGCTCTTTACCCGAGCACACATGGACTCTGAGCTTCAATATAATACTGTTTCTTCTACATCTACACCAACTTCCGAACAATTACCTACTACAAATGAAACTACTACAAGTCTACAAGTAAATGAAATTTCATCAACTGTTAGTTCTGATGCGCAAGCAATAATGTTATCATTAATTGGTTTCGACTAAAAATTCAACAATGGAAGAAGAAAGAAATTCGCTACTTTACAACTTGATTTTTGTGAACCCGTCGAAATTTATTATTTGCCTACTTTCATTTTTATGTGGTTACAATTTTGGTTACCTTGTTCAGGAAATGCTAACAGATAAAAAGGAAGAACATTCGCTATATTTTAAAGTTTATGTTTATGTAATTGCATCTTTATTTGGATACTTTGTAGCAGGATATTTTCTTGTTAATTTGTCAATTCCATTTTTTACATGGTATTTTAACAGACGTGAAAATCAACAAAACAACAGTTTGTAAAAAGAAACAAAAATTATCTTGCATTTTCGGATTTTCCGAAAATGCAAGATCTTTTTTAAAAACATCCCCAAAAGACCTTGACACACTTCCGGCCATTTAAAATTTAAATACCCAGCACAGCAGGGCATTTAAACTTTAAATACCCACCTACAACACGTCACAGCTACGTCACAGCTGATGTCGTCACTTCCGGTCACGTGACCGGAAGTAGCTGTCAAAAAATTGACTGCCTGTCAAAGTTTGATTGGGCCAGAAACGCCACATCGCCACTACTCTCATCATATAAAAATATGCCCGAAGAACCCTAATAAAAATGTTAGCGCACGTTATTCAGTTAAGACGTGTGATAAATGCAACAAGAAAATTAAAAGTCAACACTTCAGTCGTCATCTGAAAATATGTAGTAGTAGTGGAGAAATGGGGGTTCTGGATCAACCTTCAAAGTCGTTGGAATCTAACGTCAATAAGAGGAGTAGGGACGGAATATTGGTTCGAGATATATCGGAACCTAGTACTAGTAGATGTGAAGTGTCAGTTCGAAACCAAAAATCCCCCATTAAGAAAAAAGCAAGTATTGATTATAAAACTAAATGCCCCCGATGTAGTAAATTGATAAGAAAAAGTAATTTGAGCTACCACTTGAAAACCCACGAAAAGCCTGAACAACCTGAATTAATTTCGAACCGTGGAGGTGTTGTTGATGATGATGATGTAAGCCCCCCTCCCGCTAAACGACCGCGGCTTGATACACCTATTTTAAATATTCTTAGTAAAACCGTGAGTAAAATTGCCGGTTATGTAAAAGGTTCTTCTCCCCCTCATGAACCGGAAATTGAACTGTCCCGAACAGCTTTCAACGGACGTTTAAATGTTTATACCGTTAAGAACAAAAATGCTATGAAAGATCCGATACTGTTTTTGAGTAGTTTGAAAGATGTTATCATAAATAAAATTAATGAGCATCGTAATGAGGCGGATCTTAAAACAAGAATGGTGTTGTATATGGATTATTCGAAAGCAGAAGAGATTGCTGAATTTAATTTTAAAACTAAAAACGCAGTTATACTCTCGAGTACAGATGTGTCGGGGTATTTTGATGACGCTAAAGAAAAACTTATTAAAGAAATGGAAGATTTTCAAAACCGCGGTTCGGGCTGGTCATTATATAGCATCGATGAATTAGAACTTCATATTAACCGTTATAACCCGTTCCGTGGGGGGTCTAGCTATATCCCTCTACCGAAAGAAATTATGTTAAAGAGAGCAATTTTAAATGTTAAAAATGATGATCAAAAATGTTTCCTCTGGTCAATTCTTTCTGCACTACACCCTGTTGATTCCGCCAATCAACCCCATAGAATTCACCATTACAGACAATACGAACATGAATTTGATGAGGCTTTAAAAGATATTCCATTTCCCGTCCCACTAAAAGCGAGTATTATATCAAAGTTTGAGAGACGAGCCGGATTATCTGTTAATATTTATACATGCGAGATAATGAAAACGATTAGGGATAGAGATGATTTTGAAGATTTCCCCGTTGAACCGAAGAAAAGAGGTGATGACGACACTTATGATATTTATCCCCTGTACGTAACTAAAAATGAAATCCCCAACCGGCATGTTAATCTTTTTTATTTGAAAGACGAGAACAAAAACACCCACTATTGTTGGATAAAAAATATGAGTAGATTGGTTAGCAGACAGTTTTCAAAACACCAACATAAAAAATATATTTGTGACCGTTGCTTAATTTCCTTCAGCAAAAAGAAATTATTAAATGATCACAAGGCGGTCTGTAGAGAGCCAAACACTGTTGAATCGCATATTTGTAATCGCTGTCTGACGGAATTCAAAGAAGAATCCAAGCTAGATAAACATAAAGAATTTTGTGTCGGCCAAGACCCTGTGAAAATTATGATGCCTGAAGTAGATAAAAACGGGTCCCCTCCTTTTATTAATTTTAAAAATAAATATAGAAAAATGAAAGTTCCTTTTGTCGGCTATGTTGATTTTGAATGTATATTGAAACCGGTCTCAGATGAAACCGATGAAAATGAGCCCACTCCAACCGATGAAAAAGAGTCGTATACGAAAAAGTATCAATCGCACGAAGCCGCCAGTTTTTCTTTATATATAACCACCGCTGACGATGATTATGATATCCCGTTTGATTTATATCATGAGAGCTTCGGTCCCGACACAGCAAAAACTTTTGTAGAAACCATAACTCAGATATCGCGAGACTTGGAAAATTTATATAGTAGAGAGGCCGCAAAACCCATGAATATAACTAAAGAAGATTATGAAACGAAGATTAATGGTGTTAATATTTGCCATATATGTGAAAAAGTGTTTGAAGTAAATAAAAAAGACCCTAAGAAGACTGACAAACGTGTTTTTGACCATGACCATTTGACTGGTAAATTCAGAGGGGTGGCGCACAACTCGTGCAATTTGAATTTTAGAAAACCGCACTTTTTACCCATCTTTGTCCACAACTTGAGTAATTACGATGCTCATCTGTTCGTCAAGTTATTGGGATTCGAACAGAACAAGATAGCGGTCTTAGCCACGACTGAAGAACGATATATATCTTTTGAACTCAAAGTAGAGGGTGGAGTAAACTTGAGATTTTTAGACTCATTTAGATTTATGAACTACAGCTTAGAAAATCTCGCGAAGAACCTGACCAGAGATAAATTCAAACACGTAGCAAAGTTTTTCGAAAACGACAAGTTAGATTTAGTTTTGAGAAAAGGCATCTTTCCCTACGATTTTATGGATAGTATGGAAAAATTCGACTACCCGTCTCTGCCTTCCCAAAAAAATTTTGATAACAAATTGAATAAGACAACTGTCGAAGATGAAGATTACGAGCACGCGCGTAAAGTGTGGAATGAATTTGAGATTAAGAATATGAAGGAATACACGCTTTTGTACAACAAAACCGACACACTGCTATTGGCCGACATAGTTGAAAACTTCCGTGAAGTGTGCATGGACACTTACAAACTCGATCCCGCTTGGTATTTTACGAGTCCCGGTCTGGCTTGGGACGCCATGTTAAAAAAGACCGGTGTTGCTCTCGAGTTATTGACTGATCCCGACATGGAACTTATGATCACCAAGGGCATTCGCGGCGGAATTTCTCAGTGCTCCCACAGATATACTAGAGCCAATAACAGATATTTACCAGATTACGATCCTGAAAAGCCCGAAGAGTATCTCATTTATTTGGATGTAAATAATTTGTACGGATGGGCCATGTCGAAGTATTTACCTCAGAGCGATTTTAATTGGATGGGTGAAGATGAATTACGAGATATCGAAAGTGATCTGCAAGATGGAAATTGGATCGACAACGAATCTGCATATGGTTTTATATTGGAAGTAGATTTGAAATACCCCAGGAAATTACACGACTCCCACAAAGACCTCCCGTTAGCACCAGAAAACAGATGCCCTCCCGGTTTTAATCAGAGAAAGCTTTTAACGACTTTATACGATAAGGATAAATACGTGGTGCACTACCAAAACCTACAGCTCTACCTGTCATTGGGCATGGAGTTAAAAAAGATCCACAGGGGCATTAAATTCCGCCAATCGGCATGGTTGAAAGAATATATCGATATGAACACCGATATGAGGACAAAAGCGACCAACGAGTTTGAGAAAGATTTTTATAAACTGATGAATAACGCGGTGTTTGGTAAAACGATGGAGAACATACGTAAGCACGTAGACGTACGTCTGGCCACGCACGACAGGCAAATTGACAAACTAGTGGCCAGACCGAACTTTAAATCAGTCACCGTCTTCACAGAGACATTTGCGGCCGTGCATATGGGCAAAACCAGATTATACTTTAATAAACCGATCTACGTAGGCATGTCAATATTAGATATTTCGAAGATAGCCGTTTATGACTTTCATTACAATGTTATGAGAGCGAAATACGGTGATAAAGCCAGAGTTCAGTACACTGACACGGACAGCCTGACTTATAGCGTCAAAACAAAAGATATTTATGAGGATATAAAAAGTATGATCGACCACTTCGATACCAGCGATTACAAAGCGGATAACCCCTATAACATGCCGCGTGTGAATAAAAAAGTAATTGGCAAATGGAAAGACGAACTGGCCGGTGATGTTATGAATGAGTTCGTCGGGTTACGTTCGAAAATGTACGCCTACGACTCTGAGGGGGAGAGGAAGAAGAGGGAGGAGGAGAAGAAGAAGAATAAGAAGAAGGGGGATAAAAAAGAAAAAGGTGAGGGGATTAAAAAAGCTAAGGGGATAAAAAAGAATGTCGTTGACTTTCTGTCGATAAAAGACTATAAAAACTGTTTGTTTGATAAAGAAGTGAAATATGAGACAATGAACACTATTAGAAGCAAACACCATGATTTATATTCGATCAAACAGCGCAAGATAGCCCTCTCCTCCTCTGATGATAAGAGATTTATCTGTGAAGACGGCGTGGAGACTCTTCCCTGGGGCCACTACAATATCCCTATCGAGCATCTGATTAATATCGAAGCGAATGCCGCACTGGACATGGATTAGAAGGTACGAGTTTGTTTATATTTTAAATACTTATACATGACATATTTCGATCATTACTAAAAATATTATTTTTTTTCCTCCTTATAAAGGGGTAACGAATCGTTACCCCCTTTGAATTATCGATTTTATCATGGATAAACTATTTTTTCCTCTTCGAATTGTAAATTTTATAATTGATAAAAAAAATATTTATTAAAAACAAAGATATAAATTCAGTACTAGACTTTGACTAGAAAATATGAGTTTTTTTCTCTAAAAACCTTTAAAATGACTCATTTTTGAATAGTTTTTAGTTGGGACCCAATATGGGTCCCACCCCATTTTAGGACCCCTATCCAACAGAAGGGGTCCTATTTTAGGATTTCCATGTTTCTCTCATAACGTATGACGATAATTATGTTTCGTCATAAAGAAGTTCCCTGTCGAAGGTGGGAACTTTACCGTAGTGATAGGGCTTTCCACTAATACCCACCGACACTTAAAAAAGAAAAAAAATTCTAAGGTAAGATATATGTTAATTAAAAAAATATTTAATGATTTTCTAACCCTTTATATCGTAGAGTTTATTTTTTCAAAAATATATATACATCTCAAAACATTCTAATTAAATTCCTTTCCAAATCGTAAGTGAAGCCGGTCTCCGATACAACTACCACGTACGCTGTGGTCCCCTGATCCGCCGCCGGACTGGCGACGGCGTTAGTAAAGTCCAATTTTATTTGAATATCTTTTCTTTTATTATCAGTGGAGAACGGGTGGTGATGCGTGTCGACTACCAACAACGGATACTTGTCTACAAAATCGACATCGTTTAAATAAACATCTTCATCTCCGAATAACACCTGCCTGATTGAGCAATAACTCCCGTATAAAATACTATAATGTTTATTATTTATCGCCAAATTTTGCTCCTCCTTCGGATACCGTTGTCCGTTGATTATAACGTGGTAGTTTTTTATGTTTACAGCGTTGAATCGGCTCGGATCCTTCTCTTGATTGTTTTTACGGCTGGTCTGTAAACCTATGATTATAAACAGCGGGTTGGATATATTCCGGTACATGTTGGATATGTCGAAACTATATGAAGACCCCGACACAAAGCTTTTTTCTATGCACTGCCACTGGTAATACCTGTATGTTAAATCGCCCTTATCACTCAATCGTTTTAGTCCTTGTATGAGTGGTAATTTTTTTATTCCTTCATAATCGACTAAGGGTACTTTTAACACGAAACTCGTGATTTTTATCTTCGCCTCGGCCGCCGTTTTTTCGTTAGCGCCAGTACCCTCCTTCCAACGGTATATCGCGTCATCATCTTCGTTTCTTGTAAAAATTATTTCAAAACCTCCTTTGAATATCGGATATCTCAGAGCGTCGAAAAACCCAAGACCCAGATGTGACAACGGGCCATAAGCTTCGAACCCACCCACCCCTTTTTCGAATTTAGATTTGAATCCCATCGTATAATGAGTGCTCTCACCCGATTTACTATAAGTTGTTAGAGCTTTAATTGTACTTGTGATACCGACTTCATCAACACAGTCTATCAATTGATTGTGTTTTTTTAATTCGATTCTCTTAAACAAAAATGCCGGGAAATTATCGATCAACTTGATAGGATCCGCCGCGTCGTACTTCGCATCATCCGCTTTTTTCACTACTTCCCCCTGTATGTGATAAAATATCTTCCTGTCATAAAACGCGTCTCCATGGTCAAAATAGAATGTCGTAAACTTATTCGGTGAATTGAAATTTAAATCGGTCACCGGTTGGATGGTATTGAATTCGTACCGCTCTATCTTATCAGACGCTTCCTCGTAATACTTTTCCATATCTATATTTAGATTTTAAGTTTTCGGTTTCGAATAAAAAAAATAAAAACACGATTTAAACTTAATAAAAAATATACTTTTAAAATTGTCGGATAAATAAAATATTCATCTCCTACTGAACATGCGCATATATTTCTTCCTATCCGATGCCAAACCTAATTTATTCACATGAACCTTAAAATCCGCACCATTCGACAATTCACCACCTTTAACATTATTTTCCTTTAACGCTGACAAACATCGTCTTATGTGTTTAGCACCTTCCGGCCGAGTGATCAGTTTTTCGATCTCGTTATTTATAAACTTGACGATCCCGATTTTTTCGTTATTAAAATTATTATTTCCCGCTTCCTCCTCGGCTTGTATAAACTTTATTCTCTCCGACAACTCGTCGTAATCGTCTATATATTTATATTCCACGGGGTTGTTCGTATCCACGAGTAGACCTTTGCCGGACGAAGACGGCTTTTGTTTGAGTTCTTTCCATATGTCACTTATTAAATTCTTCCATTTCCAACCACCGCTCGCCTTGGGTCTGGGCGAGGTGGGATCGTTGTTATGATGTAGAGCGTGTGTTTTGATTAAAATATCTTTATATTTTTCAAAGTCCTGAGAAGTGAACGCGCCTATACTTATGAGTCTCTCCTTCGGTGTCGTACCGACCGCGGCTGTGGATTGTACACCGTGGATCTCCGCTCTAGTCAAGAGTGACCACAGTCCCTCGGTACCTACGTATCTGTCCATAGTTCTCTCCAGTATGATATCGTTGTTTTCGATGGATATGGTTTGCGATCCGATCGCGAGTTTGCTATTCGCGAAATCGTAATAAACGCCGAAACTCATATCGTTACAGTTCGAGAGGTATTGCTTTGCGATATCACCAATTTCCTCGTTTTCAGTGAATTCGCGGATAGAACGATTCTGTAATTCCTGCGAAGTTTGCGCCGGTGATAAAACTGTAGACGCATCGAATACGTCTGGGTTTTCGATTGGAGTTATCGTTTCGTCCGCTTTATCTACCGGTCTACCAAGTGTTTTGTCCACTTTACCTACAGGTCTACCGGGTGTGCTCGACGTTCTAGGTCTGAACTGTCCGACAGTGGGGATGGGTCTTCTCAAAATGACACGGGGTTTTTTCTCTGTCTTTAAAGTTTCCGTCTGTTCTTTTATAGCTTTAACTACGGGTTCGTGTTGCTTCTCTTGTTCGCGCACCTTTTCCACTTCCGCTCTTCTAGACGTATCGAATTCACTCTTTAATCGATCTTTCAATTTATCCAACCTCTTAGCCTCCGCGACGGTAATCGGTTTGTTTTCACGGTGAGGAGGAGGCGCTAACAATTGTTCTTTCGGTTTGGCATTTACTAACACAGGGTGTGAACTGAAAAGCTTTCTCCTTTCCTCAGCTTCGCGTATCTGATTTTTCTTACTGTCTTCTAGCCATTTTTCTTGTACCTTTTCATATTTTTTAGCCATTTGTACGTCGACATCGTCCGGCCACATCTTATCGGCCACCTTCTGTTTTTTCACCAGCGTGCTGATGATCTCATTATCATCGCTTTTCCTCTTCATCTTATCTATATATATAGGTTTAGGGTTTCGAGTTTCACTTTTAAAAAATAAAGAAAAAAATAAATTTAAATAAAAATCTAAAACGATGCATACACGTTGTTTTTATAAAATATAACGTTTACGAATCGATTATTAAAAACGATGCATATACTTTGTTTTTAAAAATAAAACGATTCATATACATTGATCTTAGAAAATAACGTTTACGAATCGATTATTAAAAACGATGCATATACTTTGTTTTTAAAAATAAAACGATTCATATACATTGATCTTAGAAAATAACGTATATGAATCGTTTATTAAAAACGATGCATACACGTCGATTATCGTTCGATAACATCGTTTAACTCGTCTTTTAACTTGAACATGTATTTTCCGTTGTGCGCTTTCTTAGCGGTGTTTATTGTCAAAAATCCGAACGGTTCGCTCCAACACTTTTGACACATCTTTTCGAATTCATCAATCGTCATGTCCGATCCTACGAAATCGTCATAAATACGTTTCGTGTAGTGTTTGTTTTGTTTGAAGACGCATAGCAGGTTGACGTTGTTCCGTATCACTTGCATGTCGACTTTACCGTAGCTCTGACTGAGGTAGACGCAGGACAGTTTTTTATGTCTACCTCTGATGAAGTAGTCTTTTATCGCTTCTTGTTTTTCCATCAGACAGTCGTCGAACACCACGAGGGAGTTTTTCTTGCACTCGTCCAGTGGAGGTAAATCTTCACAATTGTTAAAAAAGTATGCTATCTTCTTATTCAACTTGTTTTCAGCATCTATGTACTTTTCGCGTAATTCTACATAAGCCGGCTGTTCTATAGACTTACTGAACACATATAAATTTCTAAACACGAGACCGCGCGGATTATAAATAAAATTCAACAACAAATTTGTTTTTCCACAACCCGAAGAGCCTACTATCAGACAACGTAATGGTTGAGGTAGAAGGTTATCTTCGATCTTTTCTTCGTAATACGGAACTATATCCATCACTCTCTATGAGGAAAAAAATAATGCACCGGTTAAAAAAAGAAATAAAATAAATTACGAGAAATAAGAATTTATTAGGATGGGAAAATGTTTACTATTTATTTTCTCAAATCTTTGAAGAATTCTTCTACTAATTCTATGAAATTATACGGCGTGATTACAACATTATTGCGTGATTTATAGGATATATTGCGGTATCTCATGATATCTTTTACACAGTTCAAAACGTTTATACTGTTCGGCACTTCATCTTTGTAAAACAAAAGTAAATAACCTTCATCGATTTTCTTTTTATAAACCGTAGAAAAATACCGATCTTCAGTTCTTACACAGTAGTATGTATAAATACCGTCCGCATAAGAATATCGTTTAAAGACGGCAAAGACGTGTCTTAGGTTCGATTTTTGAGGCATACAAGCTACTTTAGGTTTCATGTTTTGTATCGTATTGTTTAAACGACGATTTTCATTTTCCATATGATCGATCGATTCCATGAGCGTTACAATTTTATTTTTGAGTTTGTACTCACCGTATTTACGGATGGAAGGCAAAACGTCTTCGAAGACCCAACGTTTAAAGTCATTCGCCGATGGTAACCTCGATGAAAATATTAATTCGTATAATCCGAGCTCGGATATGTATACTTCTAAGCTTTTATTATGTGATAAGGGGTGGGACCCAAATTGGGGCCCAACTAAATCGGCCAGATTTCTCTTATAACGATCTTTAACGTGCGTTTTTAAGACCTTCTTCAGATTGGAATATCCTAATATTTCAGCCACATCTTTACCCTTAAACCACGAGTTATCGTCATCATCGAAAATCACTGTTACCTTTTGATTTTTAAAAATGAATTTACTCGCGATATCGTCCATGTAATCCTCATCTGTGTTGGACACATCAGAATTATAAGACGATGAAGAACTTTCGTCGGAAATCTCATCACTCGCAATATCCATATTATTATTGTTATTCATTTCATACCTACTATAGAAAAACAACCGATCGAACGTTAATGTTTTATTACGATCGAAAAAATAAAAAAAATAAATTATATAGTTCGTACGATCGGAAACGTATTTATTTCACCACAACATCACTTCCGACAATGTTTTTTAACGAGGTTAATCAGGTCGAAATCGTCATCGTGAATTTTTATACATTTGCTTTTACGGTTAAGTCCTAAATTAGGATAAGTTGATATTATAAATAACGGTCCTAAATTAGGATGTGTTAAGTCCTAAACTAGGATAAGTTGATATTTTGAATAACAGCCCCAAATTAGGACGTGCAGGTGGGGTTAGGTGGTAATGAAAAATTAAACCATCTACAGCAGACGGGTTTGAAAGCTAATGAAAAATCAACATTTTTGGACTGATTTAGGTGGGACCCGATTTGGGTCCCACCCCGTTTTAGGGGGTGGGACCTCCTAAAACAGGGTGGGACACGATTTGTGTCCCAACCCTTTTCGAGCGATAAAAGCTTAGTAAGGCTTATATTACAAAACCACGGGTCTAAAAATAAACAATTACCTGTAGTTTTAAGGGGTCTATATTTGTAAGTGGTGTTTTTTTTAAATAATCAAAACTCCGTCTTTTGCAGTTCCCTCTCGTAAAAACCACCGATTACTTCTTCACCGTCTAGAGCCTCGATTTTGTACGTGACGGGTTTGGTGTTTAAAACTTGCGCGATCACAAAAATTTCGCTAGTCCAGTTTTGTTTATATTTATTTCTAAATACGACTTTACTCGCCGTTATACGGACTCTGTCTCCGACGTCGAATTTCGGTTTTTTACGCGGCACTTCACTTTCGAGCTCCTGATACATTTTCAACAGATCGGACTCGTTGCTCTTATTGACATCGGCCGGACGCATTTTTATCGTGCTGTGGTAATCGTGTTTGTTGTATTCGTCGGTGAGTTCTTGTAAGACGTCGTACCATTTGTGCGAGTTTCTCACTTGGAATTTGACTCTGAATTTATCGTTTAACGTCCTGTGGTATCTCTCGATTATCGCCGACTTTTCCTCGCTCTCCGTATGGTACATTTTTATGCCGTGTTTTTGAGCATGTCGTTAAAAGGTTTATTTTTAAACTCTGTCCCCTTATCCGTGTGCAGCAGTTCGGGCGTAGTGTGACCGTCCTTTTTCGCTCTCTCTATTATCCTCTCAAAAGCGGCCGTCACTACCGCGCCGTCTTTTTTCTTCAACGGTTCGGACCAGACGAATTTGCTAAAACAGTCTATCACGTTTAAGATGTATTTGTACCAGTTGTTCTCTCTGGCGAATTGTTTCATGATGAGCAGATCCGCGGCCCACAGATTATCCAGACCTTTCATGATTATCCTGCGTTTTATAAATTTTTTCACTACCGGTTTGTGCAGTTCTTTCGCCTCCACCACTTCGGGCGGCTCTTTGATAAACGAGTTTTTAACGCCGCCGCAGACCGCGCAATCGGAACTCGCCAACCATCTTTTATTTTTCGTTTTCACAATTTTCATGTTCTCTGACGCGGTCTGTGTTTTACACGTGCGACAGTAAGAATTCATCTCTTATATTAATGAAATTAAATTTTCGTTCGATAGAAAAAAATATCAATCATTTGGCAAGTTTTAATTTTTTATATGAATTCAAAATATTAATTTTTATACATAGATAATGGGGAATCACAAGAGGAAAATAAATTTGACCAAAGGTCAACTGAATAAGCTGCGGATAGCTCATAAGAAGCTTAAACGCGCAGTGCTTACTTTAACAAAAGATCAATTAAAAAATGGTAATACCGAAGTGTCACTCGATGGTGATCAAAACAAACAAGTGGAAAAAGCGTTGAAAAACAACAGAGGGACACGTTTGATTTTTGATTATTCGCAGTTGAAGGAAATGATCGATGGAGGTCTTCTGAAGGAAGTTTTAGAACTGGCCGAAAACAATATTCCGTATTTTAAGAAATTCGCCTCACCTCTGATAAAGAATAAAGTGGCGCCTGTGTTGAAGAATGATTTCGTGCCGTGGTTGAAAAATTTAATAGACAATGAACTGGACGAATTGATTAATAAAGATAAAACCGGAGCCGGTCTGGAGAAACGTGTAAGCAGAAAATTGCATAAGACTCTTAAAGATATTAGAGAGGATAAAAAAAACTAGTTCCGCTGACCATGTCCGAACTGGAGACATGGGCCAACAAGTTGAAAATCAACAATTTCCGTGGTGTTTTTATGCGAGAGTGTTTACCCGACAAGCCGCGCAAAAACGAGTGTGCTATTATTAATCTAGGTGATCTGGAGTCGGGCGGCACGCATTGGACTTGTTATACGAAAAAAGGTAATTATGTCATATATTTCGATTCGTTCGGTGAGGCGCCTCCACCTTTAGAATTGGAGAAATATCTAAACATGACTAAAGGTATTTTTTATAATCATATGAGATATCAAAATTATGACGATCCCCCCATATGCGGTCATTTATATTTGGAGGTATTGCGACGTTTTTCCAGAGGACAGGATTTCAATACGATAGAACGTGCTTTACAAAACGATAAATACACATTTTTGAGATGGTTCGAATAATTTTATTTTTTTTCTCCCTCGCTCTTAATAAATAATCTTAACCGCAATTTAAAAAAGTATATATAGAGAAATGGTGTATTTCAGATTGACGGGTCAGAGTCCGCATTTGCAATTGAAGCTCGAAAACCCCATACACTTGAAAGAGGACGTGCGTTATTATCTAGCGCTCACGGGGTTTTCATTTCATAACTATTTTTATAACTTGAACGAGGAGGCTTCAATTACTTTTGCTGTGGGGGAGATAAGTCGTCCTACACTAACTTTTAAAGCGGAATTTTGGGATTTGAAAACCATGCAGAGAGAAATCAGGGAATTCATGAGGATTAATAAGTTTACACCGGCGATAGATGTGGAAAAGTTTAAGATTTTTCGAGACCCACAGTCTAAGATATGTATAAAATCTCCAGTCAAGTTCCATATAAACAACGAGCTGCGACGGTTTCTCGGATTCGATGAATTGAAAAAAGATGAAACCTTATTCGAATTACAGTTTACAGCGAACAAGATTTTATCAATATATGAGGAGGAAAGTAAATTACAAATCAGACCGTTCCACATGATCGAAGTGCATTGCGATTTAGTCGAACATTCGTATGTCAATCACGCGGAGCATCGGCACAGACACGATTTCTCCTCGTTGTTGTATCACTCGAGTCCGCGAGAACATAGAGATAAAATTTACGAGAAACCGTCCGTTTTAAATTATATACCGCTCAAACCTAACACGCAGACGATAAGAGAAATCAACATTTATCTGACGGATGAAAACTACGTTCCCCTGCAAAACGCTCTGCCCGATTATATCATTTATTTAAAACTAGTCGATGAGTCGGAATTAAATATGAATTAGTTTTCGTCAAAAGCGATGATTTATTACATCTTTTGAAACGCTCTCAATTTTTTATTCGACCGTGAAAATATATTTTTATATATAGACGAAGAAAAATGGAAATGGAAAAGGATTATTTTAAAGATATCCTCGACGAAGTGAATGGTAATTCTTTCGCGAAGATAAGTGATTTAGAAATCGATAAAAAATAGTTGGTCAATAGCATAGAAAGAATTCATTATGCTTATGGTCTTAGAGTTTTGGTTACATGTGATGATGTGCGGTTTCAACTACCCGAGAGTTGGAACGAGAGAATGACTACGAAAAATATAAACGCGTTATTGAAATCGGACCAACCGTTGTATGTGGTGTACCATGGAAAGATCCCATTGTTGAATGATAAGTTTAAACACGATATCAAGTTTGTGAGAGATTGAATATTCGTTATTATTATTTGATTATACTTGTTATTTTATTTATGATTTAATTTTTGTTCTCGTTCCCGAAATGTATTTTTGCACAACAGCTTAATAATTTATGTAGTGCGAATATAAGCGAATGTAATATATAGGTAACAAAAATGGAGTCTGTCACTTTTAAATATTTCAAATTGTCAGAGTTCGCCTCACCACCCGTCAGAGGTTCACCGGACGCGGCCGGTTGCGATTTGAAAAGCGCTTATGACTATGTAGTACCCGGTCGCGGTAAACAGTTGATAAAGACGGACTTGTCTTTTCAATTTCCCCGCGGATGTTACGGTAGAGTAGCACCTCGAAGTGGCTTAGCTGCTAAGCATTTCATCGACGTGGGCGCCGGCGTGATAGACTTTGATTATACAGGCGATTTGCGTGTGTTGTTGTTTAACCATTCGGATGATGATTTCATCGTTAAAAGAGGTGATCGAATCGCTCAGTTAATATTGGAGGTTTATAGAAACGATGTGCCGGTAGACGGTGGAATCGATATGCGGAATACGGAACGCGGAAGTAATGCATTCGGTTCGACCGGTGTGTAATGAATTTTTAATTACATACGATGATTTTAATTATTTAATTTATGTTTTTTATTTTTTTACGTCTGAAATATATTTCTGCAAATCGGTTTAATAAAAAACTCGGTTGGAATTTAAATGATATACTATATAGATGAATAAAATGGAGTCTCATAACATGATTATTACTCTGGAAGGAAATATCGGTGCGGGTAAAACTACTTTTGCCACAGGCTTGTTTGATCGGTTTAAAAACCTAGGGTTTAAAACCGTCCACATACAAGAGCCAGTCGGCGCATGGCGGGATTTTCACGGTACGAATTTATTAGACCTCTTGTATAAAGATATCGAGAGATGGGCATTCACGTTTCAAGCCAACGCGTTAATGTATATGACGGAGTGTGATAAGAGAGCCGTTGAATATGCGAAGAAGGGTTATATCGTGATTAAAGAGCGCTCTGCGTTCACTGTAAGACATGTTTTTAATGAACATTACAAAAAGTTTATGACGCCCGCTGAGGTTCAAATTTTAACGGATCTAAGTAATAAGTATGTCGATCCGCGTAAGACTGCATTTGATGAGGGCGGTGTTAAAGATATTACCTTGTACTTGCGGACGAATCCAACAACATGTTTTGAACGTAAGTTAATAAGAAGGCGTCCGGAAGAAGTGGGTAAAAAGAACCTTGTGGATGAAGAGTATTTAAAAGAATTGCATGCGATTCACGAGGCTGCTATTTCCAAGTCGATCGGGGAGGTTATTACAGCTGATGGAACTAAATTTGACCCCAATGATCCGAAGTCAGTTAGAATTTTAGGGAGTGACGAGTTTGTGTTTGATGCTTTAATGGACATTGGTGAGTTGGATGTTTTGGATAATATCGGTGATACTATAGGAATTAAAGTTAATCTAGAGGATTGTTGGACGTTTGAGGGAGATAAAATTACCCGTAAGAAATGTTAATTATGTTTTAAAGCGTTATAAATTGATTTTTTTTGTCAAGGTCTGTCAGGACATATATGTTAAAGAGGCTAAGAGGCTTAGGGTATAAAAAATGCAATTTATTTAATTATTTTATTTTTTATAAGTTTGGACTTGTTATGGTGTTGGGTCAAATGTTCTGATTTGGGACGGAACTGGTCCTGGAATGGGACGTCCTGAAATGGGATCCAAAGCGTCGTGAAATAGGATCATACCTAAATATCCTGATTTGGGACGGAACTTGTCCTGGAATGGGACGTCCTAGAGTGGGATGGAAGGCGTCCTGGAATAGGGTCACACCTAAATGTCCTGATTTGGGACGGAACTTGTCCTAAAATGGGACGTCCTGAAATGGGATCGAAGATGTCCTGGAATAGGGTCGCACCCCTCGCACCCCTCATCGTTGGTGAATCGGCCTTCCACTACTACTTCTGGGTTACAAGTTTGTAGCCCGTCCCCCAGGGGTCGTTGTCGATATCCTGACACAGCTGTTTCCAGCACCTGACTTTACTCCGGTTGATGGCACCGCGGAGCTCTCGGCGGGCCGCTCTGTGCTCAGCCGATCTGGCATTTGCATCAGGGCGGTTCCTGGCTCGCTGCGCAGCTCGTCGGAGACCAAGGCATCTCCTCCGGAGTTCCGCGATTTCAGGCGTCCACCAGTAAACCGGCTTCTTCCTGTGGCGGCGGGAAACTCCGGGCATCGACTGCTCACATGCGGTCGCGATGAGTCGCATCGTCGATGCTGCCAGATCTTCGGCACTTGTGAAATTCACAATGCTCTGGTCCTTAATTACTTCTTTAAAAGTGTCTTTGCTCAGACGACTGGTGTTCCAGCGTCGAGCCAGAGGAGCAGGTTCAGCGCGCAAGCGCGCGCCCTCGGGAAGGACCTTGAAAAGGATCGCCTGATGGTCGCTGGAGGAGTAGTCCTCGCAGACACGCCAGTCGGAGATCCGCTGGGCAATCCCTTCAGAGGCAAGAGATATGTCAGGGATCGTCTCTCTGCACCCCGGACGGCGAAAGGTGGAAATGCCGCCCGTGTTGAGGATACAGAGGCCCGACCTGGCAGCCGACTCGAGGACGTAACGTCCTCGAGTGTCGGTCCGCGGGGAACCCCATTCCACGGCTTTGGCGTTAAAATCGCCACCGACTATGACCCTGCCAGAGGTGTTCATGATCTTATCCTCGATGGAATCGACCATGTGGCGGTAGTCTGCGATCGGTTGGTTAGGCGTGAGGTAACAGGAGAAGACGGTGAAACCCCTGCTCCTCACCCAAACGAAGCCGTTGCCCGATCCGGAATCGAGAACAGGCACCTTCCCGAGGTCCAAGATCCAAATCGCCGCAGTGCCGGAGGGGTCCGAGAACCACTGCGCAGAGCGTCGGTTCTGGTACTGCTCACTGAGAAGCAGTAGGTCAGCACCCTGCTCCGTGGCGAATTGGAACAGCAAGTCATTTGCTGTCCTGCTCCTCTGCATATTAAGCTGCAGAACACTGATCATTTCTGTTGGTTCTGGCGAAGCTCCTGGATGGCCCGCCTGTACTGCCCGCAACGACCAGACCCAGCGGAATGCTTGACCTGGTCGCCCTTCAAGCCGGCTTCTGTACACAGGACACAGGACAACGCTGCGTTGCACGCGCTGGCCCTGTGGTCCTGGCCGCCGCACTTGAAGCAGAGCTTGCTTCTATCGGGTCCAGAGCAGCGATTAGCGACGTGACCGAACCCCAGACATTTAAAACATCTGGAGGCCACGAGCTTCTCGCGTACCCGACAGCTCACGTACCAGATCTTCAGGTGGCCCTTCTCCAGGAGCTTCGCAGCTGCTCTGGCTCCCAGCGTAAGGATCGCCACCTTCTGGCCTCGAGCATTCGCCTTCGATACGAAAGTCTTCACCTCGACGTTTTCGCCGATAGCGGATTTGACAGCTGCAGTCACCTCCGCCTCGGTCGTCAGCTCGTCGAGGTCCCTCGACCTCGACGAATAATAATAATAATAATAATAATAATAATAATAATTTTTTTTTTTTTTTTTGGGTAGGAGGTGGAATGCATTTACGCACACTGAGGGGCTCATTGACCCCTCAGTAGTGTCGGACTCCCACGAACTTGATGTCCCGTGAACTACCGACTAAACCACCCCCGTCGGCACCGAGGACACTAGCCTGGAACTGTTTCGCACATTACTTCGGGCTAGGCCTTGTGCTTATGCCACTAAGGCTTTCCTCTGTGGGGATAGATAAGGATCAAGGCCGGTCAAGATCGACCTTTTTCGCCCGAAGAATGACCTGGACAAAATGCCTAACGCAGTTCCAGTTGCCCTCTCCCTGGAGCATTGCTCCAACGATGTTCCGTGGAGTTGCGACGACGCCGATCTCATCAATGAGCAAAGCTCGATGAGCGTGCCATTGGTCGCAGTCAAAAAATGTATGCTCGGCCGTGTCTGAAATGCCAGGGCAATACAGGCAGTCCGAGCTGGCGACTTTTCCCATCCTGTGCAAATAAGCTCGGAAGTATCCATGACCCGAAAGGAACTGGGTCACGAAATAGTCAACCTCGCCGTGCTGCCGTTCCACCCATGGTCGGATGGTGGGAATGAGCCTAAAGGTCCAACGTCCTCTCGACTCAGCTTCCCAGTTGCGCTGCCAGCAGTCGAAGCTGCGGTCGCGCTCTTCAGTTGCGGCTGTTTCCCTGCCCACCTAGGCCTCCTGCGGTAAATCGCCTGTCTCTCCCTCGCTAGGAAGTAGACGGGAATAACTCCCGCGATCACCATCACAGCTGGCTCGGAAACCGTGCGGTAGGCAGATGCGACCCGTAAGGCAGCTCGACGCTGAACTCGAGTAAGGCGGTCTCGGTAGACACCTAACTCGAGTGCGTGGGCCCATACCTCCGCACCGTAAAGCAAAACTGATTGAACGGCAGACATAAGCAGACGGCGCTTGCAAGAACGAGGGCCACCGACGTTGGGCATAAGCCTACTAAGGGCAGCGACACCCTTGGCGGCTTTGTCGGCGGTGCGCTGTATCTGCTCGCCGAAAGACAGTTTGCTATCGACCATAACACCAAGGTATTTGGCAGCAGGCTTGGTCTCAAGAAGGACGTCGCCTATTTGCACAGGAATAACTATGGGAATCCTCTTCTTAGTGAGGACCACGATTTCGGTTTTCTCAATAGCTAAAGACAAGCCGTGAACTCGCATCCACTCGCTGACTCGGTCCATCCAATAATAATAATAATAATAATAATAATAATAATAATAATAATAATAATAATAATAATAATAATAACAATAAACTAGTGGTTTGAAGGGGCTAAAAGCCCCTAATGAGGGAAAATTATAACAATCATTATTTATTATAGTACCCAATACCTTCATAGAAAACTGAATCCACCTTATATTGATATCCAGCCTACCACATGGTTTTCAATCAATTATCAGCATCACATGTTTTATGTAAACAAAGCAGACGTTTTTAGATCCCAATGCTTTTTAAAAGGCAGATATTTACGTTATTTCTCGTTTTCTGGTGAATTTCATGCAATTTCATTATTTTTCCCGCCATAACGGAATAGAGACCTTTAATTTGAGCCCTCTCCTATCTTTCTATGACTTGCCAGATGCCCACAATTTTGACGCAAAGAATCGCCTTACGAAATTATATATATGATGACTTTATTGAACAAGTGTTTCTCTGGTCCACCAGCTTTTCAGAACAACTATCGTCAACTTAACAACAACAACCAATCAATTAAAAAATCCCACAAAAAATTTACAAAACACATTTACAAAAAATAGGTTGCACCTAACTATGCTCCAGTAACAATTCTTTTATATTTCTTTTAAAAGAAGCAGAGCTTAAACTTTATAGGCCATCGTGGAGCTCATTGTACGACCGGGGGCCAAAGTAAGACTCTTCCGCCCAAGCTCAAGATTTACTTTGGGAAAGTGGAGTTTCCCACCATGGCGAGTCCTGCGCTGAGAGACCTCGTCGCGGAAGGAGAGCCTCTCGCAAAGGTAGTCAGGCTTCCTTGTCATCAAAACCCTGTGTTTCATGCAACATGTCATCATGCTGCATACAGCTTCCATAGGCAGCAGCTTGACCGCCTCACGGTATGGGAATAAATCAGGAGGCTGGATTCTGCCCAATTGGCAAAACTAATAATGAAATAAAAATTAAACCAACCGCAATATATGTGTAATGTCAAAATTTGACCATGAAATTTCTGACCTCGATTGATCCTTTGGTTTTCATACAACACAACGAAAGTTTTCTTAGTCGTGATATAAAGTCCAGATATTGGATATTGTTTGTGATACGACCATTACCATCAGAAGATCAAAACTCGAGAGTTTTGGCGGCTGAAGTATAATTGATAAATTCGCAAGCCGCAACACAACTGAGAGATTTGGAGGGATTTATCGACCGCGAAATGACCGGGCGACTTTACGGTTTCAATATGACAGAGATTTGGCGGCCACGACCTGACCAAGAAACCATTAGCCCGAAACAACCAACCAGATAATGCGAGATTCACCGACACATCGCAATGGGAATAAGAGATATTTCATGGGCACGAAATGACCGAGCAATTTCCCAACGACGTTTCATGCCCCAAAATTTTCCAACCTCATGAAAATAACAATTTCTCACGATTTTTTTTGCTATTTTTTCGTATGTTTGGGGGGCTTGACAAACATAACCCCCTGAGCCCCCTGGGTAGGCACCTGGTTATGAAAATTGTATCTTGTTTGATGATTGTACTTGTTGTAATTGCAATTTGTTCTTGATCTTGACTTTATAGGGTAAGAATTTAACAATTTTAAGTAATGGTGTTGTACTTATTAACTCCTGTTGTCCTTTTATTTAGGTAAAATATTCATTTTAAATTAAATATCCTTATTTGATTTTGTAGTGAATTGTTTTATTTAAACAACAGATTAACCTATTTGAGCCTCCAAATATTTTATTCGCTAAATTTGCTTCTTTCTATAGGAGTGCATGTATACCATAACCTGTATTTTCCTACAGACTATTATTTCATGTTACATTTAAATAAACTAGCATAAAACTTATCAATAGTTTGTGTCCACTTGTTCCAAAAGATTGAAACATTTTCAATCTTGGTCCATGAGCATATTCTTACATATTTTGGAAAAGTTGGCTTTTACCTTTTCTTAAACCTGAATTTTCCCCTGTCATGGGAAATCATTTTCACCTGCCATAAACCATGGTCATATGTTTAATTTTCTTTTAAATTAAACATATAAACATGGTTTGAAAAAGTTCTACAGGTTAGCCATAGATAGATTTGACATTTAACAAAAAAAATCAGCTGGCTCTCTCCAAAATGGAGGTAGTGATGCTGATGAGGAGGCGGACACCCACAATTATCTCGATGCATTTCGGTACTGAATTGATCGAGATGCGGAGAAGGGTAGTTCTTGGTATCTAGGGGTAGTAAAAAGGTACCTAGGGGTAGTTCTTGACAACAAGCTCACCTACTGGACCACATCAGGGACCCTATTTTTGAAGTAGGTGAGTTGGCGAGTGAGTGAGTCATATTTGTTTCTAAATATAAAATGAATTCACAGATAAAAATTTGAATATTCCTAATTCAGCCCCACAATATCTGTGTATATCATTTGAATATGCATTTATTCTTAAAAATTCATAATTTTTATATAGATATCATATGAGCATATCACCAATTGAACCATTTTTACTTACCAAGCAATAGACTGTTAAGTAAAAATGTGTGAGTTGACGGAAAACAAGCTTTTTCTTCTTCTCTTTAGGAGGAAGTAATAATAGTAATCATGGAAAGCCTTTCCAATTAGATTGTGTTTACTTTTTGAAACTAAATATTTTAATGCGATTGGGTAGCCTTTGAACTTTATAAAATGTCTTACAACTAAATTGCTTTATAAATATACCAAGATAGTTTAGTTTAAGCCACGAAAAATGAGGTAATTCCTTAAATTGATCAATCATTTGGCTTTCTAGTTTGACAGAAGTATCGAATGAAACCTTGAAATCCCATGTGGTGGTTTAAACAATACTACCGTCAGCTGACAGGTGACTTAACGAGTAATTCACTACTGAATTCTCAACCGTTTCAAATATAGGGCCCCTGGAACGTGAGGGACAAGGTAGCTGAAGTGATGTTCTGTCTTGGAAGGATGGCCAACATGCCGATGTTCATGATAGCCAACATCGGAGGCCCGAGTCAGGTTGGAGGCTGTTGCTGTCGATGGCACAGGCCATCATGCTCTACAGAGCGGAGATCTGGCCAAATGCAACAAAGGTTAAGATATACCGGACTCGCATGCTGGTGGTGGCGGTGCAGAGACGTGGCACGCTCAGGGTCTTGTCCTCTTACCGCACGGTCTCACAAGCGGCGGGGCTGGTCATCGCAGGATTCAATTTCAATTTATTTGGCCATTAAGTCAACAAGGATAATAGGTTCAGTCAATGCAATAAAATTATACAACAAATACATAACAGTCTTAATCTTATACCTGCATATATAAAAAATATATTGTGCTTTAAATTACATCATACCATACTTAAAAGACTCGTTGCTGGTAAACCTAAAAAAAATTGGGTTGCTGGTACACTTAAATCAGTGCAATGCCCTTTTATGTAAGAATGGGAGTCACTTATCAGATCATAATTATTAATATGTTTCTTTACATAAACTAAGTTGTTTAAAATAAACAGGCTTTTTAAAGTTAATATTTCATACTTAATAAAAAAATCTTTACATGAGATGAGACACTGTATTTTTATTCCTGCTATTAATCAAACACCTCTTTTTTGTTCGATAAAAACATCTGCAGCATCCACATACATACATACATTACTTGAAATGGCGACCTACATCCATCCTACATCCTCTTTGAAGGCCGACATGATCCTTAGACAGGACTGTTAACTAATAGCCCAACAGCCAATGGCAACTGAGGGACCTACATTTTGACTTGGGATCCGAACCACAATTTTTGCCTGATTTACAATTTATGAACTGGTCTAGTTATGAGGACGGTCTTATGAACGTAGTATTTGATAGTGCGGACGTTAATCCCCACCAGGGAACCCGACTCCATAGGCTAAGCCATTGCTCATAACTATCCACAATTCATAACCTCCGAGTAGTTGGATTACAGGACACGCCACCGTCCCAGTCATACACTGTATCCCCACAACATTACACCATAAGAGACATGACATTTAAAAAAGTGTGATAGGCCATCAAAATCATTTTTTCATTGACCACACACACACACACACACACACACACACACACACACACACACACACACACACACACACACACACACACACACACACACACACACACATATATATATATATATATATATATATATGTATACATATATGTATGTATATATATGGATTTTCTTGTTCACAATGAAGGGCTACATTTATTATTAATATTATTTTATAAATAAAAACCAGCATACCCAGTTTTATTTTTAAAACCAGTAAAAAATGTTAAAAAACAGGGTACCGTACACTGGCTTTTATTTATAAAATAATATTATATATATATTTATTTACAAAAATGAATGAACAGTGCTTTTGGCATCTGGGAACCTCAAAATAAAAAGTTAAGAATAAGAAGAAGAATATTTTATTGTCAATCAACACATAATTAATTGGTTACAGACAATGTCAACATCAACTCATCACACTTTTACATTAACATTACATAAAAATATACAATCTAACAGTTAATCATAAATAAATAATCTAAATAGAAATATCACTCTTTGGAAATTGAAAAAATTCTTGCACTGAATAAAATGGATTTTCAATCAGCCAGTTATAAAGGCGTTTTTAAAAACATTTAAAGATAAGGAAAAAATCGACTTAGGAAGTTTATTACAAAGTTTTACACCTACTACATGACTAGATTGCATTTTCTTAATTCTACAATGGGGTATTTCAAAATTTGATCGATTTCTAGTGGAGTAGGAATGAATTTCACTTCTTAAACAGTAATTACTTTGGTTATTGACAGTGTAAAAAATTAGGTCATATATAAATAAATTGTAAACTGTTAAAATCTGTAATTTTTTGAATAGGGGTCTGCAGTGAGCATCCCATGACGAATTTGTGAGATGCCTAACAACTTTCTTTTGAATTAAGAATATATTTTTTACTTTTGAAGAATTACCATAAAAAATTATTCCATATCGTATGATTGACTGGAAAAAAGCAAAATAAGACATAATTAAGTATTGAAAAGGAACACAATTTTGAAGTTTTTTTAACAAAAAGACTACACGGGAAATTCTTTTGCACACCAGATCAACATGCGGGGCCCAGTTTAGCTGAGTATCTAGCATCATTCCTAAATATTTTATAACTGATGTCTGGGGTGCGGATTCAAAACCTGACATATTTTTCAGCGTGAAAACTACAGATTGGGTTTTGTCGTTGTTTAAGAAAAAGTTGAAGCATTGAAACCACTGAGAAGCCAGATTAAGTGTGGATGCTGCTAAATTTTGAAGTTCCTTGAAATCAGAATTAAAAGTCAACAAGACTGTATCATCCGCATAGATGCAAGTTGGTGTACTTAAATTTTGAGGGAGATCGTTAATACAAATAATAAAAAGCAATGGGCCCAGAATGGACCCCTGGGGCACACCACAAGTGACTTCAGCGATTTTCGACCACTCACCCCCTTTAAAAACAGACTGTCTCCTACCCTCAAGATAACTTGCAAAAAAGTTTAGCTCATTACCCCTTATTCCATAAAATTCCAATTTTGTAGAAGAATCGCAAAAGAAACACACTCGAAAGCTTTGCTAAGGTCACAGAAGGTTCCCCAAGCGAAGCTTTTACTTTCAAAACTGCTAGTTATTTGGTATATTACTGAATCTATAGCCTTGATTGTGGAGCTTTGTCTACCAAAATCTACCAAAACCAAATTGAGATGCACTAAAAAGGTTATTTAATTCGAAAAAATCATAAAGTTGGTTAAAAACTACATACTCTAAGACTTTAGCAGTGGTTGAAAATACAGAATGTCATGGTCAGAGAAAATACAAGGTATAACATTAATTGTGAAATTTGATCTAGTAACATTTGTAAAACCATTGTCTATGATGATGGTCTCAAGCTTAAGTCTTACCATGAGACCTACGCTAACAGCTTCTTCATCCCCATAGGGGAAATTCCAGTAAATACAACTCAATAAAAATACTTTGTGTACGTTCCTAGGCTAGCTCTGCAGTCAAACCACTAGGTCCTCGAATTGCTTGAGCCCTACTACGACACACCAGCTGACTGTGCACATACCTTTCTTTTTTTCCTTACACCATGAACTAAGGTAACTCGTAGCCTACAGTTACCATAGTTTAAACCTAGCATTTCATTTTTGAACATAGTTTATTACAATCTTCAGTTATAAGAGCTTAGTTTTGAAGCAAACTAAAATCTGATTTAAACCACGTTTTATACGAATAAAAAAAATATATAATTTAATAAATTTTTATTACCGAAGGTCTCATGGTAAGACCTAACCCAGAGACTATGATAATATTTCGTTTTGGAGCCCCCAGAAGCCAAAGATACCATTCGTTCAAATTTATATATGTATATCTGTATATGTGTCTGTCAGCACGATTGCGCTAGCAAATATGGTCCGATCTTAACAAAATTTGGCGCAGACATGTAAAGTAGTAATTATTCGGACGAGTTTGAAAACTAGCCAGATCGGACAATCGGAAGAGGGCATTAAGGGGAATAAACCTCCAAAAATTAGGTTTTTTACATAGAAAAATTAATACAATCTCATTTTTTTATTTCACCATTGAATTCAGTTCATAAAACAAATAAATTAGTATTTTCAATCATTGCTCTATTTTCATTAGTTTCCGAGATACTGAGAGTGGTAAACACAGTGTGTTGTCCCAATGTTAACCTTATGGGAATAAAATAAAATTTTATATCTCACTTATTTCTGAAAATATATTGATAAAACTTTGTATGTGGCTTCATCTAGTTGATATTTTTATACTGTATTATGGGGCCTAAAATACCCTAATTTTACATTAAAAAACCCTCCATGGTAATAAAAAAAAGTTGTGTAGTTTGCTCATTTCTCAACATATCCTGATAAGAACTGGCATGGGGCTTCATACAGTTAGTATCTACTTGATTATGTCCTAAAATACGCAAATCATTAATTTTGAGGCAGCAAACCTGCATACTCTTTTTCCCAATGTTAACCTTATGAGAGGTAAATAAAATTGGATAGCTTTTTTTATTCCTCGACATATCTTGATAAAACATGTAATGTGGTTTTATAAAGCCAGTCCAAATACTTAGGATGCTTTTATCTTTGGTGTAGTGAGACCTTCAGTGACGGATCTACACTTGACTTATGTCGCAACTGTATTACCGCTGCGGGTGGGTACACGAAACGTATCGATTGCAGGTAACGGTAGGAATAAAATTTCAAAAAATGTGAGCGACCGTGAAATTTGATTACGCGTATTTACTGATCTTAGGATTAACTTTGAAATAAGCAAAGAGCCGATTAATTTGATCGCACGTATCTACCGTTTGCGGGAATTGGGCGTGGCAGCAGCAGAAGTAAGGGGATTCTGAAAGACGATCGCGCATCTTAATTAATCGTGGAAAAATGTCCAAAGTACATGACATTAATGTAACAGTGCGAATACCTTTGCAAAATAAACAAACAGTCGTGAAATGAATCACGTATATTTGTCGAACGTGGAGAAACAGCAGGATTAAATTAAACATGGAAGCTTAATCCGAAATATTTGCTAATCCGAAAAGGTACCTGTCTCAACTATTTCGGATTATTGGGACTCTACTGTTATAATGTCTATGAAAATTTGAACAATTTCACTTGAATATTGATACTTGGCATCCTTTTAATATTGCCCGGATTGCGGATAACAAGATAAATTCAACATATTTACATACCATAATATTATAGCAAGTTTTTTTTCTGTTGAAATAGGATACAGAGTCCTGATACACGGTGTTTTGCTAAGGTATTCCGTTGCCAAACATAGCTCAGAATCAATTTGAGCAAATAATTGACGATCTAAAAGATTCCGTCCCCCTTTTAGCGAATTTCCCCTATAGGGAAGAAGCTGTTGCCGTAGGTGTCATGGTAAGACTTAAGCCCGAGACTATCATAACTTTTTGTTTTGAGGTCCCCAGATGCCAAAAACACCATTCGTTCGTGTGTGTGTGTGTGTGTGTGTGTGTGTGTGTGTGT
Source organism: Flexamia atlantica (assembly GCA_035578135.1). Taxonomy (NCBI): domain Eukaryota; kingdom Metazoa; phylum Arthropoda; class Insecta; order Hemiptera; family Cicadellidae; genus Flexamia; species Flexamia atlantica. Next base: position 231,206,694 of record JAQJVK010000001.1, read on the forward strand.
GTGTGTGTGTGTGTGTGTGTGTGTGTGTGTGTGTGTGTGTGTGTGTCTTTAAGCACGATAATTCGTGTAAAAATGGTCCAATCTGAATGAAATTTGGCACAGACATTTAAAGTAGTAATTATTCGGACAAACCAGCCTGATCGGACTATTGGAAGGGGGGGTAAGGGGGGTAAACCCCTCCAAAAATGGGGTTTTTTGGATTTTTTACATAGAACAATTAAAATAATGTAATTTTGGTTAACACCATTGAATTCAGCTTAAAAAACAAATAATTTAGTATTTTTAATTGTTACTCTATGACCATTGGTTATCAAGATATCGCTAGTGGTAAACACAGTACGTTGTCCCAGTGTTATCCTTATGGGAAATAAGTAAAATTGTATATCTCGCTTATTTCTCAACATATCATAATAAAACTTGGTATATGGCTTCTTCTAGTTCAGATCTACTAAATATTGAATTAAAATCACCCAGTTTTATCGAACAAATAACAGCAAACCTGCATACTCATTCCCCATGTTATTCTTATGGAGCTTACAAAAACATGCCAAATCTCGCTATGTTGGATTGAAATTTTTTTTGCATTTGAAATTCGCTGAGTATGCAGGTCTGCTGAACGGGGATTTTTCGTCCTTCCGTGGTTCTTAAACAACCTCTCATAATATCCTTCATCCGTTTAACTGCGATGAACAGTTTCCTAAGAACTATTAATAAATTATACTCGTCCTCCTAGTCCTCCATTTACTCATACACCATCCGCTTTAAATACACTCAGCCTCTTTACGAGAGAACCTCATTTTAGGGGTAAAACCATCGATATACACTACTGGATCGGCAGGTAGGCTCCGCAGCCCGAGCCGGCGGCCGTGGTTGCGTTTCTGACTTCGCAGGCGAAATAGGGGCACAAGCGCCTCGCTGCACTATATCCTATCATTGTCGCGGCCTAGTCGCGGCACTTTAACGATACCGGTACGCTTCACAGAGCACCGTAAGACATTTCTGAACTATTAATCATTCTCGACCACATATTCAATTTGCAGAAACATTATAAATTAAAAATAAAAACATAAATAGGTTTTGCTACCGCACTACCACACCGACTCTCGGCAGGTATTCCATATCCATGGATGTTCCTCTAAATTATAATTTTGATGACATATTTTAATTAATGTGAAAAGGTGGAATAAGCACAATGAAAGCTCACAATCAAACATTTTTGTTACTTCGTTCTTAACTTACAATTTTAACGAAACAACAAGTTTACATGTTACAAAACAAAACGGTTTTTGCTAGTTGTCGTCTAATGCATGGATTTGTTTTTTGTACAGTGTCTGTTGTCTTTTTCTTACCTAGGTGGTGAGATAAGATCTTGAAAACCATTTACAGATAAATGTACTTCATTATTCATTAATATACTTTACGATCACCCTGCAACTCATAATTTGTTTTGTGACCTTTGAAAACATCACCTTTAAAATGATTACAAACTTGCAATTACAGTTGATCTTACTTATGCTATTTGAACTGTCAAATTTTAGTATTCACAGCTGTTTACAATTCAGTATTTGAATGTTTACATCCTTATAAAATGAATACAATTTAAGCTAAGGACGTTCACGGGGCGTAGCCCAAGAAGATTTTAAGGAAGTGAATAGGCCTATGTACTTTTCTGATATAGTGGCTCTATTCCTGCAAAATTTCAGCTCAGTTAGACCAGTATTTTTCACGTGGTTGAAAGACAGATATTCACACAAACACCCATACTTTCACATTTATAATATTAGTAGGATTTATAATATGAGTAGGATTTAACTACTCTAAATACATTATAATGAGACCTTTTAAGTTTTCCTTTAGTCTTAAAATCTGTGAAATGCGTGTATCACCTTAAATCAGATTCGTCAGCACGAAGTATTGCGCTACACTCTTCACATGTTACTTTCTTATCAATTTTTCTAACGATAACTCCACAAATGTAATACAATACATTTTCCTTGTAGTTGGAAATCTCGTTATTTGTCATCATCTCCGCTGCATCGTCCATTTCACTTTCATCTTGATCTTCATCTACATTAGCATGAATTATATCATATTGAGGGGCGGGCTCAATTTTTCCTAGGCCTATGCCTATACCAAAACCCATTATTCCACCTCTTTAAAGTCTTTAAAGGGAAAAAGCTACCTTAAAAATGGAAAAACATAATAGTGTGCTCAGCAAATTTAAAATGCAAAAAACATATTTCAATCCAACATAGCGAGCGAGACAAGATATGTTTTTGTAAACTCCTTAAGAATAACATGGGAAATGAGTATGCAGGTTTGCTGCAACAGGTATTTTAAAACTGGGTGGTTTTAATTCAATATTAAGTAGATCGAAGCTAGAAGAAGCCATATACCAAGTTTTATCAAGATATGTTAAGAAATAAGGAAAATATAGATTTGTTTGATTTCTTAAAAGGGAATGAGTATGCAGGTTTGCTGCCATGAAAATGGAAATATTGGGGATTTTAGACTATTATACAATATATGTCATCTAGATTACATGACTCAGCTAATATACATCTTTTTATAGCACGCTTTAACCGCGAACTTACGCCCAAGGCCACGTAGTTTCAGTACGGCCAACAATACGGTTTCGCCTGCGGGTCGCCAGGCTGCAACCTCAACACACCGATGTGTAGGCTCGGGAATTTCTACACGTGCCTTACGGGCGGCGCGCAATCCAGTAGTGTATATCGATGGGTAAAACCAAAGCCATCTCTAGTACTAGAGATGGCTGTGGTAAAACACTAAGACTGATAGGCTTTTTCGTCGCGGACGTTTACTTCTATTATACATAGTCTGGAAAATTAGCCTTGCGATCAACGCTCGGCGTCAGACGCTCGGCGACGGACGCTACAAGAAAACCTTTAAACTAGACAAAATTACGTTCAGTAAGGTTACGGTAATCAATAAATTTATTTATTATTATGATTTGTGAAAACATAAGGATTCCAGTAAATATACCATATGCATTGTACTAAAACTTTACTTTAATTAAAGCTCATACTTTTTTCTTAACCGTAGTCAATCAGTCGGGGGGCGCTGCCGCACCGGCGTCCCTTACTTGCTGGCGCCCGGGGCAGGTGCCCCCGCTGCCCCCCCTAGATCCGTCGCTGGAGGCCTTGCCGTTACTCAAGGCCCCACTAAAATGCAGCCCGGAGCCTACCCCCCTCCCTAGTGCCACGTCACAACGTTGGCCGAACTCCTAGCGCTGTGTTGTAAATAACAACTCAAATCATACAAATATTTTGTAAACATTTACCAAAAATACCAAGGCTAAAGAAAAAAAAAATACTTTGAAACATTAAAATCAAACAATAAGAAAAGCCAGCAACCTCAAAACAATTCAAGTTCTGAAGAACAAGGCTTTCATGGCTGCGTCAAGCTCGCCCTGTTTTGTTAGGAATGATCTTATTCACCAGGAACTCGGTATTGAACCAATTATATTTTTCATCGGAAAAACCTCAAGAAAATTTATTGACAAGTTGAATGAAGTGCCTGGGGCCGTAAAATTTCAAATAAGTCTACCGGAGGTTGAAAATGAGGTTCCTGCAAGATTTTTCTTTTTAAATGAAATGTCTTAATTAACAAGTTGTAACATCCTACTCTTTTCAAAATTTTTACTTTTCCACTGTTTTGTATATACATTTTTGATTATTTTATATTCTCTTAATTTTCTTGGGTATGCCTGACTAGGATGAACCCTATAATGATGTTAATCACGTTAAAAAATATTTCCTATAAGTTATGTGTATAATGTATTACATTGATCCAAAAAGAAATGAATCTGAAAAAATTACCGTAAAATTTTAGCGAATTTCCGCTATAGATAAGACGGAGATCCGCTGTCGTATATTGGTATTACACGGAGGCAACCCTTACACAGCGCGCTGCGGCGGTTTTGTTGAGTTGGGTATTCATATCATAAAGATGTTGGTAGGACTTTCCTCATTTCGTTGAAGATACCAGATAAGTCATACTCTCTCGCCCCCCCCCCAAATCCCGTTGACAGGTGATGCGCGCGCCCCGGTCAACCACCGCCTGCGCTTTGTTGCAGGGGATCAAGCATGACGAAGCGTACGAAAGTATGACTATAACATAATTTATAACATATTTATGATAACTTAACCTAATATAACCACCGCAGCGGATTATGGCCGCGTTCATCTCAATTCTCACCTACACCGCTGCCTTATAGGCGAGTGAAAATTTTTTATCGTGCCCTTTAATGTCCCTGGCCTCTTATTTCGTAGATACTGTTTATTTAGTATCATATTATGTGTTTTAATATTTTTTTGGGACGGGGGCAACATTTTGCAAATATTTATTTGGTTGTTAATGGGTTCTAGGTATTTTTTCCGTATTTTCAAAGTCACGAATGTCACGACCGTAACTTGTCCCTAGGGTCCATTCTTCAACTTTCATGCTATTTTTAGAACAATTATGCGTGCTTAAATAAATAATGCTATTTTTTTATATCATCACTAATTATTAAACTTACAAAAAAGAGTATTTAATAATTTTTTATTTATTGCGAACTGAGTATTACGACAAAATAAGTCTGTCCCTCGATTTTACGTCCCGACCGTAACGGCGAAATTTGGAACTTTGGAACACGACAGTGGCGAGCCTGGTGGCGATAGAGTCAGTTGGTTTGAAGAGACAGAGGTGAACGGGAGTGTTTTACGTTGCTCCAGAGATTTTTCTTTGTTTTTAAACTGATCAAGGTTGATAAAGGTAAGTTTGTGTTTTTGGTAATTTTGATGTGTCCAAGACCGTACTAGTCGTTTGTTACAGTAGACATGGTGTTCATTTTTGTTGATATGATATTTTAATTGCTACGGTAACCTAGAAGTCCACTTTGTCTTCTCAAACACGAGGTGCAGGGCTACCACCAGAACAGGGACAAATAATTGTAATGTCACTGACCGTATTTGTCACGACCGAAACCACTTTTGTCACGACTACGATAGGCTTATCGATAGTACGGGGGTACGGTCGTGACAATCATTATAAATTTCGTTGTAAATTGCACTATTCAGTTGAAGTGAAATACAATTTTATCTTATGACAGTACAATTGAAGGATTTATGAAAAAGTAAAATTGTAGTTTTTGAAATATGTAAATATTGAAGGTAATGCTTATATTTTATTATAAATTTTTGTGGAATAGAGTAAGTTAACTCCCAAATAACCAGGGTATTGGACCGTTAAAGTGCCAAGGATAATTTAAAATGATAATTTATAACAAAGGCATTAAATAAATTGAGTAAATCGACCGGCGATTCTCGTTTGTCCCAGACCGTACCCCTTGTCCCTGACCGTATCTATCATTATTTGGGTTATAAAAAATACAAAAATTGATATATCATCATATAAAACTGTAATCACACACAAAACAGACGCCCTATGAGGACATAAAGATTTTTCATATAACAGGAACGATTGCTTGGAGCTAGACAAACTAAAGAGTTTTTTTTTGCATTTTTTCATATTTTTTTAGTTTTTTGAATATTTTTTAGAAATACCAAATTTACTAAAGGTAATGAGCTGTTTATTGCAATACTGCCCTAAAACTAAATCTATTTACAGCAAAACATAATTATAAAACCACATTAAATATTTTTAATCTTCATTTTTATGTTGGTTACGGTCAGTGACAAAAATTCGTGTTCTTTCATGAAAGATGCTGAATCATTGAACACAAGATTTTGCGTTACCTTGGTTCATCTATGAATCTTCAAATGTAAATCGATAAAAAAGATATCAAAAACGTTTTAAAAAAATTCGCAAACGTTTTTCCTAAAAAGGCATGATAAAAAATTTTCACTCAGGCGGTGACACACTATCACACATTTCATCATACAAGACATCACACCACACATCACACCGCGCAGGAGCTAAAACTTGCTCCACACATTTCCCCGAACAAGACATCGGATCACACAAACCTCCGAGCGCGGTAAAAGGGAGTTTAGATGGAGATGGAGAACGAGACCGAGAGAGAGGGAGGGAATGTGTTTAGTGACTGGTCCGTTGCTTACCAGTAGTAACTGAGTGATCGACTGTAGCTTTGCTGTTGTGCTTCAGTTGTTGTGTGCCAGTCATGGATGTGCAAGTAGCGGCAGCTGTAACAACCTCTCATTTATGTACAACACCTGGCCACAAAAAGACTAAGACAACTTCAAAAAATCGACGATGGTGGGAGATGAGGTTGTTTACAATAAGGACGGACCACAGTTCCTTGGTCAGGACTGGATTTACATATGGGCTTAAAGGGCTATAGCCCAGGGCGGCAGAATCTGGGGGGCGGCAAATTTTAGAGAGAAGGAAAAATTAAAAAAGTGCAAACAAAAAATTCATTTTGCACTGGCATTAGTACTTCTTGTAAAATATGTATTTTTTGTCACAAGTACTCCCGAAAACAGATCGCGGGATTCCGAGACGCGATCGAGTTTGCCCGCAAATTGTTAGTCGTCAGCTCTGGGGTAGTAGCATTCGAAGCGGAAGGCGGTATCGTTTGCAGTTGCGCACCTGCCGGCGCCCTCAGATGAGCTTGCTGGGTTGCTACCCGTTCTCAACCAACCACGCGCTCTGCGCCGTGACCGTCGCTCCCAGTGACGTATCTACACTTTCTGTCGCCCAGGGCAAAATCGGAGTTTGGCGCCCCCCCCCCATCACCAAACACAAGAAATATATTATATTTTTAGTCTTTAATGTTTTGGAAGAGCAAATATTTCGTACATCATAATATGATTTTATCTAATGGTTCTTATGATTTTTTATAACCGATGTTCATAGGCTACGATACAGCCAAACTAAGATCTGTTATTGCCATAATATGACCGAGAAATTTGCCAGCCGCTGTAAAACCAAAGCAATGTGCCTACCATATTTCACATATGAAACTTCCGACTTCTTTTCTGACCTTTCCCAAATACTGTATTTCAAATCAATCCCCGAACAGCGAAATCGGCCATGTTGCCTTCTAAAACGAATACTTGAGCCCAATCTATGTAAAGTCAAATACAATATTATTTTACGGCCGCAATGCGACCGAGAGATTTTCGGTCGCGATATGTCCCAACATAATTAACAGCCGCAATGAGACCAAGAGATTTGCTGGTCAAAGAAAAATAGCGATTTTTTACGGCCGAAATACGACCGAGAGATTTGCCGGCCGTGGTGTATACGAACGCGATTTGACAGCACCGATGCGACCGCGGAAGGTGAAACCGGCCGTGACAAAGGGCAAGCAGTAGTTGCAATGCTACACATATTTGCCAGCCGTGGTCTAAACGACAGATTTTTCGGCCGCAATGTGGTCAATAAATATGACGACCTCGAAAATAGCGAAATACTTGTCGGCAGTGAAACAACAAAGGAAGGTGCCTGCCACCAACTACTGATTATCTGTTCAAGATACGGCCAATAGATGTGACGGCCGCGATAAGAGCGAGAGACTTGTCGTCCATAATGCGATCAAGAGATCTGCCGGCCGCAAAACAAGCAGGCGATTTCCGACCACTAAATGAGCGAAACAAGCGAGCGGTTTTCTTGCCTTCAAACGACGATAAATGTGACGGTCACGAAAACAGAGACAGGTTTGACGGCCGCAATGCGACAGAGATTTTCCGGCAGTGATATGCTACTGAGAGATTTGCCAGCCGCGAAACGAAAAATATCACTTTAAATTAATTTTTTCAATTTTTACCTAACTGGAGCCAGCCAGGTAGGGTGCCGCTGGCGCCCCCTACTGGCCGGCGCCCGGGGCACGTGCCCCCGCTGCCCCCCCTACTAGTAGATCTGTCACTGGTCGCTCCTGTTGAGTTCAGTCCAGTTTTAGTGCAATATGACAAGCTTGACGTGAACGCCTCGTGTACCTTGCGGCGCTGTTAGGTACGATACTAGAAAGATCAAAAGAGACAGTGCGGTAAAGGCCCGTTTTCACCATGTGGGTTGCTCGCGCGGGTAATCACGTTTATTAGCGGCTTGCAGTAGCGCTGCAGGAACAACACTGTGGTGTCTGTATCAGCGACGAATTTAGTGTTCTCACTAAGCGGTCGGTCGCGGCCATCGACGTAAATAAATATTATTTACATCGATGGTCGCGGCTTCCTCGCAACACCTGATCGCCCGCACGGGCAACCCGCATAATGTAAACAGGCTAAAGATTGAGGAAATGAGACAGACTTGCCGCGCGGCTTGCTAAAAATCTAGGAAACAAATCTCTCTTTTCAGCTAAAGGCCCTCTTGCCTTTCGGAGTCTGCCCAAAATTTCGTTTTGATGGGAATACAATGGGCTGCAAAATATGGCGTGTATTTGTGGAGGGGGGCCGCAAAATCTGGATAGCCCAGGGGCGACAAATTTCCAAATCCGCCTCTGTCCTTGGTGTCTGACTTAAAGTTTCAGGCTATAAGTTGGTCAGTATAAAAATTTTACAAGGATGGCGCCTGTCGATTTTGAGTTTTTTTAACATTGATTGGAGGGGAAATCGGCAAAAAAGACACGCATTTAGGCCTAAGGAAATGTATATCCATTCAAGATTGGTTGGCGGTGACTTAACGCTATTTAGCTACCGTAGACAGCTTCACCAGTCTCCAGTATTTGTTCAGGACGAGGCTAAGGCAAGTTAAATGATTCCAAAAAACTGAAATTTTGGTTTATCCAAGATTTTTCCTGAATCAAGGTTAATATCTACAGTTCTATTAAAGTTATAAGTTTAATGTTATGGACTTTAATTATTCAAGGGACCACTGGCTTTCATTTGTAAATTATCGAGCGGGAAAATGTTGATAAAAACTCGAACACTTCTTCAGAAGCAGAGAAATAAATGTATTACATTGGTGGTAACGATTGACTAATATTTATATCAATAATTAAGTACTCAAAACTCGTAAAATAGACTTTTAACTTTAAGCGGGTTCCCTACTTACGCCAAAATATGCCTAAAACACGCTCTGCGCGGTGTCATTTAACGCCTGCAGTTTTCAAAATAAAATGGAATTCAATATACTATTTAAAAGATAAAGAGTTGCAGAATGTTTATTGCAAATCCAAAATCATTCATATTTGCGCATTCTGAAGATACATTCCGTTGAAGTTGACCAACTTTAGCGCCACGTATCTTTTTAATGAGTGAGAATAAACGATTTTGGAGAAGCAATAAACACTCTACAACTCCATCTTACCATCTTTACGATGGTATTTTCAAAAGAAGATTATTTTTAGAATTGAAGACGCTAAATGACACCACGTTTACCCCTGCACCGCCTTTTGCGGCGAAAAGCGCACAAATTTAACATGGGCTCTTATGGAACAGCAGTTCCAAAAGTCGCTGCTAGTGTCGCAGAAAAACGAAAACTGCCGCAGGTAGTCAACCCTCTATCCAAAAATTACACCACACAACCTCTCAGCATAAACTTCCGATATTTCACTAACTTTAATTGCGAATTCAATTAATTAAGGGCATTGCAAGATTTAATGTCAACGCGTGCGGGGCGGCGCTCGCGACGTACGGAGCTACGCGCAACGTTCGGGGCAAAATAGAACTACTATATCACACATAATACAAGACACAGTACCAGACTTTCCTTTGATCTTTCGCCAAAAAACCGCCTCCAGAGCGCTCGCGACGATGTGTGGTGTGATGTCTTGTGTGATGCGCGGACCCCTGACACACCATCACACATGCTCCCTTTTGTCCTGTGTGATGTGTGGTGTGATGTCTTGTATGATGAAATGTGTGATAGTGTGTCACCGTCTTATAGGGAGCAGAACACAGAAACCGCTCTTTATAATTATGTCGAATTTGAACAGTAAGTCAACTAAAGTATGTTATTTTCAATTATTTAAATACTTTTTTGTATCCATTAATGAAATTCTCTAAAAATAGTGGCCTCCGTATAATACCAAAGTACCGAAGCGGTTACCGTAGGTCTCATGGTAATTCCCGAGACCTACGGGAAAATGAGAGATGTTGGTATCTCTGTTAATTACTAACCGATTCTGATAAAATTTGGTATGTATTTGTGAGATGATTAATTTTTTTTATTTCATTATATAAGTTTTCTGGCTTTAGATGACTTAAGGGAGAAAGTATGAGTCAGTTTCCTGATAACATTTATTTAAAATCAAATAGCTAAAAAACGGTCCTAAGGATTTATTTCAAAATTTATAGGATTTTTTTCGGTGAGCTATTAAACGTTGGTGTACAATTTGGAAATGATCAGTGGAACCGTTTCCGAGTTATCGCGTTACGTATATAGGTTCAGTCTACACAGTCACACAGTGACGGACAATGGATCTTTGACTCCACTAATACATAGATTCACTTCACTTTATTCGTTCATCAATCATAAGCCATCTAACTATGGTTTATTAGTTTTGCTTGCCAACAAATATTATTAATTAAGGGTTTGTAACTGCAATAACGTCCCTCTCAAAACTGTTTTGAACAACTAATTGTTAATAATAATTAATAGTTGTTAATCGTGGTTGTTGTATATTTACGAAGTGATAATCTTCGACGGTGTAGGCCTATCATCCAACTACGTATACAATTTTTACATCTGCTTTAATCACATCAATTTTGGAGCGTGAGCGTGTTCATCTTTCCGATGAAAACTCTGCCGATGCCGTCCGATGGGTAAATCAGAGTGCAGAGGCTGCAGCCAGAAATCTTTTTGAAAGATGGCTCTGATATTTTAATTTTCTTTCAGTTGTGATTGCCTTTCACTTTGCCGAGTCCAGCGGCCGGGCGGCGGCGGGAACTCGTTTGTTTGTTGGAAGTGGATTGATTTAGTGGTGCGATTGTGCCTCAATTCGCGATCAATTAGCCAATTTTGGCGTGGGTCCAGCGCAGATTGGCGTGAGTGGATAAGTGGCGAGTGACGGGCTGAGGCTCGGTGGACCCCACGACCTGCCGAACGATCAACACTACTGTTATCTTTTATCCTTGCAAAAACTAATATATATTTAGCACAACATTAAATGCAAATAGGGAGAAACAGTTTTCAATCGTTTAAGTACCTAATTTATACTGATTTGGTCACTTCAAATTGAGAAGTAAAATGAATGCTTAAACCTTTTAAGCTACCAGAAATAACCTGCTATTCTGTAACATGCAATGACCGTACTACGACAACAATCAAGATAAACAAATTTAAATATAATTGAACTGCTAAACAAATTATAAATCGTTCAATTAAAACGTGCCTCATGTTCACATTACTGAATGAAATTAAAAATAAAAACAAGAACATTTACATAATGGCATTATTTAAAGCATTAAAATTAATTAAATGCAATAATCATGCTATGAAAACGATCAAATTAAAATACTAACCAAGATAGATCATAACCATCGATGATCATAACATGTGAAACATTCCAAATCTTTGTGTCTTAGCATTGGAATAAAATTTCCAATAATTGAACTTCTCATCAGGGCAAACTTAAAAAATAACGTATTACTATAGATTTGAAAGTTCAATATGGGTTAGAGATTCCTCACAGATTTTGAGGACTTCATTTAGTTTATCTGCTTTAAAATTGTCTATGCATGTATACGTTCTAATTCCGACAGTGCAACAACATTTATTTTGCATGAAATGGGGGTTAGTTTTCATGGATCTTCATTGTTGCGCGCACCTTCATGTCTTGTTTTAGGGCTTTCTTTTCAAAAGTATTGAATCTTTATGTTAATTATTCTACATAACACCTACGCCTCAGTTTCTTGCATTCATCTTTGTCAGGTCTTAACAACAAGCGGTAAGAAGATGGACAAATCACTGATCTACTGATGAACTAATATCTAAATAACATTTTTAAATAGCCAATCTCCGTAAAAACTAATTATTCAAATATAACAGTTAATTAAATATAACAGTTATTAATTTCACAATATCTTCCTCAATCTTCTTGATGAAGATATATGGTTTGAAAATTACCTATGAATAGGTTGAAACTCGAGAAACCAAAATTTGGATTACATAGAATCGTTGACAGCATTTGGTGAGTAACCAGTTATATTTGGCCAAAAACGATTCTGGAGGCATCATGATGTTTTAATTATTTAACGCTCATAATGACCAAAAAATTAAATTCTAAAATTGACCCGTTTTTTTCTTTTGCATCTTAAATACATGTTTGGCAAATGTTTTCGTAAGAAAATAATATAAATGTCTATGAAATGTCTTTATTAAATAGGCATATCGATATTAGTACATTTCAAAATCGACCTGCTTTTTTCTTTTGCATAAATACATGTTTGGCAAGTTTTTTCGTAAGAAAATAACATAAATTTCTATAAAATGCCTTTATTTAATAGGCATATTGATATTGGTACATTTCAAAATCGAGTTAAACAGGCAGGCTAACCGTTAACACTTCAATATCCTTCGCATTCGAAGTGCCGAAATTTACAAAATACAGGTTTTAAATTTGTAATGCGTTTTAAAACTTGGATTTTCAGGTTAATATTCAACTGATATTGCTATTTCAAAACTCTAAACGTTGAAATTTGCACCAATGTTATGAAAAACACGGACTTAGGCCTACACTCAGTCATGAAAAGACCAAGCCCATAATCATAAAAATATTACAATGCACCAATGCACCAATGAACATGAAAAACTACTACTGCCCCCCCCACTGAAAATTACTATACTATTGTGTATTCAGTGTCAATAGTTTTTTTTTAGAAATTCCCATCTCCAGAGCACCTTCTGGGTTACTTTCGTTCCGTTTTAAGAAAAGAAATACAGTAAATTAAGATGATTACAGACTGTTGGCCTTAGTTTCAACAGGGCATAAACTCTTTATTACTTTCAGTTGTCTTAAAAAACGTCAATATTTTAACACGTTCGCGGCGCCGGCGGCACGATTTTCTGTGTTCCTCGCCGCCATCCTGGTGCTCTGCTGACTTCAAGTTTCTGTAACTGTCACGCCTATCCTAGCAGCAGCACTGTCCAGTGTCGAGTCCACAGAATATAATACACTATTCAGCAGTGCTGTTAAAGTTTCAGATTTCAAGCTCAGATCCTGGTTTAAAAATATATCTTATTGTAACGCGTTGCAGCTTGGGAGCGATCGCTCCCATGCCGCCGCGACCGTGTTAAAAAATAAAAATTATAATGTGGATTAATGTTAACTGACTTTTGCTAGCCCTACATTCTGTGGTATATTTCTGGAACTATTTCAAATCTTGATCATTTGTTTTGTTGCAAATAAATGTGAATTGGAAAAAGTTCACAGGTTCTGCCACAGATAGTAGCATTTTCGCTGGAATTTCAAAAGCCTCCTGTGTGAAGGCTTTTCATGGGATATTTTCCAAACCCGTAAGAGGCACATCTATAGAGTAATAGCTTTAATTTGATACCAAATATGCGTAGATTGATTAAATTAATTAAATGAATAAAAATCAATTGATTAAAAGAAATAAAATAGTGTTAAATGGGGAAAACAAACCAAATTATTTTAAATATTTAAATGAACTAATAAATTTAACAGTCCAAAACCAAAACTTTAACCATCCTCAGCCTAATTTCAAACCTGTCATCCAATCTGATGTGTTCAATGCTATTCGTCGGATCCGCAGCAAAGCTGTCGGGTTTGATGCAATACTTATACGCTTATATAAGACTCTTAATAGAAACCGACAGAGCACGATTCTAACCCTTTTTGTTTTTTCAAAGGCCTTTGATCGCGTTAATCACGCAATTGACCTTTTAACTGAAAAAAAATTAAGGGCCATAGGGTTTTCATAGGATGTTCTCAAATGGATGAGATCTTATCTGTCAGACAGGCGGCAGTGTATTGAGGTTGATGATATCAGATTTGACAGGGAAACTGTTACTGCGGTGTGCCTGAGGATCTATCCTTGGGCCTCTGCTTTTTGTGCTGTATGTGAATGGCATTAACACAACTCTTACTCACTGTAAATACCACATGTATACCGACGACCTTCAAATTTTTGCACATTTTTCAGTCAACGATATTAATAACGACGATACCATTTTACTAAAGACAGAGGCCGAATCACTTTACTGACTGAAAAACACGGACTTACACTCAGTCATGAAAAGACCAAGCCCATAACCATTTGCCATTCGCGTTTAAGAAAGTCAATTTACTTCAACTCTACAAATGTATTAACAGTCAATGGAAATATTCTTCCTTACTACGACAGAGTGAAAAATCTCGGACTTACTATTAACTCAACTCTCACTTGGGATGACGCCGTAGTCGACATTAGAGAGAAAGTCTTTGCCTCAATACATTCACTTAAGAAGATGCAAAATTTTCTACCATTACATATTAAACTCCACCTAGTAAAATCACTTGTCTTCCACACTGTACTTTCTGCAACTCTGTTGTCATTGACACGACTGTGGCCCTTTCTGATGCGCTCCAAATCAGAACTATTGTCTGAGATATGTCTTAGGTCTGATCGAGACGTGTGGAGCGTATAGCAGCGTACTACCTTATGAGACAAGATTGTTAAAATTAAATGATCAGAGGGAAGTTAAAATTCTTTCATAAGATAGGACAGGCATACAAGATCTTAAAATAGTTTTATTTAATTGAATTCCAGGTTTGAGCGAAGGCTATCTGTTTAACAAGGGAAAAAGAATTGATAGTCTTATGCTAATTAATTTTGAATTGGCATGTAGATCCCAATTTTACTTTTGGTCGAGATGAATTCTCAGTTATTTTATGGACTGGTCAGAAGGATTCCATTCTATTCTTGTTTCACCTATAGTGATATTAGGAGGGATTTGTGGTCTTCTTAAAGTGCATATCTTAGCTTCACATTTTGAGGAGCTTTAACTGAAACCTCCACTTTTTGAACCATTCTACCAATGTGTCAATGGACTGTTGAAGACTTTGTTGAGCTATATGAGTGTCAGAATTTTGAGTTATTACTGCAGTATCATCTGCGTACAAAGCAAGGGAAGCGTACGGTGGAACAGGGATATCATTTGTAAATATATTAAATATTGGGCCTTGGATAACTCCGGCCAAGAGATTACGAGTAGTTGAATAAGAATTATTGAGTTGTACACTAAATTTTCTATTAAGTAGAAATTATTTTATCAGATTTTGTAAGTAAAGGGGAACCCCCAATGATTTAATCTTGAATAGCAAGCCCATGTGCCAGACTTTATCAAATGCTATGCAACGTCAAGAAAAACTGCTAATGAGTGCTATTTTCTCTCAAAACCGTTGTTGATAATTTCGACAATCCACTGAACTTTTTGTATGAATTGTGGAGTGAACTTGATGAGTTGTGGAGTGCTTTGGACGAAAGCCAAATTGATGAGGGATGATAGCATTAGTTGCCTCTATGAAATGTAAAAATCTCTTCTGGATTACTTTTTCCAATAGCTATGAAATAGAGGACAGCAAACTTATAGGTCTGTAGATAGAAGGAAAATAGTTTGGTTTGTTCGACTTTTGTATTACCATTATTTCTGCTACCTTCCATGCAGTTGGAAAGTACCCACGAGAGATGCAGGCGTTGAAGATGGAAGCTAGGACTGCAAGGCTCTTACGGGTAAATTCTTTAGAACGACATTCGGTATAAGGTCGGGCTCTGGGGTCTTCTTAATTGGGAGGCTTTTTATCAAGCCATAAATTTCTGATGGGGAAGAGAATTTTATAGGGAGTTCAACAATCTGTGTCACATTTTGAATTGAGGATTCGACAAGATCTGCAGTCTCTTGGTCAATTACTTCATTTGGCGAAAAAGCTTTTTCAAAGAAGCCTGCAAAAACATCACACTTTTCTGAGTCACTTTGTAAGTACCGTCCGTCTTGTTGGAGAGGAGGAATTATTACTGTTGGCTGACGCAGAACACGTCTGGTAGCCTGCCATAGGCTAAAGTCGTTTGGATTAATGTTGTGTACATACAATTTATACAAATTAATTTTGAAATCATTCATTTCGAATTTAACTTGCCGAATTAGTTGATTTAACCTTCGTCGCATCCAAGGCTGTCTGCTATACCTTTGCCACTGCCTCCTAGTTTTATGTTTCACCTTTGATAAGATTCAGAACCCTTAAAGGAGGGTACAAAACGGAATTTGATCGTCGCGTCGGGGGAATGGCTTGGAACGGCACTCCTTGTGGCATTTTGAAGGCAATCTGTAAAATGTGTTATAGCCGAATCAATTATACGAGCCTCCGAAGAAAGATTTCGAGGAAAGTTTAGAGATTCATCTAGTTTGGATCGAAACTTGGCCCAGTCAGCATGACCAGTAATCAGTCTGTTATGTGGTGGAGAGAACTGAGGTTCAAGGAAGAAACTTAAAATAACAGGTAGGTGGTCAGAATCAAGCTGAGGTAATACTTGTTGGAATATCGGATCATTAAATTGTGAGTGTAAGACCTCAGGCTGGCAATTTATTTGCCAAGGATGGAACGTAGCCTCTTCCGGTGCTGAAATGTTAATTTAAAAATATGACATAATGGCGTTCACCATTGGAGCTGGATGACATGCAGCCCCAAAATCTGTGTTTGCAATGCAATTAAGATCACCAACTAGAAGAGTCGAAGTATTTACAGTAGCGAAAACAGGTCATGCAGGTCGTTTACATGAAGTCGCCTGTTCGGAGATTTATACGTAGGTATAACATTTAAACTTTCGTTATTACACAAATTTAGTTTAACGGAAAAACTTCAATGTTTAAAAATCCAGGTAAGAATAAAGAATGGTGGTTGATTGGCCTCTTAACAAAAATTGCAACTCCGCGCGAAGCAATTGGGACCGGCCTATCCTCCCTATATACAGCATAACCAGGTACTCGAAAAGGTTCAGAATTAGTGAAATGGGTTTCAGTTACACAAGCTATGTCGATATTATGCCGGACTAAAACGATGAAAACGTTGATTTTTGTAATTTTAAACCAGTTGAGGGTTTTTAAGTTTCGAAGCGTTAAACGATTACCGATTATGTTGAGGCATGCGCCAGGGTTGAGGGCAGGAAATCAGAAAGAAATTCCTTTATAACTGGGATGACAGACTTGACTAACTTCATAATTAACCCGTCAAGGTCAAGTGGTAAGCTCTGACTGGATAGAACAGGTTCTGGAGAAGATACTCGGAGAGGAACCGAAGGTTTTTGTACATTATCTTTGGTAACAGCAGCATAGCTTCCTCTGCGTGGACCTGTGAACGTGGAAGGAGCGCCTGAAGAAATCTTTGGATGGCTACAGGTTCATTGACTATATTGACAGAGGGTCTTCTTTAATGCATATTTTTATCAAGGGTTGCTACCTTTTATTCTGCAGTTCAACACAGAGACGTACTATAAAAATGTAAAATTACCCTATATATCCATTGCCTATGCTTAAAAATAAACAAAACACGTTCTTTAAACATCTTTCATTGTTTACTTACCAAATAAAAGATTGTGGTATTGTATCACACCATCATAGTATTAAATTTCAATGTGATAACGATCAGAATTTTGTTTCGCTTCAGTTAACGTGAAACTCCAAGAAAAACTACATAAGCCTCAGTAATGTGCTGTAACTGCGCTACTTCAAGAATTGTTAAAATCATAAAAATACTATACTTCTCTCGGTGACGGATTGTGTGTGGTTTTAGCCGCCAGAATTTGGATTGGATTGCCTACTGACCCTCCCCAGGTTAGAAGTCCCAAAATTTTTGTCGATATGACCGCATTCTTCGGGGATGTGGTTTTGGTCGGGTGTCATTTTAGCCGGTCACCGTAAACATCAGGGCCGCCACGAGGGGTGACACTAAGCCCCAGGCTCCCGGTTGTACCAGGGGGCCCGAAGGGGCCTCCGGCTCCAGCGAGAATTAAAGTTTATTTTCGGTGCGGCAGCGAGAACATCCTATCCCAGATAGCATGGAAGGTTTCTGCATATATGCGTTTGGTTTATTTTTCGTTTGATATTGAAAGTCTGCTTTGTAAATTTGGGAAAAATTTGATTTTTGTTTACCGCGAAAGTCTTCAGAAGCTTGTTTACTGCACGTACGAGGAAAACATACTTGTAATCACCTAGCGCTACGATTCAGTCCGGGGCAAACGTGAACTACATACAACTAGTAAAATAAGCTTCTAAAGACTTTCACGCTAAACAAAAATCAAATTTTCTCCAAATTTCCAAATGCAGATTTACTACATGGAACGAAAAACACACCAAACGCATAGGACCCGGCGGACCTTTCTTGGAATCGGCCGCCTTTTGTTATTGAGAGGCCGACCGTCATTACCGCCGCTCGACTGCCTTGCGCAGTATTAGAATTTCGGAAACTTATAGTTTGAAAAATATTTTGGTTTAAAGTTAAAATTATTTAAAAAATGCTTAAAACAGTGTGAATAAATTTATAAGTAAAGACTTATTAGGCCTAAGTAAAGTCAATACTTGCTACAAAAATAACTTGTTTGTAGGAGAATAACAATAATTTATTTACTTTCCTTCCTTATCTATATAATTAATACGCCAACACGAAATTTGTCTTATGAACTCCTCCGTCATTTCTTAACCGATTTTGATCATTGACGGCTCATTGGAAAGAGCGTGTCACGTAGATTTGCAAACTGGCCTTACATTTTTGAAAAAGTCCCTTGGGCTCTGCCCCATTGGCTTTTAAAGTTCCCATGTTATCCTCATGAAGAACATAATTGTTTACATTTTGATCAGCTGGATAATTTAATTGCTGTTATTTTTTAATTTGTGTAAACATAACCCTCAAGACGGATCGTGTTAGCATGATTGTGTTTTAAATTTGTTGCCATTTGAATTATCGCTCTGCTAGAGTAGCGCACGATTCCGTGCGCTCGGATCCACTAGTTAGGTTTAATTATATTAATTTCAGTCAAAGTGTGCTGTTTAAGTGCATATAAGTAAATACTTATGAATACTTGTCGAATCACCAGTATGCAATTGTTCCTCCCTTGGCACCTATGAAACTCTTATCAGAATTACTGTGTGTGTTAAGTTTACCCCAGATTTTACTTAAGTAAATACCACTGTACAGAAAAATAAGTATTTGAATGTGTAAATATTTATTGAGAAAAGTGGAAACTTAAAATAAGTGATGTAAGTTATATTCACATCGGACTAAGTTTTTTTTTACAAGTATCACAAACGTAATAACGTTTAACCATTGTTTAATACAATAATCAGCAATACAATTAATTGCGTCACCCTTTCATGCATGCTCAAACCCCTCAGCTCCTGGATATTTAAACAATCAGACTTGGTAAATTTTAGGTAAAAAGTTTTGTCATTACACTTTTTAAAATAGTTGTTTCCTGAAAAAATATTATTATAGTGTGAATGGGGAAAACGTGACAAGAGGCACTTTATAACCCATTCTCAGTCCTCAAAGGTTAAGATGACGTTTTGCGCTGTGTCACTGACAGGTCTGGTGGTGTAGTGGATAGAGGCTAAGCTAACGAAGGTAAGAGTCCCGGGTTCAAATCCCAATATAGGTCAACAGAATTTGTACGGTGGTAAAGTGAGTAGGAACCATATAGAAGTGCATTCCCTCAATTGCATTTGTAAACAATTTTTGGATGTTTTACATATTTATAAATATAATTTCCCGTTGAAACTTGTGGGAAATTAGTGCACATTTGCAGAAAGTTATCTTTGCAAATCATCTGAAAAGATTCCCTGCTAATCTTCAACAAACATTCTTTGCTAATTTGATTCAAATATCCAGTCTAACTTATCAGGAAGTGCGAGATGTGTTCACTTTTATACTTCTAGCAAACCTTTTTCAAACGAAATTGTTTTCAGTGAATATTTGTTGCAAGCATTTTGGTTTGCCCTGATACTTTTTGTTGAATGTTTTGAAAACTTTTTCTGCTATCTGGGATTTAAGAGAACCGGACTCCAATTATATTAAAAGTTAAATATTAGTATATATATAAATTTTTACAAAAGTATTAGCCTAAATAGAGAGCGATAGAAAATTAATTTCTAAAAGATTTATGTTCCATTTCATTTCTTGTCGTCAGGTAATTAGACTAAATTGCCCGGGTAACCCAAATTACCCATACTCCAATCAAGTGTCTCAATCAAATTATACCATACGCCTTAATTGCCTGGTATTATTGAAGTTCTACTGTATGTTAATTTCTATCCTATATATCGTATAAAGCTTCTCAAACGACTAGAACAAATTTTAATATTTATAAACTAAGTGGAAAGTAATAGGTTATACACTACTTCGAGTGTTTTGTAATAGTAATCCTGCATGCTGTTTTATCTGAGTTGATCTGACCTCTTGCAAATGTTAATTTATTTACTATTTATATCTTACTCAGCAAAAAACCTTTTTATATACAAATTATGGATTTGAGAAATAAATTGTTTGAAGTGTAATTTTGACTAATTGTTAGATTAAATTAACGTTTTTACAGCTTTAAAAGGAAAACTCCGAAGCATTACCCTTTGAGCCTCTTGTCTATACCTGCAGTGGCAGTGGGACCCGCACCCGCACCACAGAATGAGCCTTGGTGGCCCGCGGATGCTAAATCCGGTCCTGAGACGCATATATTATGCGTAAAGGGCTTTTAAAAATTAATTATCACCCATTTGTTTTACCAGGCGCTAGTGCGCAAAAAACGCCTGCTCCTTATCTCGTTGCCCTCATTATAAAGTTCCTATCTTACATAAATCCTAGCCCAAGTCAGATGAAAGCGGTCAGAGATCGCAGGGGGTGGACCAGCTACCGTCCGCCGAGTGCGTCCTGGTCCCGGAGGGCACCAGCAGTGTTATGCAACCACTGCAGATTGTATTGTCCCCCCCTGACCTTTGGGCGACCCTCGCCCCTCCCCCCGCGAACTGATAAAACCGGTGGTTCGCCGCCTCCTGCCTCAGAAATGGCGTCCCTTCTGCTCAGTACACTCCTAGGTATGTACCGCTGACATATCCGTTTTGCTTCATACAGTTCAAGTTGTGTTTTCGATCTTCTGATAGGGCCAAACTCCGTCGTGTTGTATGTTAGAACTAGGAAGAAAATCCGTAAAGAGTTATGATCCTTGATCTTACTCGCGGGCGAGGACGAATGACATTAGTATTTTTGATGCAGATTTTAGATTATCCATCCAAGTTTGCGGGTTTTATGAAACAATGCTTCCGTCTTTCCAGTCATTAATATCATTAGACTTTCTTGGTTACCAACAGGATTGTTAAAATTTTGGTAAGCTACTGCACTCGTTAGTCTGATTTTAGCTGATTATATGTGCTGGCGGGAATGGCCTTGTCCCATTCTTTGGCTAAATACATCGAAAAACTGCGAATGTTTCGGACATACAAATATATTCCCGAACTTGAAGACTTGTTTAACACTAGGCCTATTATCTTTTAACTTTATATTATGTGAAATTGTTTCCAAAATCGATCAATTTCACAAATTGTGGACATTTATACCGACGGTTAAACGCCAATCTAAAGAAAAAATTGAAACGGGCTACTACAGTTATCAATACATAGCTTTGAAATAAAAAAAATTAAGGCTTTAACTTAAAATATCTGGTGACCGAGCTAAGCTCTGGGGAAGACAGTAACATTTTCAAACATATAAGTTCATAATGCTCTCCAGAAAGACAATTATCTTTGTGGGTTGATTTGCTGACGTTTCCATTTTGTTCAATTATTCAATTTATTAGGTCTTTGTTCTTCTAATCGATGCTCTCACTAATCATTTCAGAGGTCAAGCGCTGTGACGGACATTGTTGTATGTAGATCTCAACGGTGTGTTGTTCATATTGCTCGACGCTGACACTCGTTAATTTATTTCGATATCACAGAAAATTCAAATTATACGATATTAGCGGGTTAAAAAATAACAGAAAATAAAATTTCTAAGCATCTACATTTTGGAACACAAACTTATGTGGATCGAGTTGAATAATCCAAGGTTTTATTCACTTGGTGACGTTAGATAATCTTGATTTGAAGGATTTTCTTGGATGGTTTCCTGGGGTGGACCTTTGTCCTCATAAAATTTAGCTAAACGACTTTTTCTTTGAAGATTTTGGAGATTTGCTTATCTCTTTTACATAAATCGTATTTGCAAACTTTTAAAAACATTAAACCGATTTAACTTTAGAAAATAATCTAAAGCATAAAACGCCTTTATGAAAGCAAATACAAGTTGATTTAACATTTTCTAACAAACCTAAAACACAGCTAGTCCAGTCGCCACAAGTTAGGCATTAACCTTGCAGTAGTGTCCGACTCAAATTTTGTGATTGATTCTAGTAGGCTACTATTTGATGATATGGACAAGAATGTGGCGGATGCCGACTGACATACTTGGGCAATTTTGGATGTCGAAGGTCAAAATTGACAGGGCCAAAAATACAGAAAAGGATATTGAAAAAAAGTATTTACAGTATCCAAAGGAATATTCCCCAAGTTTTAAACCACCGCCGATAGTTGCTAGGTGGTAAATACTTCAATTTCATTGGGTATTAATTTTCACCCGCCATTTATGGATCCGCCATACTCCATAATTTTTAAAAATATACATGTAGTAATGTCACACATCATTACGGACAAGATTTTCACGCTGATTACAATGCCGCAATCAGTTGTTGAAAATATTGCTTTGATCTCATGATATACTCAAATAAAAATTCTTCCCTGTGTACATTTCTTAGTTGCTCAAATGATAAATGATAGCCAAAGATCAGATGAGTGTTTCAAGGCTAATACTTAATACTTAATAAGGCTAATACAATAACAATAATAACAATAAACAATAACTTTATTCACCACTGTTACAATGTTACATCTGAATCGTAATTATCTATGAATAAATATATGTACATATTTTTTTTCTTAAATAAAAACAGAAATTTAATAAAACTCTGGTGAATAATTAAGTTCCCCTGGGCAAATGCCCATAAGGGGTCACCTTAATAAAAACAATACTTAATACTTAATACTTAATAAACAATACTTAATAAATACTTAGCCTACTTAGCTAATACTTAGCCTTAGGAATTAGAACCTGATATATAAGTCTTTCAGTAACAATAAATTTTGAAAAACGAATATTTTATGCTCATTGTTGCTTTTTAACTCATCCTTGACTGGTCGTATTTAAATCTATATAAATAAAATTCGAATTTAGACTGTACATTGCTTAGAATAAAAAAAATGAAATTATTGGTTATTTTTGCGTTTTGAAGATCAGAGAATCCTAATCAAGCCTTATCTCAATTTCTGTCACTCTGTCCGTTTGTAACGCTCAACATCACACATTAGACCGCCTTTTCACGCAAAAAATAGAGTAGTGGTATGGCTGAAACTTATTTTCTGTATTGTATGCACACATATATGAGAAGGCTTTAGACAAATTAAAACTAGCGTAAGTATTTTTGAAATCAAACAACGAGCATCTAAAGTGAATTTTATTTTTTTAAAGAGGATTTTTTCTGTTTTTTCCGCGGGTGAAACCGTGTTGATCAGCTAGTTATTAATATTTAAAATTAACATCACTGATTCTTTTAAAAAGTTAACGACTTTATAATGTGATTGGAATCTGAGATATAAGAAGAACAGAAATATAGTTTAATATGGAATGCCTACAAGAAGTACCAGGAACAATTTTTATTTGAGTATATCTCGAGATCAAAACAATATATATTCAATAACGGATTGCGGCAATGTAATAAGAAAATCTAGTCTGTAATATATCACAACACTACAGTCATAATGAGAAAAATTCTTGGCTCCTATTTGGCGGATCCAAGATGGCGGCTGAAAATTAATACCCAATCAAAATGAAGTATTTACATTGGTATTTACCACCCAGCAACAATCGGCGGCGGTTTAAAATTAATGCTTAGGGGAACATTCGATTGGATACCATAAATAGGCCTATAATTTTTTAATATCTTTTTTATGTATTTTCGGCCCTATGGACTTAGACCTTCAATATTCAAATTTGCCCAAGGATGCTAGTATGGCATCCGCCATATTCTTGTTCAGCACATCAAAATAGTTCTAGAATCAATCACAAAATTTGAGTCGGACCCTACTTCAAGGTCACTCGGCTCGGCGACCGGACTGAGCTGTTTGCCTGTTTTGAATTTTTGGATGAGGATAGTATTTGAATACTCCATGAACAATATGTACTCAATTGTATTATCTCAGTTCTCCTTCACTCTACCTGCAACGTGCTATAAAAGTTTTAAGTGGCTTGTTTATGAACAGCTGGATGATTATTTTGTTTACTATTGCATTGTTATTCCGTAACCAACATGGTAATTCATATGACCCTACGTTAAAATCTTTCACCTTTCAGTTGTACTTTTCTTTTACTGTAGGCCTACATTGAATGCGCAATCAGCAATAAACTTTTTTGCGATAATAATCTATTTTTTGTAAGATTTTATTCTTAATAAATTTAGTTACCGTATACAAAACAGACGACATCTCAGTTATTGTGATGGAATAAGGTCAGTCAGAGGAATCAGGGCAAAACATCTACCCCTACCGCCTCCATCATTAAATATCGTAGGCACCTAATACTTTTTTTAAATTCAGAGCCCATGATGAATGCAATTTTACTCGTATATCGTATATGTTGGGGTATGAGAACACTCGGTGAATTACAGACAGCAAAACTACACATACTTTAATTTTTCCGCATTATTCCTCATTACTTCCAGAGAATCTTGGATTCCTCGACATGTCATTTGAATATCTGGATCAAATCAAATCAAATAATTTATTGTCAATTGAAACATGTCAAATGTTTATTACAATCGTCAGAGTTTTAGTAAAATTACTAAATTATATTGAACATAACCTCAAAAAAGTCTTCTTGTTTATATAAACAGGCTAAAGCAAGGTTAGTTTTTACAACATGAATAAACTTGTTTCGAGACAGGCTTTTTATGTCTGATGGCAAAGTGTTAAACATTTTTACGCCCTAATAGCAAAAGCTATTTTGAGTAGCTGCCAACGTACACCTAGTCGTTACAATGTTACCTCTGTTCCTAGTCCCATAATTATGCACATCAGAGTTTTTGCTTAAGTTAGACAGGTTGTCCTTAACATAGATTAGGCTAGACAAAACCAATATAGATGGTAAGGTGAGTATACCCAGGGAAACAAAAAGGGGCTTACAGTGAGTCTGGCTATGTACACCACAGATCAACCTTACAGCCTTCTTCTGCAACGTAAAGAGTCTCTTGTTTGCATATGAAGTGTTTGCCCATACTGAGGTTCCATACGATAAATAACTGTGAATCTGTCCATAATAAACACAGAGGAGGACATCGAGTGAAACACTACCTCTTAGAGATCTAATCATAAATATACCTTTAGCAATTTTAGAAGCTAAAAAATCAACATGGGTATGCCACTTTAAGTTTGACTGCAAATGAAACCCCAAGAATTTTAGTGTGGAGACATCCTCAGATGAGCTACTTAGACAAAGAGTCAAGTCCTGCACCTTCTCGGCATTTAGGCACAACTTATTTGCATTACACCAATCACTGATCATTATTGACTTAGAGCTAATTATATCTTTAACATCCTTCGCAGAAGTACATTGTGCACTAAGGGCCAAGTCATCAGCAAAGAGAAAACAGTTTACAGATTGATCGTTAATGTTACAGGGAAAATCATTAATGTACAATATGAAAAGGGTAGGGCCCAATATCGAACCCTGCGGAACACCATGGAAAACACGGAGCGAGCTAGAAAAAGAACCATTTAGGTAAACTGCCTGCCATCTGTCATTCAAGTAAGATTGAAAAAAATTAACAGTAACATTGTCAAAGTCATAAAAGGATAGCTTATCCAATAAAACATCATGAGCCACAGTGTCGAAAGCCCTGGACATGTCATAGGAGCGAAAACCCATCTTTTCCGATATACACCACTGTTTCGGGTTTGTTTTTCAAGCTTGATTTTTTTAAGTTAGGTTAACAAATTACGTTGATAAGATAACGAAACCGCAGGTAAAATATTCTTACAAAGAATTTCCACTTTAAAATCATTAATAATTAATATTTGACCTAGTTTATGGTGCTTGGTCAAAAATCAATTCAAGCTTGATTTTGGTAAGTTAGGTTAGGCTAACCTAACTTACCGAAATAAAAAAGCAAATACATGTTGATTTAACATTTTCTAACTAACCTAAAACACAGCTAGTCCAGTCGCCACAAGTTAGGCATTAACCTTGCAGTAGGGTCCGACTCAAATTTTGTGATTGATTCACCCAACCCAACCTAACCCAACCCAACCCAACCTAACCTAACCAACTGGAAGTGGGACCGCTAGACGACCAGACGCTGGTTTATCGCGTCTGGACAGAGATGACGGTAGATAAGATAACGAAACCGCAGGTAAAATATTCTTACAAGGAATTTCCACTGTAAAACGATTAATAACAATTATTTGGCCTAGTTTATGGTGCTTGGACAAAAATCAAGCTTGAAGGGTAAATTTGGAATGGTGGTATACGTATAACAGAAAAGATCCGAATATTTGAATGGAAAATAACTCTTTTGAACCCCGAAACAACGATTGTGTACAAAAACTAGGGGTGTGCGAGTATTGATTTTTGAAGTCGAGTCGAGTTTTAAAAAATACCAGCCAGTTTCGAGTTTTTTTCGAGTCGAGTATTTTGAATAGTACAAGTTAATGCTCGACAAAATACTATTTTAATAAGCATGCTTATTATTGATCACATTAAATGCAATATTTTTTATTTACGTACTAAACTGGGTTGTTTTCCTAAGCAATAAAAACAAACCTGTTTTCAAATGAAAATAAACGAGAATTCAGGCCGTGTTGCTTTAAAAAAGGGGGTTTTGTAATATATTGCTATATGTTTAAAAATTAAAGTTAAACCAGTCTCATTGAACATAAGTAAGAAAGTATATCAAATTATAGAAAGAAAAAAGACAAGTCTAAATTTATTGATATGAATAACTCATAAACCACTTTAATTCAAGAAAAATAACAAAATTTTTATGGTGGCTGGGCTGGTCATGAGTGCTGGTGTTGACTGTGTGAAAAACGACCGTAGGCCCATTCTATACGAACGACAAATGCGTCGCGTTACTCGAGTCGCGCTAAATTTCGGTTTGCAGGTAAATGGAGTTACTGTGTAGCATCTATACGGGCGCTATTGCCGCGCGCGGTAGCCCTGCTCACTCGGCGTTGACGCTTTCAACGCGACCTGCCCTGCAACGAACGCTATTGCCGCGAGGTTCCTTCTATACGGACGCAATCGCCGTCAACGTCCTAGTGGGAAGCCCAGCGTTCTCATCGTGAATCTGCTTTGTGAGCTCATTCGACTCAACAATGACATTCGGACTCAACAATGTTCGTGACTGAAAAGTTTTAGCGAATTTCCCCTATAGGGAAGAAGCTATTACCGTAGGTCTCATGGTAAGACCTAAGCCCGAGACCATGTTAACTTTTCGTTTTGGGGCCCCCGGAAGCAGAAAACACCATTCGATCGAATTTATATATATACAGGGTGAGTCAGACCACCCGTCCACCTATTGTAGTGGGAGAACGGTTTGAGATAGAAACGTCAAATAAAATTATTCCCCACTAATTTGCATATGAAGAATTCATTAAAAATATTTTCATTGTGATTCATATACAGGGTGTTCCAGAAATGAAGGTCTTGGGTTCGAATCTCAAAATTTTCTTAAGTAAACCTATAGCAAATATTATATCATTTTAAAGGTCTTGTTAAAAGAAACATTTTGGTGAAAACAGAACTAAATTATCTCAAGCCGTTTCAAAATGGCGGTCATTTTTGTGAAAAATTTCGGTATTTACAGAAACCCCTGTATTTTTCAAACCATTCAACATGTTTCAGTTCTGATTCAAAATTCTTAATCCTTGGTAACTAAGCTTTACTATGATATGTCACATGACAATATTTAAAAAAAAATTTTAAATTTTGAAAAAAGATTATTTTTTGAAAATGTTGGCAGCCCTGAAAATAAAAAAAATCAAATAGCAACATATGCCAAAAAGTATATCATTTTAAAGGTCTTCAAAATTCCTACAACTTTGTAATTTACACAAGTATTCTAATTTTTTTAGTTTTTTAGTTATGGTCAAAAAACTCCATTTTCCCATATGAAGTGCATATTATTTGCACGTCCATAGCAAACGGTCTGTGGGTACCCTTTGGTTATTATGAACTGCATAAATAACATGCACTTCATATGGGAAAATGGAGTTTTTTGACCATAACTAAAAAACTAAAAAAGTTAGAATACTTATGTAAATTACAAAGTTGTAGGAATTTTGAGTACCTTTAAAATGATATGCTTTTTGGCATATGTTGCTATTTGATTTTTTTTATTTTCAGGGCTGCCAACATTTTCAAAAATGAATTTTTTTTCAAAATTAAAACAAATTTTAAATATTGTCATGTGGCATATCATAGTAAAGCTGAGTTACCAAGGATTAAGAATTTTGAATCATATCTGAAAAATGTTGAGTGGTTTGGAAAATACAGGGGTTTCCGTAAATATCGGAAATTTTCACAAAAATGGCCGCCATTTTGAAACGGCTTGAGATAATTTAGTTCTGTTTTCACCAAAATGTTTCTTTTAACAAGACCTTTAAAATGATATCGTATTTGCTATAGGTTTACTTAAGAAAATTTTGAGATTCGAACCCATGACCTTCATTTCTGGAACACCCTGTACATGAATCGCAATGAAAATATTTTTAATGAATTCTTCATATGCAAATTAGTGGGGAATAATTTTATTTGACGTTTCTATCTCAAACCGTTCTCCCGCTACAATAGGTGGACGGGTGGTCTGACTCACCCTGTATATGTATATAATATGTATATATATATATATATATACAGGGGTGCTGAAAAGTCCCGGAACGGCTAAATATTTATTGAACCGAATTGGTTTGAGAAATCAAACTTTGCACATTCACTCCTATGTAATAAAACTACTTTCTGAGGTGTTTATTGACTCTTGGCCCCCAGAGGGGGACGGCCCACAAGGAGTCGGTACAAAATCTTAAATGTAAGCATAGGTCAATATGCACATCATTTTAAAGGGCTAATCAAGTAGAGTTCAATGCCGCAAACCGCACTTCAAAAGGTTCATTCATCACAAAATGGCGGCTGATCAAAAATCTAAAGGAAATAATACACAGTGTTCGCTTAAAGATTGTTTAAAAATTGTTTGCAGACTATGTTTGAAGGATCTCAACTCCGGAATTGTTTGTCAGACCTAAAGGCCTATCTTTTAGGGTGCCGTAGAGGATATTACCTCCAAGGGGGGATGACCCACAAGGAGTTGGTGCAAAATCTTTAATGTAAGCATAGGTCGATATGCACATCATTTTAAAGGTCTAATCAAATAAAATTCAATGCCGCAAACCGCATTTCAAAAGGGTTATTGGTTACGAAATGGCAGGTGATTTAAGTTTTCAACAAAAATACATAGGGTTTGGCAACAATTTGATTTATTCAAACTTTTATTCCACCCCCCCCCCACCCCCCAACAAACCTCAGCCTATGAATTTTTGTTAAAAACTATAATCATCCGCCATTTTGTAACAAATTAACCTTTTGAAGTGCGGTTTGCGGCATTGAACTCTACTTGATTAGCTCTTTAAAATGATGTGCATATCAACCTATGCTTACATTAAAGATTTTGTACCAACTCCTTGTGGGCCATCCCCCCTTGGAGGTAATATCCTCTATGGCACCCTAAAAGATAGGCTTTTAGGTCTGACAAACAATTCCGGAGTTTAGATCCTTCAGACATAGTCTGCAAACAATTTTTAAACAATCTTTAAGCGAACACTGTGTATTTCCTTTAGATTTTTGATCATCCGCCATTTTGTAATGAATGAACCTTTTGAAGTGCGGTTTGCGGCATTGAACTCTACTTGATTAGCCCTTTAAAATGATATACATATTGACCTATGCTTACATTTAAGATTTTGTACCGACTCCTTGAGGGCCGTCCCCCTCTGGGGGCTAAGAGTCAATAAACACCTCAGAAAGTAGTGTTTTTACATGGGAGTGAATGTGCAAAGTTTTATTTCTCAAACCAATTCGGTTCAATAAATATTTAGCCGTTCCGGGACTTTTCAGCACCCCAGGGTGTTTCACGATAACCCTGACAAACTTCAGGATATGGTTCCTTGGGTCAAAATAAGAAAAAAATGTCCAGTAAACATAGGTCCTAAACTCAATCGTTTTCTATCTATTAGAGAAAATAGGTTTTTTTCGGTTTTCAGTGTACCTGTTGGATATTTTGACGTCTATATTGAAAATTTGACAAAATATTTTGATAAAACCTTCATAGCTTGATAGAATATTAAATTTGAAAGAGATTTCATAACTATTTCATGCAAAAATGAGCAGTGTGACTGAGAAATAGTTGTCTAAAAATCAAATTTGTCCTTAAAATTCAAGAACCAAAAATTTTTTTTTGATTTTGACAGCCCTTCATACTGTAACCATTCGAGTTTTTGGCTTGCAATTTTACCAAAAGCTTTAGTCTTTAATGGAGAACAAATAAATATCAATTTAAATATACTTTATATGGGGATTATGTTTGTCAAAATCCAAAATTTTGTAAGGTATCAAAAAATATTTAAATTTGGAGAAACAAATAAAACTTTATACTTTGATTATTTTTTATCATATTTGAATCAAACTTGGTATGTGACTTTTACTAGCTAAGAGGTAATGTTTAATAGCCTAAAATCCCCTCCTTTTTCACTTTTATGGCAGCAAACCTGCGTATTCATTTTCTAATGTTATCCTTAAGGGAAAATATTTTAATACGATAATTCAGTTATTTCTCAACATATTTGAATAAAACTTTGTATATGGCTTCGTCTTGTTGAGATCTATCTAATTATGGTCTAAAACCCTCCAGATATACATTGTTATGGCAGCAAACCTGCATACTCACTTTCCATTGTTAACCTTATGGGAAAAACATAAATATCTCACTCTTCCTTATCTCCATACGTACCATAAAAATTCCCGCTTTGCTAATTATTTATACTCAGTGATTTTGAAATGAATTATTTAATAATTTTATGATCAAGCTTCATATCAAGGAATATAAACTTACATCCATAAGTAAGCATGTTCTACATGGAAAGTGAGTATGCAGGTTTGCTGCCATAACTATGTAAATCTGGAGGGTTTTCGGCCGTAATTAGGTAGATCTTAACTAGATGAAGCCATATACGAAGTTTTATTTAAATGTGATGAGAAATAACTGAATTGTCATATTAAATTATTTCTCTATAAGTTTGATTCAAATATGATAAAAAATAATCAAAGTATAAAGTTTTATTTGTTTCTCCAAATTTAAGTATTTTTTGATATCTTACAAAATTTTGGATTTTGACAAAAATAATCCCCATATAAGGTATACTTAAATTGATATTTATTTGTTCTCCATTAAATTCTAAAACTTTTCGTAAAATTGCAAGCCAATTACTCAAACGGTTACAATACGAAGGGCTGTCAAAAACAAAAAATATTTTTTGGTTCTGAATTTTAAGGCCAAATTTGATTTTTAGACAACTATTTCTCAATCACACTCCTCATTTTTGCATGAAATAGCTATGAAATCTCTTTCAAATTTAATATTCTATCTAGCTATGAAGGTTTTATCAAAATATTTTGTCAAATTTTCATTCTAGACGTCAAAATATCCAATAGGTACAATGAAAACCGAAAAAAACCTATTTTCTCTAATAGATAGAAAACGATTGAGTTTAGGACCTATGTTTACTGGACATTTTTTTCTTATTTTGACCCGAGGAACCATATCCTGAAGTTTGTCAGGGTTATCGTGAAACACCCTGTATATATATACAGTGTGTTCATTTTTTTGTGCACACCATTGGGATCTCGTAAACTATAAGAGATACAAGAAAGGTTAAATTAGCAAAGTAATGCGTAATAAAAAGACAAATAAAATGGTGGTGAGCAATTTAAAATATTCGACCAAACTCGTTCGCTACGCTCGAAAAACCATTTTGGCCCCAAAACTAAAATTGCTCATAACTCCCTTATTTTTTATGGTACGAGACTGTAAGAGGGGTCAAATTTACACGAAATTTTACGTAGAATCTAAATATTCAGTCAAAAATTTGATACCATTTATGGTTTTCTGAGAATAATGCTCAAGTTCAGAATTTTGAATGGTAACATGCAAAATTTCATTTTTCATTGGAAAGATATTTCTCTCCTGATTACAAAAATACCACATATGTGACATTTTCCTCTTCAAATGTGTTTTTAATCAGAGAAAATATTTTTTGTAAATTAAAATGGGTCATAATGCACCGGATTTATCATAAAAATGATAAATATGAAATCAGCTGATTTGTACCAAACAGCTGATTGACTTGAAACAGCTGATTGACTCGAAACAGCTGATTGGCAGCAAAAAGATGTTTCACGGAAGCATTTTCATTTAAAACAACTGATTTATTTGTAAACTATCCTTTTACTGTTAATCAGCTGTTTCTAGTCAACCAGCTGTTAACTATTCATCAGCTGTTCCCTTTCTCTTATTGTTATTATGAATTTAATACGTTAAAATCTATTAAATATTTTTAATTAATGGTATTTTAAAGTTAATTCATTATTGTACATGTTGATGGGCTATGATGATCTGGATTTATAATAAAAATAAGGAAAAGGGGAACAGCTGATTAATATTTAACAGCTGATTGACTAGAAACAGAGGATTAACAGTAAAAAGATAATTTACAAATAAATCAGTTGTTTTAAATGAAGATGTTTATTTGTCTGTAAAACAGCATTTTGCTGCCAATCAGCTGTTCTGAGTCAATCAGTTGTTTAGTAAAAATCAGCTGTTTTCACAGTTATAATTTTTATGACAAATCTAGTGCATTATAACCCATTTTAATTTACAAAAAAAATATTTTCTCTGATTAAAAACACATTTGAAGAGGAAAATGTCACATGTGTGGTATTTTTGTAATCAGGAGAAAAATACCTTTCCAATGAAAAATAAAATTTTACATGTTGGCATTTAAAATTATAGACTTGAACATTATTCTCAGAAAACCATAAATGGTATCACATTTTTGACTATATATTTAGATTCTACGTAAAATGTCGTGTAAATTTGATCCCACTTACAGTCTTGTACCTTAAAAAATAAGGGAGTTATGGGAAATTTTAGTTTTGGGGCCAAAATGGTTTTTTGAGCGTAGCGAACGAGTTTGGTCGAATATTTTAAATTGCTCACCACCATTTTATTTGTCTTTTTATTACGCATTACTTTGCTAATTTAACCTTTCTTGTATCTCTTATAGTTTACGAGATCCCAATGGTGTGCACAAAAAAATGAACATACTGTATTTACAGGGTGTTTCAGGATAAGTGTAAACAAATTCACCAGTCGATTCCTTACACCAAGACAAGAAAAAAACGTTATGTGAACATGGGTCCGAAAACTAGTTGTTTTGGAGTTACAGCCAAAAATTGATTTTTTCAGTTTTAAGTGTATTTATTGCACTTTTTGGCCTCTAGATTAAACAATTATGAAGATATTTTGATGAAATTTTCACAGTTATATAGATTATGAAATTCCAAAGAAATATCAATACTTTTAAGTACTGAAATTTTAAATATGGCTTAGTAAAAATTGTTGAAAAATAAAATTTTTCCAAAAAATTAAATGCCTCAAAAAATATTTTATTTTTGATTGCTTATGAAATTTTTACTATTAAAGTATTTTGCATGCAACCTTCCCAAAGACTGTGGAATTCATGGAGAACAAAATAATAACAACTTTTTTACATCTTCGCCTGTGACTTTTTACGTTATTAACCAAAATATTGGAAGATGACAAAAATTAGAAAGTAAATCATCAAAAGACTAGTCAGTCAAAAACATTGCATAGAGCCTGAGGAATTTTTTAGTATGATGATTTTTTTATGAATTCTTCCGAGAACTGTCGATTGTAAAATTTAAGAAATCGAAAATCCCCAAAAATCCAAGCACAAGATCAGCTACAGAAACTTATTTAAATGGCGGCATTTTCCCTCCATAGGATGGGCTGTGAACAGATACTTACTCCCTTCCCTTTTATTTATACATGTTATGTTTCTCAACGTTGGACTCCACAATAATTTTGCTTTGTAATGTACTTCATTTCGATTGATTTCCGTGGCCTACGGAAACAAGTAACTTAAGTAAGTGTTTTTAAGTGCTGCCAACTCACTTAAAAACAGTAACAACGGAACAATACATACAAGACGAAACATCGAAAATGAAATATGATTAAACAAAATTAAACTCAATTGTGTTGTTCTTTTTCAACAAGCATACATTCAATTTTTATCTTAAGCAATTTTTCAAACTGATTTCAGCATTGTATTCATCAAGTAATAATTCTCAATTACTGCTTACAAAATCCGGAATGAAAACTGGCTTTATCGAATTATTAAGCTAGTTTCTCTTCAGACGTTAACAGCTTTAATAAAATATCGCGGATCCAAGATGGCGGCCGTAATTGATTAAATGCAGAAATCAATCAAAATAAAGTACATTACGAACCAAAAAATATTGTGGTAGTCCCACGTTGTTGAGAAACATAAAATGTACAAATAAAAAGGAAGGGAGTAAGTTTGTGTTCACGGCCTATCCTGTGGAGGGAAAATGCCGCCATTTTGAATAATTTTTCTGTAGCTGGTCTTGTGCTTGGATTTTTGGGGATTCTGGATTTGTTAAATCTTACAATCGACAGTTATTGGAAGGTTTCATAAAAAATCATCATTCTAAAAAATTCCTCAGGCTCTTTGCAATTTGTTTGACTGGCTAGTCTTTCGATGATTCACTTTTTAATTTTTGTAACATTCCAATATTTTGGTTAGTAACATAAAAAGTCACAGGCGAAGATATAAAAAAGTTGTTATTATTTTGTTCTCCATGAAATTCCGCAGTTTTTGGGAAAGTTGCAGTCAAAATACTTTAATTGTAAACATTTCATAAGCAATCAAAAATAAAATATTTTTTGAGGCATTGAATTTTTTGTAAAAATTTCATTTTTTAACAACTTTTACCAAGCCATATTTAAAATTTCAGTACTGAAAAGTAATGATATTTCTTTGGAATTTTATAATCTATCTAACTGTGAAAATTTCATCAAAATATTTTCATAATTGTTTAATCTAGAGGCCAAAAAGTGCAATAGATACACTTAAAACTGAAAAAAATCAATGTTTGGCTGTAACTCCAAAACAACTAGTTTTCGGACCCACGTTCACATAACATTTTTTTCTTGTCTTGGTGTAAGGAATCGACTGGTGAATTTGTTTACACTTATCCTGAAACACCCTGTATATATATATATATATATATATATATATATATATATATATGTGTGTGTGTCTGTCAGCACGATAGCGGCTGTAAAAATGGTCCGATCTTAATGAAGAGACATGTAAAGTGGTAATTCCTCGGACGAGTTTGTAAACCAGCCCGATCAGACGACCGGAAGGGGGGATAAACCCCCCCCCCAAAATGGGTTTTTTGAGTTTTTTACATAGGAAAATAAAAGTTATCGACTTATTTCTCAATATATCTTAATAAAACTTGGTAAATAGCTTCTTCTAGTTCAGATCTATTAAATATTGAATTAAAACCACCCAGTTTTAATATACCTGTAGCAGAAATCCTGCATACTCATTCCCCATGTTATTCTTATGGAGCTTTCCAAAACATGTCAAATCTTGTTATGTTGGATTGAAATACGTTGTTTTGCATTTGAAATTCGCTGAGTATGCAGGTCTGCTGCAACGGGGGTATCTTTTTGATACAGAGAAACGCCCACCAATTTATGACAATAAGTCTAAAGACTAAACAAACAAATAAAAGCATAGTGTTGGATGGAAGATTGCAGCAGCTAAATAAGTTGTAACAGAGTAATCTAGTGTAATACAAATCCAACAATCAAACATTCTTTAGCAAACTATTACAAAATAAAGCTAGGCCTGATGTAAAAATTAAGTTATGGATCAGTGAAAATTAAACGAGAAGATAAACGTATTTCTGGCTTATTTCTTTATTTGTGCAACGGCGGAACAGCTATTGTGCAGTGTATTACGTGTATTAGGCCTAAGAATATACCGTAAACCAGCATTTCATCATCACCCACCCGTACTTAACCCTAGGCCAAACTGGTGTGACCTTGGTAAGCGCGACAACATTGCCGTCCGTATAGAAGGTCGGAAGGATAGCGCGACGACAGTAGCGTCCGTATAGAAGCTCGGTTTTCACTACTGGGCGTTGGCGTCATTAGCGCGACGCATTTGTGGTTCGTATATTAATAAATCATGCCCTTTTTATATAAAAATTCACAAATTTATCAGTTGGTTGGATTGTAGGCTATATTGTAAAGGCTACTACCAACTTTTTTAACTTAGGCAAGTATTTGATGCATATTTATTTGTTCTTGTCACAAAATTTTAATGCTGCGGAGCATCGTGGGTCCTCTAGTGTTAATTTCATATGAGAACACTAATTACAAAAAAAATATGAAAAACTAAATGACCTATATAGCATGAATTTTTGTATGCTTATTCTGAGTTTTAAGTTGATTTTACTACGTTAGAGGCCAAACAAATTTTTTGGATTTTCGCACAGAAATTTGGGGTTTTAAGCCTTTAAAAACCTTTAGAAAATAATTAGAACTAGATAAAATCAACAGCAAACTAAATAATTCATCCAACATCCAATATAGGAAACTACGTCGGAACAAAAAACTAAATAACAATAACAATTACAAATATTTTATTGATATAAACTATTACAAATTTTGCATTAACAATACATAAATTTTGAAAATCACATACATTTCTAATAATACATATAATTAAAAATTTATAATAGGTAAAAAAGAAGTGAAAGTCTCAAAAATTTCACTGCATATCAATCAATAATAGGACTTGATTATTGTTTTATTAGAAATTTAGTTTTATATGTAATATATTTAAAATTTAGAGACGTCCATAAACTCAGAAACTTGATAAAAAGTACTGTATTATTTATCAAAAATTGTTTAAATTCTCTTTTTAATTCATTTCATTATTGAAATAATTTGGTAATTTATTCATTAATGTTATACCTGCACCTGCTAGAAGTTTAGAAAATAGTTTCAATCTTTGTTGTTGTTTTTTTCAATCTATAGATTCAATTAAATGCTCCAGCGCATAGGGTGACCACCTGTCCAAAAATTGATCTAAGCTTTAAATAATTTGACTAAGCACAATTAAATGTAATTAATGTCATAGATATATTTAATTGTTAATTAACTTTTTAGCGAATTTCCCCTATAGGGAAGAAACTGTTACCGTAGGTCTCATGGTAAGACTTAAGCCCGAGACCATCATAACTTTTCTTTTAGAGGTCCCCGTATGCCAAAAACACCATTCGTTAATTTTCATAAATATATATATATATATATATGTATATATATGTCTTTAAGCACGATAAGTCGCGTAAAAATGGTCCGATCTTAATGAAATTTGGCATGGACGTGTAAACTAGTAATTATTCGGACGAATTCGTAAACCAGCCCGATCGGACTACCGGAAGGAGGGGTAAAGTGGGGTAAACCCCCCCAAAAATGGGGTTTTTAAGTTTTTTACATAGAAAAATGAAAATAAACAAATTTTTGTTAGCACCATTGAATTCAGCTTAAAAAACGAACAATTTAGTATTTTGAATCACTGCTCTATACCCATTGGTTACCAAGATATTGAAAGTGGTAAACACAGTACGATATCCCAATGTTAACCTTATGGGAAAATAAGTAAAATTCTATATTCTATATCTCGCTTATTTCTCAACATATCTTGGTAAAACTTGGTAAATGGCTTCTTCTAGGTTAGATCTACTAAATATTGAATTAAAACCACCCAGTTTTAATATACCCGTAGCAGCAAACCTGCATACTCATTCCCCATGTTATTCTTATGTAGCTTACAAAAACATGTCAAATCTTGCTATGTTGGATCGACATATGTTGTTTTGCATTTGAAATTCGCTGAGTATGCAGGTCTGCTGCAACGGGGGTATTACATTTTATATTCAATTGCTCATTGTATATTCTGTTAGTTTTTGTTAGTTTTTTTATAACATGAATATTTTATTATTGTTAACATTTTTTACTATATCTTGTTGTTTTTATTAATTTTATTGAATTTAAACTTAACCAACATAATGTTTTAGCCTAAGTCATTTGTTAATTTAAGCAATTTATCTTTTAATTAATTGTTACACATTTTCATGACAAAAACTGTACAAGCCACCTGTCTTTTAGCGAATTTCCTTAAAGGAATACGCTATTACCGTAGGTCTCATGGTAAGACCTAACCCCGAGACCATGTTAACTTTTCATTTTGGGATCCCCAGAAGCAAAAAACACTATTCGTTCATTTTCATAAATATATATATATATAGAATTTTCTTTAAAAAGGGTTACTATTATACATATAATAAGAATCATTTTAACTCAGTACCCTTATAGTTTCATTTTTTATTTTAAAAACCCAACATGTTTCGTACCTTTAGGCCATTGTCAATGGTAAAATTAAATTAAACTTAACCTCACTATGTACAGAAATAAAATTTGTTGAAATGTAAATAAATAAAATTGCAGATGTAAATATCATATGTTTTAGCGAATTTCCCCTATAGGGATGAAGCTATTACAGTAGGTCTCATGGTAAGACCTAAGTGCGGGACCATCATAACTTTTCGTTTTGGTGCCCCCAGATACCAAAAACACTATTCGTTCAAATTTGTATATATATATATATCTATATATATATGTGTCTGTAAGCATGATAGCGCTCGCAAAAATGGTCCGATCGAAATGAAATTTGGCATAGGTGTGTAAAGTAGTAATTATTCGGATGAGTTCGAAAACCAGCCCGATCGGACCACTGGAAGGGGGGGTAAAGGGGGATACACCCCCCCAAAAATGGGTTTTTCACATATAAAAATATGAATAATCTAATTTTAGTTAGCACCATTGAATTCAGCTCAAAAAAAACAAACAATTTAATATTTTGAATCATTGCTCTATATCCATTGGTTACTGAGATATTGAAAGTGGTAAACACAGTACGTTGTCCCAATGTTAATCTTATGGGAAATAAGTAAAATTCTATATCTCGCTTATTTCTCAACATATCTTAATAAAACTTGGTTTGTGGCTTCATCTAGATGAGATCTAATGTATTTGAGTCTAAAATCCCCTATAGTTCCATTTTCGTGGCAGCAAACCTGCATACTCATTCCCCATGTTATCCTTATGGGAAATAAAAAAAATCGATTTCATCCTTATTTCTTGACATATCTTGATGAAACTTAGAATACGGTTTCATCTAGTTAAGATGTACTAAATATTGAATTAAAATCACCCACTTTTAACATACCTATCTCAGCAAACCTGCATACTCTTTCCCCATGTTATTCTGATGGGGATTTCAAAAACGTGTCATATCTTACTATTTTCGATCTAAATATGTTTTTTCACACTTGAAATTCGCTGAGTATGCAAGTCTGCTGCAACGGGGGTATTTCTTTTTAGCGAATTTCCCCTATTAGGGAAGAAGCCATTACCGTAGGTCTCATGGTAAAACCTAAGCCCGAGACCATGATAACTTTTTGTTTTGGGGCCCTCAGAAGCAAAAAACACTATTCGTTCAAATTTCTAGATATATATATATATATATATATGTGTCTGTAAGCACAATAGCGCTCGCAAAAATGGTCCAATCGGAATGAAATTTGGCACAGGCGTGTAAAGTAGTCATTATACGGATGAGTTCGTGAACCAGTCCGATCGGACCATCGGAAGGGGGGGTAAAGGGGGATAAACCCCCCCAAAAATAGGTTTTTCGAGTTTTTTACATAGAAAAATAAAATTTATCGAATATTTGTTGGCACCATTGAATTCTGCTCAAAAAAAAAACAAACAATTTAGTATTTTGAATCTCTGCTCTATGTCTATTGGTTACCGAGATATTGAAAGTGGTAAACACAGTACGTTGTCCCAATGTTAACCTTATGGGAAATAAGTAAAATTCTATATCTTGGTTATTTCTCAACATATCTTGATAAAACTTGGTAGAGTAGGATTCACGTAAGTTGGCCAAAGCATGTACTAACCATCTCATCAAAAATTTTTATACAAGTCACATTGAAAACCAGAGGCGGATTTGGAAATTTGCCGCCCCTGGGCTACACAGGGGGAATAGGCCCGCCAGGGGGATATTTCCGGCTCGGCAAAAGTGGTGACCTTTTTTTTTCACTCACGCGTGTGCTTTTTAACCCCGTTGTTGTCCTTTTTGGACCGTTTTTACTCGTTCCGGACCCTAACCTAGACTATTTCTACAATTTTTTACCGGGTTGTGGCTTTCTTTAAAATTTGCCGCCCCCCAAAATTCTGCCGCCCTGGGCTATAGCCCTTTAAGCCCATATGTAAATCCACCCCTGTTGAAAACATTGTTGGTTACACATGGTGTCTGTTTACATTTTCTCAGAACTGTCAAATCGCCACGTTGCGTTTGTTTACAAATTGTTATAGGTTATAGAATGTTTACAATATCGCCTATTTTTAGAAGTTTTTATTTCCATTCAATCTTTTTACATAGCTGCCAAGGTTTAATTTGATTATATTTCTTGATTTACAAATATTTTAGTTTGTTTAACTGCTTGTTTATTTTTCCTGGGCCAATTTTAATAAGTTTTGACCGCAATATGAAACAATCTCTCTTTTCAGACACTGACTTGCAGCAAGTAATACTGGCTATTCAAAAACTCTCCTATATTTCTTTGTAAATATTATTTCATTACAAAATCTTAGACTGTTAACCATGCCGCATCCATGGCACATCATCTCCCTGTTAATACATAATTTATTTGGAAAAGCCCCTTAGTAATATTTTGAGCCGCGCAAGTGAACTTCCAGTTGCAAATTGCATCAGAACTTTCCCTTTATTGCAAGTGCTATACTAAACAGATGTTCTTTGACAATGTTTTCAGCACAGCTGGATTTTATGGTTAAGTTCATAAGAAGATAATAGTTTGTTTACTTTCGTTTTGGCCAACTTAGGTGAATCCTACTCTAAATAGCTTCTTCTAGTTCAGATCTACTAAATATTGAATCAAAACCATCCAGTTTTAATATACCTGTAGCAGCAGACCTGCATACTCATTCCCCATGTTATTCTTATGGAGCTAACCAAAACATGTCAAATCTCGCTATGTTGGATTGAAATACGTTGTTTTGCATTTGAAATTCGCTGAGTATGCAGGTCTGCTGCAACGGGGGTATTTCTTTCTTTTTAGTTGTTAATGTCTTCGGTATGTATTTTTAAGATTTAATATTTTGTCATATATAGGATTGTGTTTAATTACTTGCATGGTATTCAGTATGTTGATTGGATCTTTTTTATATTTCGAATATATATGATAATCTTCTTTTGCGTCGAGTTTTGCTCCTTTTATACCATAATCCAAAATTTGTAGATCGATTCAATATTTTCAAACTTATGATTTTCTTTGAGCATATGTTCGGCTACATTACTTTTCATAGTGGTTTTATTTTTAGAATTGTACGCTTGTACATGTTCTTTATATCGACAGTTTTTATATGTTTTATATGTTGGGTTTTTAAAATAACAAATGAAACTAAGGGTACTGAGTTAAAATGATTCTTATTATATATATATATATATATATATATATATATATGATGTGTGTGTGTGTGTGTGTGTGTGTGTGTGTGTGTGTGTGTGTGTGTGTGTGTGTGTGTGTGTGTGTATGTGTGTGTGTCTTTAAGCACGATAACTCGCGTAAAAGTGGCTCGATCTTGATGAAATTTGGCATGGACGTGTAAAGTAGTAATTATTTGGACGAGTTCGTAAACCAGCCCGATCGGACTACCGGAAGGGGGGGTAAAAGGGGATAAACCCCCCAAAAATGAGTTTTTTGAGTTTTTTTTACAAATAAAAATAAAAATTATCAAATTTTTGTTAGCACCATTGAATTCAGCTCAAAAAACAAACAATTTAGTATTTTGAATCACTGCTCTATGTCCATTTGTTGCCGAGATATTAAAAGAGGTAAACACAGTACGTTGTCCCAATGTTAACCTTATGGGAAATAATTAAAATTCTATATATCGCTTATTTCTCTAGATATCTTGATAAAACTTGGTAGATAGTTTCTTCTAGTTCAGATCTACTAAATATTGAATTAAAACCACCCAATTTTAATATACCAGCAGCAGCAAACCTGCATACCCATTCCCCATGTTGCCCATGTTATTCTTAAGGAGCTTACAAAAATATGTCAAATCTCGCTACCTTGGATTGAAATATGTTGTTTTGCATTTGAAATTCGCTGAGTATGCAGGTCTGCTGCAACGGGGGTATTTTTGTTTGATGAAGTCTTAAATCTTGGGAAAACTTTGGTTGACTAAAGTGTGTCAAAATATGTTTATTAAGTAATGCAATATTCTCTAGAAGAATGAACAAGTTTGTCTATGTAGAATGCAGACCTTAACAAAATAGTAACCTTTCTTCCTTTCTTTTTAAATTGTATTATTGTTGATAATTGTTGTGTGTGGCAGTGTTGGCCTGCGCCTGCGCCGTGCTGGGTGCACCCAAGAAGGACAGCTACGGAGGCAGCAGCTCCAAGAAGGCCACCTCGACCACGACCAAGCCGCCCAAGCCCAAGTGCGACGAGAAGTGCCCCGAGGACTACACTCCCGTGTGCGCCAAGGAGAAGGACAGCACCGAGAAGCCCAAGAGCTTCGGCAACATCTGTGTCATGAACAAGTACAACTGTGAACACGGCACAAGTCAGTATTCTCTTATTTCCCGTTTTTTAAAATCTTTTTAGGATTAAAAAGGAGTTCACAGGAGTTCGTGTGCACTGTAAGACAATCGATGCACCATTCTCTAATCTGTCAGCTAGAAAGATCGAGTGTTAAAAAGTCGACGCAGGATTTTGGCTGAAGTATAAATATTAGAACTAATCTTAATTAAGCTCCTAAAACAGTTGTGAAAAGAATTTATTTATTTTTCTCTATTAGGAAAAAAATTTCTGAATAGGTTAACATAATTGAATTAATTATCACAACCAAAGCAATTGCTAAT
Organism: Flexamia atlantica; assembly: GCA_035578135.1. Taxonomy (NCBI): domain Eukaryota; kingdom Metazoa; phylum Arthropoda; class Insecta; order Hemiptera; family Cicadellidae; genus Flexamia; species Flexamia atlantica. The sequence continues at coordinate 231,249,942 of JAQJVK010000001.1, forward strand.
ACCCTTGATTGGAAAAATTATTTTAGTACTGAAAAATTATTGGCATTATTGGAAAAAATTAGGGATGGTCGGGTCCCAAAATTTTGGGAAAATTAAATTCTCGGTTTTCGGGAGGGATCGTTTTAGTGATCGCAACTACACAGCGAGTGTAGCTTATTCGCAAAACCCGCGATCGGCCGCCGGAAACATTCTCGTGTTTTTGCCGTTCACAAATAACAGCAAATGCAGCTTTGCAAATCTCGTGATCGGCCGTGAAAACCATCGCTTGTATTTGCCAGTCGCGGATGAACGGCGAAAATAGCTTTGCGCTATCCGCGAACAACCGCTAAATACGCTAATGGTAATTATCAAATACATTATCCATCTGTGTTTTATGTAAACAAAGCGGACGTTTTAGATCCCAATGCTTTTTAATGGCAGATATTTTACGGGTTTTCTCGTTTTCTGGTGAATTTAAAACAATTTCAGGATTTTCCCGAGTCCCTGGCATCGGGGCCTTCAATTTTAGCTCTTTCCCATCATCCTACAACTTGCCAAGCCCACAATTTCGGCGCAAAAATTTCCCTTACGTAATTTTATGAAGATATAAATTTACTAATAATTAAGTTTGTTTAAGGAAAGTTGCATCTTTTATACATTCATCTACAAAACCCCAAAGACAAAACGTCACTAATTATTATTGACACCACACTTATAATATTTGAACTCTTCTTTTCGAGAACTCAAAAAGATAAATTATTTTAACTGATCAATGTCAATAAAATACAGTACTTTATTGTGTACAAGATTAAACCAGTAAACAAAACAGAAATTTTATGTGAAAGACTTATACAGGGTGTTTTTTTTAAACACAACCCATTTTTAAGATTGAATAATGCACATATGAATGTGTAATGAGTATTGTTTTATTGATCTTTACATTTTATACAACCTATTATTTAAGTTTGATAACATTTAGGTTATATTATGGTTACATTACAGTTATGCCCTCTCCATCAAATTTCCGAATACGTGTTGCGAGGTACCTCTTTAAATTTCTTGCATTAAATTTGTTATGATTGTTTTGAGGTGCTGAATATCTTGTGAATTGTTTTCGTAGGATAATTACTACTTTACATGTCTTTGGCAAATTTCATTCAGATCGGACCACTTTTACGCGAGTTATCGTGCTTAAAGACACACATTAAAAACGCAACCCATGTTATCGGTGAAGGATTATGCCCCCCCAAGATCCCCGGATTTGACCCCACTATATTATTTCATTTGGGGATACATAAAAAGTAAGGCCTACGAAAACAATTCACAGGATATTCAGCACCTCAAAACAAACATAAAAATTTAACGCAAGAAATTCAATGAGGCACCTTGCAACACGTACTCAGGAATTTGATGGAGAGAGCATAACTTTATAGAAATGCCAATGGCGGACTGTTTGAGCATATAATGTAAACTAAATGTGATCGAACTTAAATAATAGGTTGTACAAAATGTAAAGATCATTAAAACAATACTCATTTCATATTTATATGTGCATTATTCAATCTTAAAAATGGGTTGCGTTAAAAAAAAACACCCTGTATGTATAATAACAATTAATTAGGAACAAATATAAATAAGATGATTTTTGCCAAATTTTGAAGGAAAAAATCATAGCATTAAAGCACTATTATAAGACGCCGACGCTATCTAGCCATATTTTAAGGCGACTTCATCTACTAAGATTAAACAATTTTAAATAAAAGCATAAGGTAGATTTTTTATTGAACCCAGATATAAGTTTAAACTGGATGGGGAAAACCAGCTCCTACGGGGAAGAAAGTTTAATTTTCCCTAACCTAACTTAATTAACTTTCTATACAACACTTGACTTGAATAAATATTATGTTTCAGACCTTATTAAGGAGTCCGATGGAGAGTGTAAGGATGGAAGTGGAGTCAGATTGGCGTAAACGCTACATTTACGATATTTTGTGTTAATTTTTTTACATGAGATTTTTACGTTCAATAAATAACTTATTATACCTAAGAACTTGTTATTTACCCACTAGTGATTAGGTGAGTTTTAAATTGTCTTTTTGTATTCTAATCAGTGTTTTCATGGGTTGGACATGCGGCCAAAAGGAAATATTACTTACTATTAATTATAACTAACTAGCTGAATTGTCTTCTATGAATCTCAGCACATAAAATCTCATATTATCGATTATTTAAAATTATCTAGATTCTAAACATTGGTAAAAAGCACTGTACAAGTTGCAACAGCGACGCCAGCTTTTCTGCTGACCACAAAGGCCCGTTTACACGTTGCAGGGGCAGTGGATGAGTGTGAAGGTCAGATCCTTGTCAGTTACAGGACATCCTGCAGAACTCAGTGGGGTTGCACCAAGAGTCAAGGACATGTCAACTCACTGCGGGTAATTTGTGTGATCCCAACAGACAATGATTGTCATAACAATAGCACAGTAAGGGCTATGATGTGAACTGTGTGTGTCAAAACTTAGCCAAAAAGTAACTTGAGATTAAATCTGAATCTATTGTAACAAATCAAAATGCTTTGAAATTGTTATGGGTGCCGACTCTTTAATACATAGTGCAACTTGGATAATTTGAACATCAAGGGTACGGTAAAATAATTCAAATACTCAAAACATTTGAATTACATACTAGCAATAAAGGTAGATTAACTACATAACAATTAAATCCGAATCTCAAACTTTAAGTCAGAGAGCTTTGATAAAACCCAAAGCCCAACACAAGCTGAAGTGCCCAATGCATGAAGTGTCCATCATGTGTGTTTTGATGGATACTTTCGTTTGAACACTGACTTTTTACACTAATTTTAAGAAGATTAGTAAAAATATCATAGGAAGGGACAAAAACATTAAATACGAGTTTAATTCTTGCCTCCAAAAAGCTTTGGTAATTATACTGTTACTTGAGACCAAAAGATCAATATTGCAGAAGAAACAACACTGAAAACTACACAGCAATAACATGCAAAACCAGGCTGCCAAGACTAGACCAGACTTTGTTTCACTATGATATTCGAGTTAGGCCGGGGACACACACGGCGTTTTTTAACGCACGGTAAAAAAACCGCTCGCCCGTAGTGCATTAATTTAAGTGGACGCGTTCACACAGGGCGGAAAGAAAACCGCGCGATAATATTGCCGCTGGCGGTAGATTTGACGCCGCTCGAAAGCGTTTTTTTTTCCGCTTGTCGCTTGGTGTATGCAATTAAATGGGAGCGTACACATTTGGCGGATTTTTTTACTGCCACCATGGCCAGACGGCAAGACACTCTAAACATTGTACCGTGTTGAAGACGTCAGGAGTTCTGTGATCATCATATGGTAAAATGCATTCGGTAAACACCCACCGTCGTCTCTCAAAATTAAAATGGTACCATGATTGGCGATATTTTTTCCGTGGCGTTTTTTTTACCGCCACGTATGTACGAACGCCATTTCGTCGGAGGCGGCGGAAAAATTACCACGCGATAAAAAACGCCGTGTGTGTCTCGGGCCTTACAATCTACAGTAATTATTAATATTAAATAAAAAATGAATGGGGTGAAAACTGTAACGTGCAATGACCTAGTAAAGCAGTGTACAGATAATCTTCATTTGACGGATTTTCTTCAATGATCTCTCGGGATGAACCTTGTCTTTATAAAATGAAGTTAAATTTCAGCGAATTTCCCCTATAGGACAAATTTTAGCTATTACCGTGGGTCTCATAATAAGACCTGAGCCCTAGAGCATCATAACTTTTTGTTTTGGGCCCCCAGAAGCAAAAACACCGTTCGTTAAAATTTTAATATATATATATATTTAAGACCGTAAACCAGCTCGATCAGACCACTGAAGGGGGAAACAGGTATAAACCCCTCCAAAAATAGGTTTTCTACGTAAAAAAATTTAAATAGTAATTCAATTTTTGTTGGCAACATTGAATTCAGCTCAAAAAAACAAACAATTTACAGTAGACCCCCTCTTAACCGACCTCGTTTTAACCGACACGACGATCGGATTATCCGCCCTTGTTGGTAAAATATTAAAAATCGTTTTAACCGACCCTGTTTCTAAAACAGTTCGGTTTAATCACCCTTTTCTAGAAATTGCAGCATTTGCGTTCCCATACCCAGCGATGGAAACGTTACGCTCGACTGTACAGTTTGTTGCGGGTTAAAATATTTTGAATATTTATCTTATATTTAGTTTATTGAAATGTTTTGTTTGGACCGTGTTTTGGAGTTATTTATAAGATTTCTACATTATTTAGGAAAAGAAGGCTGAAAAATGTAGTATATTTTCTAAATAATCCACAAACGGCTTTAGAATAAAGTTAATGCTAAATCGATAGAGCTTTTATTTTTAAGTGTTGAGAGGATTACCCGTTTTATCCGACCTAGGTCCGGTCCCGTTAGGGTCGGTTAAGAGGGGGTCTACTGTAGTACTTTTCTCCACTGCTCTGTGTCCATTGGTTACCGTGATATGGAAAGCGGTACAGTAAACAGTTTGTCGTCCCAATATTAAACGCAAGGGAAATAAGTAAAATTCTATATCTCGCTTATTTCTAAACAAATCTTAATAAAACTTGATTTCTGGCTTTATCTAGATGACATCTATTGTATATTAGTCTAAAATCCCTGGTATGTCCATTTTCATTGCAGCAAACCCGCATACTCATTCCTCATGTTATCCTTATAGGAAACGTAACAAATTCATTCCTTCCTTCTTTCTTAACATACCCTAATAAAATTTGGTATATGGCTTCTTCTAATTCAGATCTACTAAATTTTGAATTAAAACCACCAAGTTTTAACATACCTGTTGCAGCAAACCTGCATACTCATTCCCCATGTTATTCTTGATCTTATGGAGCTTAAAAATCATGTCATATCTTGCTATGCTGGATTGATATATTTTCTTTTGCATCTGAAATTCGCTGAGTATATGTATGTGTGCAGTACAGTAGACGCCCTCTAATTCGGCCACCTCGGGACCGGACCACCGGCCGGACTACAAAATGGCCGGACTATCCGGATGTACTAACAAAATGTAAAATAGCCCTATTAAATTCATTACCTGTGCTTAAAAATCAACCAGACACGTTATTTACACATATTTACAGTGCTTAATTACCAAAGAAAATATTTTGACGTCTCTTGTTGAGCTGTCGTATTGCGTCTCTCGTAGATAGGTATGTTTTACCGATAACGTACTGAGGATATGAAGTGAGCAGAAAAACTCATTATGTACTGTAAAAACACATTAGAAATGTATTTGATCTAATTAATTTACAAGTATAACTTGAATCATAACCTATAGACTACAAATTAAAAGAAACCTGTTATTTTCTTTTGTTATGCAAACGAAATCCCAGATCAAATCTTACTGTAAAGTCCTTATATTGAAAGGATAACAACATCGTTTGTTAGTTGAGGTTAAGTGTGTCCATCAATTAATTATTACAAGCTTGCCCGTAAACTAAATTGATATAAATAGTTTACTTCTACGGCCGGAAACTAAACATTCAGGATAAATCCTGTCGAATGTCATTCCCTACCGCGGTGCAGCGTAGTGATATGACGGATGAGTCTCCATCCTAGGACCGGCCGGACCATCCGGCGGCCGATCCAACCGAAGCCGAACTAGAGGGCGTCTACTGTAAATGATGAGAACTGTGTACCCTTTGTTACACATTTATTTCTATTATTAATCATTTGATTTATAAAACTCATTTACCGCATATTAAATACAGTAGCCCTTAAAATGAATAAAAAATCATAAATAAATAAATATATATATATATATATATCAATCTGTTTGAGAAACCTTAGGTGAGACACCCTATATATATTTAAAAATTGATTATTGTGATTAGGGCTACTAATATGTTATAATGATACATACTTTATTAACAGAGTACCCTTTTTTTAGTTTAAAAAACATTTATTTGACGACTAGTTTCGAATCATTAGATCATAGGCATGTCATAATAACCTCAATTTAAAATTCAATCTTATAATAACCTAAATAAATATTTAAAAATCATGTGTTTTGATAAATAGATGCAGGTCTTGGGGAATATTCGTATATCTTTCTTAATGTATATTTCTATGTATTTATTTTTGTTTTTTCATTTCCAAATTGTAAATCTGATCGAAGATTGGATTTTCTTGATTAATATGTATTGTGTTCAACAAATTACTAGGGTTCTTTTTATGATTAATATATATATGAAAATCTTCTTTTACAAATAGTTTTTCTTTTTCTCTTTCATATTCTAATAGGTTTTCTCCAATATTTTTGTAGCTGTGTCTTGTTTCTATTAAGTGTTCTGCGTAATTGGACTTCATCGTTGTTTTGTTTCCTGATTTTAGAGCTTGTATGTGTTCTTTGAATCTCGTCGAAAAACTTCTACTTGTTTGACCAATGTAATATTTTTCGCAGTCGCTGCAATTAATTTGGTATACTCCTGCTTTGTTAATATCATTTGTTTTGTTTTGAGTTCTATTTTGTATTCTATTGTTTATCATTCTATATGCGTTGTTTTTTGTTCTTTAGCTTGTTTTAAAGTTTGATTCATAGAATGTGCGTCTTGCTGCTTTATTTATTATCGTATTATATGGATTACATATGAACTCTTCTTTTGGTTTATCTGTTGATTCTTCTTGTTGGTTTTTCTTCTTCATTTTCTGTTTTATCATTTTTTCAATTATATTTTGTTTGTACCCGTTTTTTATTGCCAAGTGTATGATTGCATTCTTTTCTTTATTAAATTTATTTTTTGTCATAGGGATATTGATTAGTCTGTGGGTCATAGTATGAAATGCTGCTAATTTATGTTGCCATGGGCGGTTGGAGTCCGATGGTATTATTGTTTCGGTTGTAGTGGGTTTTCTGTAGATTTCAAATGAGTGTTTATTTTTTTCTTTGGTAATTGTTATGACCAGGAAATATTTTTTTCATTTTGTATTTCCTTAGAAAATTTTATTTTATTCGATATGGTGTTAAGGTAGTTGTGAAAGAGTTCTGCTTCGTCTTTAGTACCTTCGAAAAGGCAAAGAATGTCATCAACATAGCGGTACCAATATTTTATTTTAGATTTGAAAGGATTTATTTCATTTATTATTTTAATAGCTTCTAAATTATTCATGTAAATATCTGCTATAAGTCCGGAAAGAGGAGATCCCATAGGTAATCCGTCTTCTTGTATATAGAATGATTCATTGTATTTGAAATAATTCTGATTCAATGTGACTTTACTCATTTTAATGATATCTTTAATGCTGGTGAAAGCTCATTTTGGTTTGTTAGTTGATTATTAAGTATGTTTATTGTTTCTGCTACTGGTATATTTGTGTACATATCATTTTCATCAAATGAAAGGAAAATAGAGTTTTCATTAATATTAATGTTTTTGATTTGATCAATTAGTTCGTATGTATTAGAAATACTTACATTGTTTTCCCATTTAATATTATTTTTTATTTTATTATGTAAATATTTACATAAGTTGTATCTTGGAGCTTGTTGAAAATTCACTACTGGTCTTATTGGAATCCCTTCTTTGTGGGTTTTAGGTTGTCCTCTAAATCTTGGTGGTTTTTGATTAGGCATTTTCATTTTCATCTTTTTGTTTTTTGGAATGCTTTTACAACTCATTATTGTTGCGTTAGTTATTATAGCATATTCTTCTGTTGGATCTTTTTTCACAATTTTAAATTTTCCTTTATGAAGGAATGTATCAACTTTGGATTCATAATCATTTTTGTTTATTATAACGACAGCGTTACTTTTATCTGCTCTTGTTAGTATTGAGTTGTTTTCTTTTAACTTTTCTGCTATGGTCTTGACAAGCGTCATATCTTCTGAAGCTTTTTTGATTAGAGTGGGTTTTGATGTTTCGAGTTTAGTTTAGTTTATTTCATGTATGAAATTATATCTTATAGGATCTTTGTTATTAATATTGGTTTTTCTTATTGAGACTTCCATATTAAGTAAATCTTCTTCAATAACCTTTCTTTTATGATCGAGGTTGATGTTATATTTAATTGATTTACTTAGAAAGGTGGATTCGTTTTCTGTAAATTCTATGTCAGTAAGATTTTGGACAGCGGGGCTAATATATAAAATACTCCCGTTGCAGCAGACCTGCATACTCAGCGAATTTCAAATGCAAAACATCATATTTCAATCCAACATAGCGAGATTCAACATGTTTTTATAAGCTCCATAAGAATAACATGGGGAATGAGCATGCAGGTTTGCTGCAAAGGGTATATTAAAACTGGGTGGTTTTAATTCAATATTTAGTTCATCTGAACTAGAAGAAGCCATTTACCAAGTTTAATCAATATACGTTGAGAAATAAGCGAGATATAGAATTTTCTTTATTTCCCATAAGGTTAACATTGGGACAACGTACTGTGTTTACCACTTCCAATATCTCGGAAACCATTGGACATGGAGCAGTGATTCAAAAAACTAAATTGTTTGTTTTTTTGAACTGAATTCAATAATACTAGCAAAAATTGGATAATTTTTAATTTTCTATATAAAAAACTCAAAAAAACCATTTTTGGGGGGTTTACCCCCCTTTACCCCCCTTTCCGGTGGTCCGATCGGGCTGGTTCACGAACTCGTCCGAGTGATTACCACTTTACACGTCTGTACCAAATTTCATTTGGATTGGACCATATTTACGGCCGCTATCGTGTTAACAGACATATATATATATATATATATATATATATATATATAAATTTGAACGAATTGTGTTTTTTTCTTCTGGGGGCCCCAAAATGAAAAGTTAACATGGTCTCGGGCTTAGGTCTTACCATGAGACCTACGGTAATAGCTTATTGCTTTAAGGAAATTCGCTAAAAAAATCTTTTTCACCAGGTCACATTAAAGATATCATTAAAATGAGTAAAGTCACATTGAATCAGAATTTACACACATTGAATTGAATTTACAGAAAACCCACTACAACCGAAACAATAATACCATCGGACTCCAATCACCCATGGCAACATAAATTAGCAGCATTTCATACTATGACCCACAGACTGATCAATATCCCTATGACAAAAAATAAATTTAATAAAGAAAAGAATACAATCATACACTTGGCAATAAAAAACGGGTACAAACAAAATATAATTGAAAAAATGATAAAAAAGAAAATGAAGAAGAAAAACCATCGAGAAGAATCAACAGATAAACCAAAAGAAGAGTTCATATGTATTCCATATAATACGATAATAAATAAAGCAGCAAGACGCACATTCTATAAATCAAACTTTAAAACAAGCTAAAGAACAAAAAACAACGCATATAGAATGATAAACAATAGAATACAAAATAGAACTCAAAACAAAACAAATTATATTAACAAAGCAGGAGTATACCAAATTAATTGCAGCGACTGCGAAAAATATTACATTGGTCAAACAAGTAGAAGTTTTTCGACGAAATTCAAAGAACACATACAAGCTCTAAAATCAGGAAACAAAACAACGATGAAGTCCAGTTACGCAGAACACTTAATAGAAACAAGACACAGCTACAAAAATGTTGGAGAAAACCTTACTGTATTAGAATACAAAAGAGAAAAAGAAAAACTATTTGTAAAAGAAGATTTTCAAAGAACCCTAGTAATTTGTTGAACACAATACATATTAATCGAGAAAATCCAATCTTCGATCAGATTTATAATTTGGAAATGAAAAATCAAAAATAAATATATAGAAATATACATTAAGAAAGATTTACGAATATTCCCCAAGACCTGCATCTATTTAACAAAACACATGATTTTTAAATATTTATTTAGGTTATTATAAGATTGAATTTTAAAGTGAGGTTATTATGACATGACTATGATCTAATGATTCAAAACTAGTCGTCAAATAAATGTTTTTTAAACTAAAAAAAGGGTACTCTGTTAATAAAGCATGTATCATTATTATATATATATATATATATATATATATATATATATATATATATATATATATATATATATGGTGTCTCAAACGGATTGCGGACAAACTAGTTGTCCTACGAAGATGAAGCAAAATCATTCCCCACTAAATCGACCCCAAGGAACAACATAAAAATATTTTTAAGCTTTATAAAAGAAAGGGTGTTCCAAAAACCGGGGGTCATGGGTTCGAATCTCCGAATTTTAAAATGTAAACATATGTCATGTTATGCATTATTTTAAAGCTCTAAACAAGACGAACAATTTGGCGAAAACAGAATTCATTTATCTCTATTCATTTCAAAATGGCGGCCATTTTCGTGAAAAAAGTTGATATTTACGGAATACCCTGTATCTCGAGAATCATAAAACATATTTTTGTTCTGTTTAAATATTATTAATCCTCGTAAACTCAGCTTTAATTTGATATATGACATGCCAACATTTAAAAAATGAAAGTTTTTGATAGTAAATTTAATTTTGTTTTCATCTTGGTAGCCCTGAAAATCCAAAAATTTAAATGGCAGCATATGTCAAATGGCACATCATTTTACAGGTCTACTAAGAAACATCCTGAGGCCCATAGAGCAGCTGTCGAACGCTACAGTCAACAGCATCCTGAGGTTCATAGGGCTGCAGTCCGAGAGTATGATCGTAGTCACTTTGATGCTTCTCTTCACAGAGTACAGACATTTCGTCTCAAGAATCCGAAATTGTCGGAACTTAGATATTTACCTGTCAATCTTGCATGCATTATAATTAATGAGGGTCCCATGTCACGTTGGATGGGGGATTTACTAGATCATATAACACCTTTTAAATTAAAAACTGTTAGTCTTTGGGATGTGAATTGCCATAGATGTCCTCATTGCCATGCACGGCTCTTCGAAGAAGAAAAGAACAGGAAAAAATGGTGCTGCGGTGAAGGGTTGTACAACGTTCTTGAACTTCCTCCTCTTCAAGAGCGATTTTATTTTGATCGTCGTTTCATTGACAGAGCGCGGGCCTATAATGATGTTTGCCTTTTGCGCTCTCGAAGTGTCAGGTGGGTACCTGCATCCTTCCGGTTTGTCTTTTTTTAAGATTGAAGGTAGGATGTACCATCAGGTATATAATCTCGACGCTCCTGGTCAAAAGTTCTCTACTTCTGCTGGGAACGTCGAGTTTGTAAATCGGTCCCGCCTGTACATCGATGACGGGGAAGAACGCCGAAACATTGCCGAGGGCAGATCTCTTGACGGGGTCATTACCGACGATATTACTTGTTTTCTTGCTCGAGAAAATCCATATATCGAGCACTACTGTCGGTTAAGTAATGAGCCGTCAGTGAACGCACACTTGGATTTTCAAATTACAAGTAGAGCTACCCATGGCCCTGTTCTTGGTGACCGGCAGACATGTATTGAAGTGCATATGCTGTCCTCAGCACAGACGATTCATCAAATACTGAACCTCGAAAATTGACCATCTGGAAGCACGGCTCGGCTAGACCTACTTCGATTGACCTTCTTAGTCCCCTCATGGAGCCTTTCCAGTATCCATTGCTTTATCCGCAAGGCACGTTAGGTTAGCATATTGTCCGTACTGACAATCGTGGCAACAAATTGTCTCAGTACAATTATTCTCGATGCCTTTTACTTTCTGAGCCGCGCTTCTCTCATCTTGGCTGCTTTTCTAAAGCGTGGCATGTTGAAATGTTCGCCAGGTATGAGGAGGAGAAATTGCGTTTCAAAAAATTCTCTCAGTCCAAGCCAACTGGAAATGCCTTGCGGGTAGGGCCTTTGGATGAACTCATCAGCGCACAGCAGGGGAGACAAGTCCTAAATGACATCAATAATGATGAAACTGTCCAAGGTGAGGGTGGGGCGCAGCCTGGTTAAGTTTACCTCCCCAGCACATTCACGGGGGGACCCAGGTACATGAAAGTACATTATGAGAACGCCATGGCTCTGGTGTCTCGTCTGGGAGCCCCCACGTTTTTCCTCACTTTTACTTATGGTGCAACTTGGGAGGAAAACAAAAAGGCTTACCCCCGCGGTGGTAGTCGCAGTGACCCGGCTACGGCATGCAGAGTCTTCCAGATCAAACTTTTGGAACTCCTCCGAGATCTACGCAGTGGAGCCATGTTTAGCAAACCAATTTTTCTTCTTTATGTAATTGAAACGCAAATGCGCGGGTTTCCACACGCGCATATTGTTTTCAAAATCGAAGGAGACGGCCCTGTTCAGGCTACTGACATAGACTCTATCATCCACGCGGATATTCCTTCGGAGGAGGAGGCCGGAGGTCGGCTCAGGATGTTGGTCCTGAAACATATGATCCATGGCCCTTGTAGTACAGATCACAGGACTGACTTTCCCTGCTGGGATTCCGCCAAGGGTTACTGTACTAAATTCTTCCCGAAGCCCTGCTGTGAAACCACCCATGTTGATGAAGGGGGGTTCGTCCAATACAAACGGGACTACAACAACAAAGGTTTAATTAACTGTCGTAACAAATCTATTCCTGTTCACGATGGATGGGTAGTCCCATACAACGCAGCTTTGATTTTGAAATACGAGGCTCATATAAACTTGGAGCTTGCTTCCACCCGCCGTGTGATCAAGTACCTGTTCAAATATCTAATGAAGGGTGGTTCTCTCCAGAATGTGACTGTCACTCCGTTCAGCAAGCAAGACTACGAGCATTATGACTCTTGAACATTATGTGACGAAGAGAATGGTGGGTGCCAGCGACGTATGCTGGAGGCTCCAGAGGCGGATTTGTAAATTTGCCGCCCCTGGACTACACGGGGGGAGTAGGGGGTTTGGCCAGGGCCGGGCGGCGGGATTTCCGGCTCGGCAAAATTGGTGATCTTTTTTTTTTTCTCCCACGTGTACTTTTTGACCCCGTTGTGGCCCTTTTCGCCGTTTCTGCCAGTTCCGCCCCGCTACAGAAGGCTATTTCGGCTAATTCAGGGAGAGTTGTGACTTCTCTCTCTAATTCTCTCTAATTTGCCGCCCCTCCCAAATTCTGCCGCCCTGGACTATAGCCCATTAAGCCCATATGTAAATCCACCCCTGGGAGGCTCTTAGATTTTCCTGTCATCTCCAAGTCTGAACCCAGCGTTGAATGTCTTCTGTTCATCTGGAAAAAAAACAATCAATCTGTTTTCGTCCTGGCGAGCTGGAAAATGCAACCACTAGGGCAAGCTCCAAGCTTCTTTTGTATTTCGATCGGCCTCTTGATGCTGTGTTTGAAAATCTGACGTATCCATCCTTCTTTGAAAAATTCGTCGTACACACTAAAAGACCAAACAATGGGGAGGTATTGGAACATCAGGATGGCCAACATTTCATCACGGCCCGCCAGCGTGGGGAAAAGGTATGCAGATTGTTTTGGGTTTCTCCCAGCCGCAGTGAACTATATTATCTGCGCATTCTTCTATCGTTCGTTCCTTGCCGTGGTTACGCCGATCTCTTGACTCGAGGTGGGCCCGACTGTCGTACTTTCCAGGAGGTCGCAAATAAACTCGGTTTGATAGAAGATAATGATGAGTATGACTACGCGCTGAGTGAGGCCGCTCAATTTATGACTGGCCCGGGACTTCGTTCGTTCTTCGTCATTCTCTGCAACATGGGGGCTGCAGCACTTCTGTGGGACAAGTTCCGCGACTCACTTTGCGAGGACCACTTAGAGCGGAACTTCAATGACAGAGAATTTGCATACACAATCTCACTCATTGAAATTGACCGGAGTCTCAGGCGCCAAGGATCGTGTTTGGCCGATCATGGCCTCCCTGATGTTCAGGATGACACTTCTGAGTTGGGTAGGGAACTGCTCACTTACGGTAAAAATCAACAGAGTGCTTCGGTGGAAGAGTGGTTCCCCAGGCTCTCCGAAGATCAGAGGCTTGTCTTTGAGTATGTTCGTTCTCTCTTTCATAACCGTGGCGATATTGCTTCTTCGAAAGTAATTGTTCTCAACGGTCCCGGGGGGTATGGGAAAACCTCACTCATTCGTGTAATCCTTGCCTACGTGAGGAGTTGTCACCAAGTTGCTCTCGCCGTGGCTAGCTCAGGGATCGCTGCCGGAAACCTGCCCGGTGGTACCACAGCTCACAGCATGGTCCGCCTACCACTCGATCTCGGCAACGGCACTGGATTTTGGAACATCACCAACGGTTCCCAGAGGGCTGAACTCATCAGAGCTTCCAAGCTCATTGTTTTTGATGAGGCACCGATGGCTCATCGATTCATTTTTGAAATTCTCGACAGATCTCTGAGAGATCTCATGAATACCCGTCTGCCATTTGGTGATAAGATCTTTCTGTGCTCTGGGGACTTCCGTCAGATCGCTCCCGTCGTTGCAAACGCACGTACGCCAACCGACATTGCATCTGTTTCACTTCGGGCGTCCCATCTGTGGCAGTGTTTAAAAATCTTTTCTCTCACGATGCCACATAGGACCATTGGTTGTACTGACTATTCCGAATTCCTGCTTGCAGTCGGCAATGGGACTATTCCTTCAGTGTCACTGGGGGAGGGGCGGGACAATCAAAGTCTAATACCACTGCACGGTGTTAGACATGTGACGTCTTTGACTGATTTGATTTGCTCCGTTTTTCCTCGTGATGTCTTGATGAATCCCGATTTGTGTTCTCGACGGGCGATTCTCTCAACTCTAATTGTGAATGTCAAGAAGGTCAATGACAACATATTGCATTTACTTGGCGGCCACCTTTATGAGTTGAGAAGCGCCGACTCTGTCGACAAGGATAACGATGACGGTCTGGATGTCGACGTTCAGTTGCTAAACCAGGCTACTGGCAAGGGTGTTCCAGATCATATTCTGCGTTTGAAGATCGGTTCTGTGTGCCTCATCATGAGGAATCTTAACATCACTGAAGGACTCGTGAACGGCACCAAAGACATTGTGACTGCAATCAGGGCCGGCCCCAGGGGTGGGCGGGCCGGGCGGCCGCCCAGGGCGGCAGATTTTTGGGGGCGGCAAATTTTTCGGGAACGGCAAATTGTAAAATATGAATAAAATAATAAATTTATGATATGAATGTGAAGAGTAAAATTGTATGTATCACATTTTACCCAAAGAACAAGCCTAAGAAAATATACGGCAATGCAAGCATCGATTTACAATTATTTAAGTCCAAATATAAAAACAAACCACTCGGCTTGTATCTAACAACCGTCGCGTCGCCGCCGCTGACAGCGTCAAAGCAACAGCGCAGCGGTTGGAAGTCGGGAGTGACCTTGATGGAATCCTCTCTTCTCCCCCGACGTTGTGTTTATTATTGTGGTAGCAATAAGATTTACATTTGCCAAAGCCTTTAAATAGTTTAAACCTAAAGCAAAAGCTATTTGAATTTGTACCACGAAATTTAAATGATGCACTACAGTATAACCTACTTGGGGCGTAATAAATTACATCTGAAAATTCGCGTTTTTAGGCAATCTAGAAGCATAACAACAAACAGAATAACTCCTGAAATTTGAACTAATTTTAGGCTGCTCGCAGATTAGATTCTGAAAATTTTAGATCACTTTGAAATTTTAGAAAAATGTTTTTTTCACAATAAAAATAAAATATTTTTATGAAGTAGGCCTAACACTAAAGGACAAATGAGAAAGTATTCATGAATTATACGTTTTTAACCTTGGTAAAAAAGAATTTTTTCTGTTAATTTCAAAGTAAAAACTATATCTCACATAATGCACGCCTCGGACCTTCCGGACCTGAAGTATGCGGATCCTACATTATCCGTCCGAGGTTGACGGAGAATTAGAAAATGCTGTTTTCTCACTTGTGCAGTGTTTCTCAAGTCCCAGAACGCACCCGTAAAGCTATAATCACATCCTCGTATAAGTCCTCGTATAAGTTATAAGTCCTCGTAAGCATCGTAATCTTATCACAATTGTGCCTAGATTTGACGGCGAGACGCGTGATTTTCACGCGACGTAGGCAGACGAGATTCGTCTGCCTGCCGCGATGCTGCTACGAGATTGTCCGACAGACGGCCTTGAGAAGACGACAATGTTTGTATGCCTCATTTTAACATCGTGATTTTTTACCATGAATATTTCACGTAATACATATGATGAGTGTGACGACGATGGCGATGGCGGCAAGATAGCGGACACCATTAATTACCACTGTTGTCATCAGGAGTTTTTGCTTGCTTGCTAGGTCTACTCTCGCCTATTACTCACGATAACCGCAATAGGTAAAAATACCCTAATAATCCAGTATTCAATCCCCATACCAATCAATTACCTTTAAAATAAAAGATTATAACTATTTACAAACCTCATAAAAGTTTAGTGAGTAATTCTTGTAGAGTGTTCTCTGTTTGACTGGCAAGTTTAGTGATACCACCACTTCATTATGAACGAGATATTATTCTTCTCAAAATTTTTCCAAAATCCCAAAAAATTTCGGGGAGATATATCCCGATATCCCCCTGGGTACGCTTCTGGATATATATGGGGGGAGGGGCGGCGGCCGCCGATTTCGCCCAGGGCGGCAAAGTCCCTAGGGCCGTGCCTGACTGCAATTACCAATCGGTTAATTACTGTCAGACTCCCTGGACAAACGGAGTCTATATGTATTCCTAGAATAACATTTACGTTTCCGTTTGTCGAGGGATCGCCGCTTCGGGTCCGCCGACGTCAGTTCCCACTGATGTTGGCCTATTGTATGACTGGCCACAAGAGCCAGGGTCAGACAATAGATTCAGTTGGTGTTGATCTGCGCACAGACTGCTTCACTCATGGACAGCTGTACGTGTTGCTTAGCAGGGTCAGACATCCAGATCACATTGTTGTACTTGTCCGCCCTGACAGGATCAATGAAGGAGTCGCCTATGCAAAAAACATTGTGCATGGCGAACTCCTTCTATAAAACCGATTATGACGAGCAGTAGGCTAGGGGATCTGCTTAGTTTAAACTCCCCGGTGTTGTATATATTTGTATGTTATTTAGATTTTTTTCGACGGCAGAGGCGAGGAGGACTGCCTAAACAAACTCTCCGGTGTGAAATAATTTTTTTATTAGTTTAAGATGGCAGAGGCAAGGGGGACTTCCTTGAGAAAATCCCATTTCTTTGTTTCTAGTATATCATTAAGTTTGTAAAAAATATGGTTCCTGCGTTTCCCGGCCTCCCCGTTGGCGGAACTGGATATGCCGCGATGCAACTTAAAACAGGGTGTCCACAAAATCAGGCTATAAAAATTCCCGTATATTTCCCGCATTTTTCACGCCGAAATCAAGTTTTTCACGCTAAGTAATTGGTAATTGTTTGCGTATTTTTAATTAAGTATGCCTAAAGAAACCACATTTTCATATTTTCATGATTTGCATTTTTAAATTTCAATGACTGGCTGAAGAGTCACGGAAACCCAATAACGGAACCAATATGGCAATCAGTCAATTATTTAACCCGCGAGGACTGACACACCTGTTTAAAATACCCAGGTTAGTAATTTTTTGACCGTCGGCAGGCTGGCCGTCACAACACCTCACGTGCATCTTTCCAGGAACATCATGACTCAGTTCCCGTCATTCTCTAACCCAGAAAACCCAGTCAATTATTATTATCTAGCTCAGTTCAATGAACGCTTCTTTAGAGGGCTTGTGTTTTCGACCGTAAGTCACACAAGAATTCATGTTACATATACATATTTTGTATGCACATATTTCTTGTATAAAATATTCAAATCACCAATGTACAATTCTTTTATGGAGTTCTTGTCAATATCAACACATCGTTGTATATAATATACGGGGGTTATTAACGCAATAACAATAATTTTTGTAATACCTTCTGCAATTCAAAATATATTTTTATGATACATAAATATTTTGCACGCACAACTATCCCACGTAAAGTGGTCACAGCAATAATGTTAAAAGGCTTTAGTGGAGTTTTTGTACAAATAAACAAGTAATTTTTCAATATAGGCCTAATAACTTTTATACAAAAACTGGTCTAAAACACCGTGAGTCAGTCATCGTAAAAATCAAAGTCAATTCTGCCGGGTTAAGTCAATTCTGCCGGGCTGAGTTCATAAGGCGAAACCCCCGTGCACAGTGAACGACGAATCTGTCGTTGATTTTCTAATCTCACGGCAGAGGGTGAAACCTACGTAGAACGGAAATAAAACTACCTGAAAAGAAAGTGCCGTTAAGTTAGTTTTTGTGACAAACCAACATTTCATTGCAAAATGCAATTAAAATACATTGTGAAATGTGCAATACGTTGTATTACACCAAACGGATATTTATTTGCTTCTCGTATTCTTATTTCATTATGGCATTATATCTATAGAGTTCATTTTCATAACCTGAGCGAAGACGCAACAACATAACGAATATCGATCCATCGATCGTAAACTTGACAAGGAGAAGCTGAGCACGCGCCGACTATCGGAATACTTTGCCTCACGTCCCTGCCCGTTCTCATTCTCGAATTAACAACGCAGTGGTAGTGTCTGATTGGCCCGACGCAATGACATCACGTGGTTTCCATGACATCCTGCTATGCGCACTGAACATTGCGCATCCCGCGTGAGGTAGAAAGGGAGAAAAGAGGAGCGAAGGGCGGAAGGAAGACAAAAATTCGGAAACCAGAAAAAAACAAAACCAATACTAGAATAGTTGACTCATCGTACCCGGTTTTACTGATTACCAAATGTGTATCTTAACCGAAGTTATACTAAACATCCGTTTCAAGTTAAATAACCTTCTGAAAATGAAATTCGCTGGTATGTCAAACATCTAATTTAGCTGATTTTAGTGTAGTAATTTTTGCGAGGTGTCACACCAGTCGTGCAAGGCAGAGATGACAAGACGACGGACGGACGTAGGCCGTAGGCCTACCGATAAAAACAACAGGCTCACGCTCGCCAATGCCATAATTGCCGGTCCAAAATTATTGTACGAATCAGACGCCTTTAAATTCGACAGTTCAAAATTAATAATTCTAATAATGTGGGCGAATCATTAAAATAATGTGGGTTTCATTAAACGTTTCCTTTAAAGTTAAGGAAAAAATGCCGATTGAATTTTAAAATATTAACATTTTTTATTTCCACTAAGTCAAATCATACGATAATTAATTGTAACGATAGGGAATAAACGAATATGCTTAATTCTGTAGTAATCTCAAGTCCCCAACGTAATAATAATAATAATCTTTAATCCGTGAAATAAATTAACATTTGCATGGAATGCGTCAAAAGATACACTAGAGTAGAGTACAGCAAAATAGTCCGATGAGCGTTTATCCAGTGTTGCCAGATTTCAGGGTCCTACTTAGAACATATATGGTAAACATAACCTTAGAAAAGGTGTTGTTTGGCATATTTGTTTATTTACAATTTCAACCACTTAAGCTTTTTTGTGGGTTGTGACAGGATTAGTTAATATACTGAGTACTTATTTAAATAATATCACGTTTTATATTAAACTATTGTATGGTATGATAAGCAATATTATCATAAAAATACGCATAGGCCTATACCTACATCATATTAAAAAATCATCCACTTACTTTGATGCATCGATTACTAATGTACCAAACACCTATGGTTTACCTTACTTCAGATATTTATCTTTAGAGTTCATTATCATTAATTGAAAGAATAAGAAAAAGAAATTAACAATAAAAGGAACGAATTTATTTACAAAACTTTAAGTTAAATGACATCCTCAGCCCTTATGTCGCAGTCATCATCATCTTCACTGTCATCCGTGGTGTCATCTCTTAAATTTACGAT
This sequence comes from Flexamia atlantica, assembly GCA_035578135.1. Lineage (NCBI taxonomy): Eukaryota > Metazoa > Arthropoda > Insecta > Hemiptera > Cicadellidae > Flexamia > Flexamia atlantica. The sequence goes on from JAQJVK010000001.1 coordinate 231,269,711, forward strand.
AATTGGGTCAATTATCACGTCTCTGGCACACTGAGACTCAAAATCGGCCTCTTGAACATTTTCTGCATGCCGCACACACTTGATCCAGTCTTCCTTTGTAACATTGTCCACAGCTTCATTAGCTAATTTTTCTGCATCTATTAGCTTGAAAGTATTGTTCTTCAATGCCACTTCTCTCTTCACCTGAGCCCAAATCAATTCTGCCGGATTATATTGGCAGTGGTAAGGTGGCAGACGCACCACTTCGTGTCCCATTTCATTTGCAATGTGGTCAAGTTCGTACGTCTTCTTGGCCGTCTTTATTTCATTCATTGAGAGGAGCTCACATTTTGTTACCAGAGGATCATGGTGAATGTTCTTTTGCTTCAGCCAGTTAATAATATCACCCTTTTTCCAATTCGAAGTTGGAATTTTTTCCTTAAGCATGGAGTGGTAACTTGCATTGTCCATCACAATAATGCAGCCTTCCTCGAGACTTTGGAGCAAATTGACAAACCACTCCCTAAATAGGTCGCCGTTAATCTCAGTATGATAGTCACGATCTTGTGACTTCTTGCCCCCTCGAAATATAAGCTTTGCATCGGGAATAAACCCATTTGATACAGAACCGGCATGAGCTATTATAAGCCGTCCTCCTTTTCCTGTTGGTACCTACAAAAAATCAAAAGGGTATTAAAAGCTTAAAAATTTTTAATCAGCATAATGTTTCATGTCGTACATTACTTTCGATCTTTTATTTGATATTTCCAATTTATAATTATTTTTAGGTAGGAGGCAGGTACATATAACCACAAACACTGAATCTGGGTGGGAAATAAGTCAGATAAGGGAAATACCCCCGTCCCACTAGATCTGCATACTCAGCAAATTTACAGCTTTGTTATAATGCCATAAGCTAAATGTAACCACATATCACATTCAATGATTTTATGTTGACAGATAGAAAATTCACAAAATATAACTTATTTTCCACAAGAATAACATAGGGAATGAGTATGCCGGTTTGCTGCCATGAGGAAAAACGAAAGTAGGTATTTTTAGCATAAACAATTATATTTTATTCGCTAATAAATTACTATAACCAAACTCATCTTAGATTGGTCGGTCTAATTTGAGTCCTTAAATGTCGAGTTATACTAATAAATAAATACATATACATAATAAATAAATGATGATTATATCACTTAGAAAAAAGTTTCCCCTCTTGTAAGCCTCTTAGAAAAAAGATTCAAGGACAACAAATATCATGTTCAAAATGACGTTAAACTGCAATTACGCGGTTAGAGTATAGCTTCCAGAAAAATATTCGATGTACATAATATAGAGAAGTAAACAAAACTTAACCCCCATGACTTTCAAGCACAAGTAAAGTTTAATTATATTACGTTGTCTCTTTCTGATTTTTAAAATCAAAATCAAATAAATAGGCTAATGTAATGTTTGTAATATTTAAGCTTAAAAACTATTATTACCTTCAATCCTCCGTTTTTATCAGAGTCTTGCCATATGAAATTCTTGGTATGATTCTGCGAAATCCACGTTTCGTCGAGGTACACCACAGGACGACTGTCATTTAATCTAAAGTTATGCATTTTCCGGAGGAATACAGCTCTGCTCGCAGCAATGTCACTGTGCTCCATCAAAAATTTTCGTCCGTCATTTGCTCTCCGGAATTTAAACCCAAGGGATTTCAATATCCTTTTGACAGAAGCATTGGAGCCATCAAAGTTGATTTTTTCCTCCAAGTCAGTTCTGATTTTGTCTGCGGTGGGAAATTCCCCTCTATCATAATATTCAAGTACGGTCCTGCGCACAACTTGCTTATCAAAGTCATCTAGGTCAGTTTTTTTGCTAATACGTTTATAGAAGCTCCTTGGCTTTTTAAATGCTTCAGTGGCGTCACCGGCAGAGTTCAACGTATGTTTGATTCGTTGCACTGTCTTTTCAGACACTCCGCACGCTTGTGCAGTTAATTTCATTACTTGGGAAAATTTTATGTTTTCCCTTTCCTGAGGATTTTCCGCCAAATCAGAAAAAAACTTGAATACATTACCAATGATTCCCTTACTTTGGCTTTGCATGTCCTTCTTTCCTTTCCGCACGCCAATGGCTTTCTGTGATTGTGTAGGCAGTTCTAAAGTTACGTCGTCATCCATCTCCATTACTATTAAAAACAATGAACGAACAAGCAAACTAAACAATCTTTTCAAATGAAGGTTAAATAAATATAATATATACAGTATAAACAATATAATTATAACTATAAAAACAACATTGAAATAAAACTCTAATAAAAATCTTCCACAATGCAAACGAAAACTGCACAAAGTTGGTTATGACAACAAAGTACTGAGAACTTGTTTACATTTGAAATTGTTTATTTACATTGACGTCCAGTAACATTTTATTTTGACAGTTACAAATTGGCAACGTTGCTGGGCGAGGGGGGGTGAGGGGGGACACAGCTGTTCGAATCATCATCGGACTATTTTGGTGAATCTAGCTCTAGCTACAGTACATATACTTTTAAAAACAAGTATAGTCAAGTATAAAAATATACAGGATGTATATAAAAGAACTCGGATATTTAAAAAAAATCATACATTAATAACTATAGAAGATAGCAAAATGTAGTTATTTCTCGGAAACGAGTAGCTCATCAAGATTTTACTCATATCAATTGGGAATGTTTTCGTCAAGAGAAGGTAGCGCTGCGGAGCGTAACGCGTGCGGCTGTCGGTGCTGTCTGGATCGCCGCGATATGGCGACGCCGCGCCGCAACAAAAGGCTCAATGGGTTATTTGGCTAATAGAAACTAAATCTGTTGTTACGGTTCAAGTAAACTTTAAAAAATCGTGATATTAACCACCTCAGGCAAATAATAATAAATTGTGTGGCAACCGTCCCCCCAGCTGGCAAGGACATGGAAAAGAGGTGGAATAACGTTACGACCTGTACCATGCCACTGACGGAGCTCAAATTGAACTTTAATAAATTGCTTAAAAAAACTTGAAAATTCAACCTTTCCAATCATGTATTTTACATTTGTATAACCTTTTTACTCCATTAAAATGTTTTACCTCAAAACCCGGAGTTCCTTTAAAGACACCCTGTATTATAAAGTTTTAAACATTGAGTCCCATCCCCGCAATAGATTTAGTAAAGTTGTATATGGCCTAAATTTTAGGCTTTAAGGCCAAAAAATTGGTGACCTAAATTTTTGTTAGGATTATCGTCAAAATGTGATAACAGTTAGCAATATTGAAATTATTGTAATTTTAATCATAAACAAAAGTTAACTAAACTGAGTCAAGAAAATATTGAAGTTAGAAATAAAAACTATACATTACGCAAAGGCCCAGTCGTGGGGCAGGGATTGTTTGTTGACTTTTAAAACCCCTCCCCACCCCCTGCCAAACAGTTGAGTTCTTTTTGTTTAGTCTGTTGTCGCCGGCCGTGATCAGATAAGAGAAATGCTAAAAAAATTCTAAAACCCAAACGAATAATCATATAAAAACCAAAGGAAGTTTAATATTTTCTTGGATTTTTATAAATCATAATTAGACAAAAATGAAAGCGATGACATATTCCATTCGAGAGATAAGCCATGATTCAATTTTCCGAATTCCGAGGAATCGTATTTCTTGAAACGTCTCTACGTCCTTTCCCTACTAATTCTGCCGGCGCATTATATCTCCGGTTATGGTGCGGGAGGGAGAGGGGGTACTTTTCTGAAAACATTTTCTAAAACACCGCTGCTTGTCAAATGTTGTGTTTACCAATATCATATGACACGGTTAGTAGCATAGTGGTCATAGCCGGAGATATAATGCGCGAACTGTACGCAGAGCTTTTCCTGCTATTTACCGCATTTCACGTGTTCAAAAATAGATCGCAATTAATTATGATCCTACCGATAAAATTACACGGACTTTTTTCAAGTGGTTTAACTACTCGATTCGTGTTTGAGAAGTTAGTTGTAAAAGCACTAAACAGTCGATTAATTACGAGAAAGTCGTATACCCGCCCACCCCTAAAAGTTAAAAGATCTGATCTGAATCCTCTATTTCAAACGATTATGATCACGGTGATCTACCTTTGGTTATTTGCATATAAAACTTACTGCTTTATCTTTTGAATCATAAGCATTATTTTAATTTCATCAGTTCTAAAAAAATTAATTTTCAATTACCACAGTTGAAGAAAATATTGTTGGATAAAAATACAAAATTTCATACTTTCTTCACAGGTACGAAATTTGCTATCTACAAAATTCTGGACGACAAAATAGGGTTAGAAAAATTTCAGTTTTAGCTGTTGAAAACAAATTATTTATTACAGAAAAGAAACAGCGAGCACAGAAAACTAAATAAGTACAAACAATAATGACAGAGTTATTTTTTTATATAATATGTTGATGACTGCTAGCTATAAGGGATAAAAAAGGAAACAGTTCTTCTGTTAACAACTAAGTACCTGGTGGACCGAGCCTTGCTCGGTGTTATTTCATGTTTACCAGTTCATCCAGTTACTATAAAATATCTCAATGTCATAAAATGTATCAATATAAACCTTTTTTATTGCTCCATGGACTCTTCATCCCACCTGCTGTATTTTCCCTTGATAGCTGTAGATTCCAAACAGCTGTTATTATTACTTCATTTGTTTACACTTTCCTTGTTTATTTTCGTTGCTATCACGGCAACCCATAAGGCCAATGTTAAAATTTTACAACTTTAAAATTCGATTTATTACGCTATTAGATTTTTTCTGGCCGAGTTATCTGCATGAAAGACGTTTTTGAGTCATAAATTACTTATTTCCAGACTTTGAAGGAAATCCTCGGAGCCGTTTTTGAGATGTTTACATATTATGACTGTATGTTGTAAATGAAAACAACAAAAAAAATAATAAATATTGTAAAGTATAAAATGGTTTTACTGTATTTTACTACCAGTTAATTATTTAATTTTTATTGAATCCTCGTAAATTAGGTTTATTATGAAAAAACGAAGTAACTGAATCTTGTAAAAAATTGTAAATGAAATAAAATATTATTTTAAGTTTCACGCACATGCTAGAGTAAGACGGGGGGATGATGGGGCCCCGCCAGCCAGTCTTACCCTAGAGCCCCCAAAGTTAACGTTACGGCCCTGCCTGTAACGCGATTTTTTGAAATAAACTAAGCATTTCAGGCAGCTCGCGAAAGCAGCGCCGGCAGCGGGCCCGGGCCTTGCTCGTTGTCCCGAGCCGGAGCACGGCGGGCGGCGCCGGCGCAGAGAGAGGGGAGTGTTGAATGGCGAGGACTGCAGTTCACGCCGCCGCCGCGAGAGCGCTGCTTTAGCCCGCTACTGCGCATCAGGTCTGGCGCATGACTCGTCTGCTGGGAGCCGTTCTGCACAGAACCAAGCGCGAAAAGACTAGTGGCGCTGCCACGGCGAACACAACCCTTTTCCAAAACCAGTCAGCTTTCTGTACTTATTTAGTTTTCTGTGCAGCGAGGAAATGAAAAGTGAGATACGATATACGATTGCTCTAAAATAATTTCAAACACAATTAAAAATATTCAGGACAAAACAGAATATTTTGACTTATAATGGTAGGTAATCATTCGGCGTTATCAAAATTTATTTCACAATTACGTTCTTCAGTTTAGTCCCACTCTTTTATTGACATTCGTCCTAAGGAAGTATACAAGTCAACGAAACGACGGTCACGTCGTTTTCGGTCTTATTATTGCGCTAGCCAAATAATACGCATGCACACGTGACCACTTTTTGTTGCTTTCTTATCTTCCATCCGTCGCAAGACCGTCTCGCGCAAAAACTGTTTCTTGGAATACTCTGCTGGCAGAGTAAATAAAGACTGAAAAATACAATTCTTTTATGTTTTGTACGGAAATAATCTCGCGGCTAGGCCTATACTCTCTTCAGACGATAATCTTGGCTGAAAAAATCGTTCCCTCCGTCGCTCACAATAGCGTCCGCGTTCTCGCAAAGTTCCCGTATTTTCGACAAAATTCACGTATATTTCACGCATATTTCCCGGTGAAATATAATTTCCGTATAGTTCCCGATTTTCCCGAAATTCCCGCTCTGTGGACACCCTGCTTAAAGCACCGGCTAACTGACAGGGGAACATTAACTACTGAATTACTTAACATTTAATATTCACTATAACATTCTTACATCGTGTTCATACAACTTCATTTGAACTAATACATATTTTACTACTACTACCATAAATTTTTTATCATACCTACTTAAATTTTAATCCAACAACATATCTACCTACTATCAATGTTAATTTATCCTCAAACATACTACCTTCGAAATAAATCTCATCACCAGCTAACAATGCAATGACAACATTAATACAAATTTGTAAAATACTAATGCTCTAGTTTAAGTCTAATTAATTTGACCATTTACACCATTTCCATCCTCTACTTTAGTCAAATCTTTTTCATCACTTTAATTCCACTACCAAACATTACTCTGATGGAGATTAATTTTGAATAAAATTTAGTCCTTGAATAATAATTAAAAAAACTCTTCCGTTGCCGGGAGACATCATGGGGGGCCTGGGGGCGGAGCCCCCAGCGAGCCGTAAGGCGAGTCTCTATTATACAGGGTGAGGCAGACCACCCGTACACATAGTTTTACAGGAGTACGGTTTAACCTAGTAACGCCAAATAAAATTATTCCCCCCTAAATCACATATGAAGAATTCATTAAAAATATTTACAACACGATCTGAGCAAAGGGTGTCCCAGAAATGAAGGTCACGGGTTCGAATCTCGAAATTTTCTTATGTAAACCTATGACACATTGTACATTTTCAGAAAGATCTTGTTTAGAGGAACATTTTGGTGAAAACAGAACCTAATTATCACAATTCGTCTTAAGATGGCGGCCGATTTTTAAAAATTTTTTTGCCCATTGACGGAATACCCTGTATTTTCGAAACCGCTACACATTTTTCAGTTCTGATTGAAAATTCATAATCCTGGTAAACTCAGCTTTACAATGATGTGTTACATGTCATATTTTTTATCAATTTTTACCTGAATTTTTTTTGTAATGTTGGTAGCCCTGCAATTTAAAAAAGTAAAGTGGCACCATATGGCAAATAGCATATCATTTTAAGCGTCTTTTAAAGACGAACAACTTTTCAATTTACACCTACTGTCTATTTTTTGTAGTATTGTAGTAATAAGCCAAAAACTCAATTTTTCCATTTAAAATGCATGTTAATTCCATTACGGAACAGCAGAAGATTTTTTTCCAGCTTATTATCACGCTATTCTTTAAGGGAATGTGTAATAGTGACCTTTTTCATTAGATTTTTTTTAATTGTAAAAATTCTCAGATCTGAAGATTGTAAAAAATCCTAAAAGCATGAATTATTGTTATTGGAATCATTGATAAAGATAAACATTAATAAATACCAAAAAAGAATAAAGCCACTTTGATAAACTGCTGCATATTGCATTTTTTTTATTTTTTCATTACAAAGACGATTAATTTAATCTTAAAAGCCTGTTTGTTGAAATCAAAATAAGTACATTTAAGTTTCGTAAACTGGCATAATAAGGGTTTTCGGCTGACGTAGGAGATAGAGAAAAAATTGAAATACATTAAGTGTTCATTTTAAAAACACATTTTATTTTATATAGGTAAAATTTATTATACCTTGCTATTTGATTAGAATTTTGACTTTTAGGTTTTTTTACAATCTTCGGATCTGAGAACTATTATAAAATAAAAAAATCTAACGAAAAATATCACTATTACACATTTTCTTAAAGAATAGCTTGATAATAAGCTGGGGAAAAAAATCTTATGCTGTTCTGTAATGCAATTAACATGCATTTTATATGGAAAAATTGAGTTTTTGGCTTATTACAACACTACAAAAAATAGACAGTAGGTGTAAATTGAAAAGTTGTTCGTCTTTAAAAGACGCTTAAAATGATATGCTATTTGCCATATGGTGCCATTTGACTTTTTTGATTTACAGAGCTACCAACATTACAAAAAAATAAAATTCAGGTAAAAATTGATAATTTTGAAAATTATGACATGTAACACATCATTGTAAAGCTGAGTTTATCAGGATTACGAATTTTCAATCAGAACTGAAAAATGTTTAGAGGTTTCGAGAAAAAACAAGGTATTCCGTCAATAGGCAAAAAATCAAAGAACTGGCCGCCATCTTAAGACGGTTTGAGATAATTAGGTTCTGTTTTCACCAAAATGTTCCTCTAAACAAGACCTTTCTAAAAATGTACAATGTGTCATAGGTTTACATAAGAAAATTTCGAGATTTGAACTCGTGACCTTTATTTCTGGAACACCCTGTGCTCAGATCATGTTGTAAATATTTTAAATGAATTCTTCATATGTGATTTTGCGGAGAATAATTTTATTTGGCGTTTCTAGGTTAAACCGTACTCCCGTTAAACTATGTGCACGGGTGGTCTGCCTCACCCTGTATAAATCATATTTGCAAACTTTTAAAACATTAAACTGATTTAAAGTTGGTAAATCTAAAGCTTCAAAGAGCTTTATATAAAGAAATACATGTTTCTTTGAAATTATTTCTCATCAACCTAAAACACAGCTGTTTGTATGGTTTTTAAATACTCTATGGGCAATCTTTACTCAATTGTATTATCTCGGTTCTATTCCACTCTACTTGAAACATGCTATAAAAGTCTTAAGTGGCTTGTTTATGAACAGGTGGATGACTCTTTTGTTTACTTTTTTCTCGTTATTTCATAACCAACATGGCAACTCATATGACCCCCAAAGTTACTAAAAAAAACTTAATAAAATTAAGTTAAAAAAATTTGAAGTTAATAAAATTTTTAAATTTTTCAACTATGAATTTCACTTTTATATTAATTTTGTGTTTCCACAGCAAATTCAACTAGGAACGTATATGAACTTAAATAGAATGAAGGTTATATGAAGGACATATTAATTGGCATATTCATGGACTTATAAAAAGCTTTTGATAGCATATCTCATGAAATACTTTTGGATAAAATTCAAAATTTAAGGGTTGATAACCATTATTTGAAGTGGTTTCAATCATATCTGACCAACAGGAAACAATATATAGAAATTTCTCAAGTATCAAACAACCAAATACAAATAAAAAACTCTAACAATAAAAGATAGCGTACCACAAGATTCAATTCTGGGCCCTGTACTGTTTATCTGTTATATGACTGGAATGCCTAATTGTTAAAGTAATTTTTACAGTATAAGGAATCACCTGCGTTTATATGCAGACGATTCAAATATGATCATGGCTGCACAAAAGGAAACGGAATTAGAAGTAATGGCACACATTGAGGTCTCAAAATTGTTTGATTTTTTTAAGGAAAATAGATTAGTACTGAACAAAGAAAAAACTAACTTCATTGCATTTTGCACAAAACAAAATAGAAATAATCCAAACCCACTAATATTAAGAGAAGAAGAATTAATACAAATTGAAAGTATAAAATTTCTTGGTCTGATAAAAACCCAAGTTGGACTTACGTTGAATCTGTAACTAGAAAAATCAACTCTGGAATTTTCGCACTGAAGCGACTGTCTTACATATGCAGTTTCCCAGTCTTAAAAATGAATTTTATGCACACATTCAATCACATATTGCGTATGGTATAGGAGTGTATGGAACTACTTAGGACGAAAATCTAAAAAAAATTTGGATTCTGCGAAAAAAGCATTAAGAACTATGTCAAAATTAAAAAATGACGAACCCGTCAAAAACCATTTTATTGAGCACAGAATCTTAACTATTTACAGTTTATATGTTTTTGAGTGTACAGTACACCTCGGATTATCCGGATTAATGTGGCGGAACACCGATCCGGATAACAAAAAATCCGGATAATCCGAGGTCATTACAAAATCACCTAAAAAATAACAATTGCGTAACTTAGCCTCTGTTTCTGTTCTGAAGTTAAAACCACTTTTTCCCTTTTACAACAACTAATTTTGAATAAAACTCAATAACAAAGAGTTCACAGCTATACACACATACCACATCAAGTGACAGCAATAACCCAACACGCAAAATTGCCTTAGGCTAGGCCTTTGTTGATTACTGCTAGCACCCCAAGTAGCAAACCAGGAAACCACGTTTATGAAAGTGCTGTAACGTGTTGTTTAGGCAATGCGAATCCTTCAATTACAGTTTGCGCATTCTCCGGCTATGACCACTACGCTACTAACCGTATCATATGATATTTTAAACAAATGATTTTGGTAAACTGCGTTTGGCACACATTAGGGCTGTAGAACAATGTTTTTAGAAAAGCACCCCCTCTCCCCCCCCCCCCCCCCGCACCTTGCAACCAGCTGACTCTGTCATAGTCGGAGATAATGTGCGAACTGTACAGTGATTTCAAATGCTTACAGTAATGTATAACATTGGCATTTTACTCTTAGAAGGCGCATTTCACTCATAAACTCGCTAAAATCAGGTTTTTGCCGTAATTTTAACTTTTTAATTTCTCGGAGAGGCCGGTCCGGATAATCCGGGATCCGAATAATGTGAGGTCCGGATAATCCGAGGTGTACTGTATTATGTATATTAAAGGGAACAAACAAAAATTTATTGAAAATGAAGGTAAACATCAGAATAACACTAGGAATAAAAAAGAAAAAAGATTACCTCAACTGCCTCAACATAAATTAGATTGCTATACTAAAAATACTTCTTATGAAATTCCTTAGGTAAGTTCCAAAAGAAATAAAAGAAACGGAGAATTCAGATAAATTTTAAAAGTTGTTAAAAGCATTCTTGCTAAAAAAACACTTTATTCAATAGAGAAACTTTGTAAGTAGAATTAGTATTTTGTAATTATCTATTAGTTAGATTCATGAGGCTATTTCTTGTACAGTTGTACATTGTATAAATAAAGATTATTTGACTTGACTTGACTATACAAGAATTGTTCATTTAAAGTAAAAGAATAGGATTAATACGCCTGAAGCAGATATCACCGGATTAGTGCGTGAGCTCCCACTTGATAACACACATTCTGACTCTTTCTGGAAATCTGCATCTGGCCAAACGAAACTGAATCGAATCCAGTGTGCATCCTGCTATAGCACTAAACCATGAATGAGCAAATGGGATGAAAAAAAAATAAAGAAACAAACTACTTAATTTTTCTGCATACATTTAAATAAACAAATAGCAATGACCATAATGACATATCAATATATACAAATATGATACACTCTCAAGTTTAATTCTTCTTTCAACCAATGTGACTACAGCCATAAATCTGTACGCCATATATTTCTATCACAGCCATGAATCTGGAAAATACAATTGAATCAAATTAAACAGAAAACTAGGCTAAATATTAAAACTAAAATTAAATTCTGCCATTATTCAAAAATTTAATAGTATGTCTATTGCTTCAAGTCATTTAGTGGTAGTTTTTTTGTAATGAATCTAGATAAGTTTGTTACAAACAAAATACAAACAATCTCTATGCTTTACTCAAAGTTATTATTTAAATTGATTTAAAGCCTCATAAAAGAAATAGGGGGCAATATCAATTCTTTTGCAGAGCTAAAGAAAGAAGAACTTTAGCAATGAAAAAAATTATATACCTCCAAAACTATGCTAAGCAACCCCCCTCCCTATAATCTCCATGAAGTTGGACAAAAAAATGTACTTATTACAGTAATAATGTCACACAATTTTCAGTTATTATTCATCCACACTACTGTTTTGTTACACAGATGTTTTTATAAGACAACAGAAAATAATCTATTCTCACTATAAGAAAGAGTATCCACCTATTCTAACCAATGCTAACAGGCTCTAATCTTCTTAATTTCACGAAAATATTTTTGAAAAAAATAAAACCTAAAAAGGAACACATGTTACTCAAAAGCTGCTTTAGAGGTGTGATTTTATAGGATACAAATTATGCATATTTTAACATTAAAAATATTAATATTAATTGAAGATTTATCCAACGAAATTCCAGGTTAAAACACATTTTAAATTTTAAAACTGTTTTTGTGCTTAGAATGAGGTTAAAGTGTTTACGGTTAGCCTATCTAATTTTACTTGATTTTGAAATGCAGCAATATCAATGCACCTATTAAATGAAGGTATTGTTAGAAAAAGATGATATTTTTAAAGTATTAATTTGTCAAAATATGTACATTGGATATACGAAACAAAAAACCAAGTCGCTTTGAAAATGTAATTTCTTAATTATTACAAGTGCTGAATAATTTTTTTTCCTACAACCGCGCGTTAAGTATCAGTTTAGGCACCGAAAACCATTTGTAAAACAGCTGTTTACTGAGGAGCGAGCGATTAAGTCTTTGAAAGTCTTTGGAGCGAGCGCCAAAGTCTTTTGCGCTCACCACGTGATTACTTTCACGCTTGCATTGTTACTCAGCGCGCAACAGCGCTCCTTTCCGCTTCCGACTGGGCTCGACTTGTTTATAACCTCAAACTGGCGCATTCAACTACAATGGATGTAATCAGTGATGACGAATTCGGACTTACTTCACCTGATAGTAGTGAATTAGTGAAAGAAGTTTCATGAAACTTATTATTATTACCTCGTAAATCTAGAAACCCTTACAAAAATAGTAGAGTGAGTGAGTGAGTGAGTGAGTGAGTGAGTGAGTGAGTGAGTGAGTGAGTGAGTGTGCGTGCGTGCGTGTGCGTGCGCGCGTGCATGATGGCGGCTGTACAAATGGTCCGATCTTAATGAAATTTGGTACAGACATGTAAAGTGGTAATCCCTCAGACAAGTTCAAAAACCAGCCCTATCGGTCCCCTGTAAGGTATGGTAAAGGAGGATAAACCCCTCAAAAATGGGGGTTTTGAGTTTTTTTACATAAAGAAATTAATGTAATCTAATTTTAGTTTACACCATTGAATTCAGCTTGAAAAAACAAACAATTAAGTATTTTAAATCATTGCTCTATGCCCATTAGTTACTGAGATATTGAAAGTGGTAAACACAGTATGTTGTCCCAATGTTAACCTTATGGGAAATAAGTAGGGGTGTGCGAATATTCGAACTTCGAACTTTTTTGGATCGAATATCGTGATATTCAATTCGATTCGAGATTGCAAAGAAGTTTGATATGACCGAATCGGATATTTAAAGGACTGGCCTAAAATCAAAAGTAGGTGAAAACGTTCCCATTTTCAAAATAAAAGTAAGTTTTTTTAGTTGCAAACAACTACGAATCCATTTTTTACATCAGAAACAGCTAAGTCCTCACGTGGACAGACAGCAGATGAATAGCTGCTGTAAAATAATACTAACATCGCAGTTTTGCCACCAAATTCCCTCTGTCGTGTTGATCAGTCGTGCAGTACTTAGGTTAACATACTGCACAATACCCGACGTGACCACCGGTCTGACACTTAAATGGAGCCAAGTGGTAAGCTTATTGGAGCGGGTTAGTTCGATGCACTTTATTCAGATGGCGTTGTAAAAACATGACTTTCTTCTTCTTCACTGATACAGCCAATCAGAACGACGATAACGATCTGATAACTTTCCGTTCCGTTTCCCTTATTTTCTGTCACGACGCGACGTGTACACAACCATAACGAGTTGGAATTAATTTGAGTGTGGGAAAATACCTAAAGTACGTTTGCAGAAAGTTGTTCTAGTGTAAGTTGTTTCGCGAAATACTGTACTGCGTGATTCATGTTGTGCTTAAAGCTATTGATGGAAAATAAATACATAAATGTTTACATAAAAGCACTTAATAAAAATTAACTAAGTTAATTATTATTAAGTGCTTTTATGTAAAGATCTACGTATTTATTTTCTATCAATCGCTTTAAGCACAATAAGAATCACTCAGTACAGTATTTCGCGAAACAACTTGCACTAGCGGCAAACGCACTTAATCTAAACAAACCGGTAAAGTCATTAAAATTGAAAGTCTAGCAAACAAAACAAGAAAACGAAAATATAAACAAAGCAGACGACGACGATCGATATGTCGCATCGACGTCCAACGATATATCGCATCGATCTTTTTAGTTCGTTGCACTTTATTCAGATAGCGCTGCTGTTCCCTTACCACCGAGTTAACATGGGAGTGCCATCTCTTTACGAAGTTCATTATTACTCTATGACGTGACAACGAATTTTTTCGTAAGACAAATTCTAGTATCACAGCATTATATCATATAACAAATAATAGTCCATCCTTCATCAGTTCTGTCTCGACCAGTAGAGTTGGTAAAAGCATTGAATATGAGAGAATTATTGCAATCAAGACCAATCAGAGTTCACCGATGACCGACAGTGTCATCTTCAGAGTCGTCTTCAGTTGCCAAAACCCAAAACGAAATATCCCGTAAATACCCATAAATAAATAGTCGTGTTGGTGTTTCGTACGACTTTTTCAGGCCGTAAATATCTTAAATGGAATCCGGGATCACCATCGCTTCCAACTTTGATACGATGAAGTACAATAATTTTGGGCTGGCAAAGAGTTGGCGGACCTGTTTATTATTTGGATGGTTTTATGCATAAGTGGACCAAGCGCCACTTTTTCAGAAATTGAGTTATTTTTATACCACCTGGAAGAGGATTTTTTCCTCTATTTTTTCCAATAATTCCCATATTTCTCTTTGGAATGCCCTTTTTTTTATTAAGATCAAATTCCGACCATGTCATTAATTAGACATTTGTATTATGCATAACAGGACCAAATACCAGTTGTTTCGCATTAACGGGCCAAGTGCAGGAAAACTGATTCGGCAGTTTTGCATAAATGGACCAAGTATGGTATATTTTGCATTAATATGACATATTTCGCATAAATGGACCAAGTGTGGACCAGTTTTTGGTATAGTGTCGAACTATTATCGAGGTTCTACTGTAGTACGCTAAGTTGAAAGACTTTGAAATTTTAAGACTGAATTTTCAAGTCTTGTTTTATAACAATATGCAGGCTACCATTGTTATTTACTTATTATTAAAGTAATTTTTGGTATATTTCGAGTTTTATTAATGATCCCTAAAATAATGTACTATTTTAAGTCCCTATTGTAATACCAAATCATTGAACTATAGTAGATTTTTAATAATTAAAAAGTATTTACTTGATTATGCATAAAACGACCAAGAGACTGCAAGGAAGTGGCTATAATAAAAATCTGGCATCACAATATTTGCATAAAAGGACCAAGAGCCATTTTCGCTTATAATACCTAGTCGAAGTATATGTGGCCCAGACTTTTGTGTTTTTATTGAAGTATATATTATTACCTATCGAAATAACAATATTTGTTTCTTTTAATGCTTATATTTTTTTCAAAAATCTGGTTTTGCATTAAAGGACCAACCGCCTTTTTCAACTTTGACCTTTAATATCTCCTAGGAAACTAAAAAGTCATTCATGATATTATATTTTTAAAAAAACCAAACTCATTCTCGTTGCAGAAAACCAAACAGAAAATGCTAATAATAAGTAAGGGAGAAACCATGTTAAAAAAACTTTGACCCTTAATATCTCAGTTTCAACTTAGTGGCGCTTGGTCCACTTATGCTTAAAACCGTCCATTTGTCTTTTCGTTTTCGAATTTCGTCGTCGTTCGAAACTTCGTCTGCTTTTGCTTTTGAAGTTTAGTTGTTAATAATAACTCGAAAACGTCTATCGCGTGTTTGTTTCAATCACTCAGATTTCTTTATTTTTCAAATAAGCAATTACGTAGAAATAGAAACGTTGAATGATCAAAAATTGGTTTTATTTTGTTGAAATCTGACGAATCAGGCGGAGCGTGTTTGTTTTGATACGTGATTAAAATAGTCATTTTTAGATAACGGTACAATGTTGGTTTGACAACTTAAGCCTATGATAATAATTGAGTTTCTTGCTGTTTATAATGTAAAACAAATAAACTTTGTTGTAAGTAAATGGCAATTGTAAATTATCTTAAAATTTAGGTTAAGTTTACTGGTCTGACTTATTATTATTTTATAGTATTAGGCCTACTTTAGGAGAATCAAAATCTTTGTTCTCAGCATTAACGGACAAATAAATAAGATTGTAAGGCTTTCTTCAAATATGAAGTAATTGGTGAACCAAGTTTTATATGTAATTCTTTGGTCTATCCCTTAAGCCTAGTCCCTGATCAAATAATTTATTGGTTCATTAAAAGGAAAAGGAACAAAGGGATGCAGAGGCCTAAAAGTGAACAAATTTAGGTTGCAGTAGAATGAAAAGGAATTGTTAAGTAGCCAAATCTTGAAATTGCTACTATAGGCCTAATTATGCTTATTCAAATGAATATTACCTATGCTTAAGGGGAATCAATAAATTTCTAAATTCTTAACAATTGATTAGTTGTACCTTTGTGTACCTTAGTAATTGATATTTGACCTATATTATTTTGACTGGTTATAATGCTATTAATAATTAAATAAGATAAATACAGGGAGGGGAGGGAGAAAGTAAGGACAAGAGTAAAAAAACACAATGAAATAACACTTTTGGTTTGATAACATTATATTAATTATTGAATAGTTGCTAAAAAATGCTTGGTAATTTGCTGAGTATACAGGTTTGCTGTGAAAGGGTATTTATACTTATATGCTGCGATTTAAAATTTGATCTCATTTGAACGAATAACCATTGACATAAATATTCGTTTCGAAAATATTCGATATTCGGAATAGTTATAAACTATTCGATTCGATTCGATTCGAACCAAAAAATCACTATTCGCACACCCCTAGAAATAAGTAAAATTCTCTATCTCGCTTATTTCTCAATCTCTCTATCTCTTGGTATATTGCTTCTAGTTCAGATCTACTATATATTGAATAAAAACTACCCAGTTATAACATACCTGTTGCATCAGACCTGCATACTCATTTCCCATGTTATTCTTATGGAGATTACAAAAACATGTCAAAACTTGCTATGTTGGATTGACATATATGTTCTTTTGCATTTGAAATTTGCTGAGTATGCAGGTCTGCTGCAACGGGGGTATTTTGTTAAGATCTAATAAAAATGAATGCAAGAGACTGATCTGTCGATGTTTTGTATAAATAAAATACAGATTCATTACTTAAAAAAAAACTCTAAAAAGAGGTGTGAAGATGCGCTAAGCATTGAAGATCCATGTGAACTCATCCCCAAAGTATGCAAAATTAAAATGGTTGTACAGCAAAAGGTGCAAAGTGCATAACGTCTACGCATTTACATTTTTAAGTGGATAAAATCAATTTCTTCTTCAAATTCAAGTTTCAAGTCAAAAGTATTAGGTTAATTTTAAAAGTTTGCCTGATGGGCAGTTAAGCCCCTGGAAAGTTTCTTCCAGTAGCACAATTGGTTTGAAAAATTTAAAAATCACAACAGAACACACACTTTCTCATTGAATGGCGCTTAACACTGCTAAGCTCCATAAATAATCAACATGAAACTAAAGCTTATTTTATTAGCTTTTTTTTAAGTCACGAAGTGATGCGGGCTGATAATTATATATTAATATATATGTTAACATTTCATTGTTATCTACTTAGCCTAATATATATAGTTTATCAAGTTATTTACTGAAAGTTTAAAAATTTCTGCAAACAAGTCTGAAGATAAAACTGTAAAATCATGATGTCATTGAGACTGGTCCACAAGAGAGAGTGACTCACGTCAGCCGATGGGCTCGGTCTCGCGACGCAGCCACTCCGCGGCCTCGGTGTGGCCCAGCTCGGTCAGCAGTGGCGTCAGCTTCTCTCTCACCTCGGCGTGGTATCGGTTCAGCCATTCAATCTACAATCATGTTTATACCATGCACATGAATTATGCGAATTTCCCCCAGTGGGGGAAAGTAGTTTTTACTGTGGGAAACATGAAAATCCTAGGCCCAAGACGGTTTTGTTTTTTTGTTTTGAGGTCCTCATAACTCAAATAATTTAAATCGGTCACTTATATATATGTGCATAAGGGGTTTGCGGTGCACTGGAAAATCAATAATGTTGTGATACTAAACGCAGTCACACATCGCAGTCAACATCGGTTCGGTGCATACTACATTTGGACAGTAAAAATACAGTTCAGTTCTACAAAAGAAGAAGGAAATAAAGAAAAATTGTTCTCTGTTAATTATTTTGGACAAGATATCCCAATGTTGTCACTCTTGGTTTCTCACCTAATGACAAAAGGCCAAGACACAAGGTGTTATTTTCAAACAGTAAAAACAAGTGGTGACGTTTTTACTCTTAGGCCTGGTTTAAGCATGTATACCAGACCTTTTTTTGTTTATTTAGGTTTTTAACTTAATAAGCTTCGTTGCATCTATATTGTTATCAATATTAACCATGTAGGTAGGCTATGTGTTACCTACACGTTATTTATTTTATTCTTTGCTTGTGATTAATTTCTTATAATGATAACAGTCCTCACAGCATATTTTAAAGGAATTCCACTGGCCGACATAGGTATACCCAGTATTTTACTTTGGGGGGACAAAACTACCGGGGGTCTGGGGGGTATGGAATACCCCCTTGCGAAAAGGGGGCCTGGGGCCCCCCGGTAAATTTTGCAAGACATGAAATGAAAATCACAGATTTCTATGTATTTTTAAATGAATTTTCCCGTTATATTAGCTTGGAAATAGTCCATATAATCCCACTAAATTACGTATTCTTGAACGTTGTAGTAGGCCAAGGCTGCCTTTACAACCTCTTGGGCCAAAACCATAGCTCAATTTCAAAAGTGTATTACAAACCTTAAACAATTTATAAACACTAACATATTAAAGTATTCTACATAAATCTAAAACCACAATATAATTTTCTGCTTTTTATTTTATGACAGTTAAAAGTCACATTCTATCATTATTATTATTACTGATTCTGATTCTTTTTAACGTTTTTATGTTTTAAACGTATTTTTAACATATGTTTCCTCAATTACATAGTATCATTTACTTTGCACATTTACTTAGGACATTTACCAATAGCCTAAGGACTAGGATGAATGGCCACAGGCAAGACGTCAGCACAAAATACAAAGACAAACCGGTAGTCCAACATGCAATAAGTCATAACGAATCCATCTTCAACAATTGTTTCTCTGCCAAAGTAGTAAAATCCTTGCCCCCCATTGTAACCAATCACAGGTAGAAGATGAGAACTGGCCTACCAGTGGTTCACTAAATCTAAAGAACTACCAAACCTTAACCTCAGATGAACTCCTTCTCCCAAACCACTAACCCTACCCAAAATAGCAGGCTTCAACTGCCAATATTTATTGTGCTTCATATAGTGTATATAGTTTACAAGATGTGTTATATATGTCTGTCAGTGTGGCAACACTGAAAAGGACAATTTCCAGTGATCAAATTCATTCACTTCCTGGTTGAGAATGGTGTCAGTGACACCGAAATATTCCAATTGTGTGTAATTATTAGTGTACTATCAACTTGAATAACTTTCATTCAGGTAAGCCTGCTATACTTCCTAAATAATCCTAAATGACCTAGAGTCCTATACCAATGATCTAACCTCAAATGTCAGTAATGTTTTTAAATAACAAAAATTTTTTAGAAACATTTACAAACTCCCTAATTTAAAAAATCAAAGAAGATGAATCCATTAAATTTAAAGGGTACTGTCCTTCGCAAAAACTTCTTCATGAAATTTTGGTCTTGATACAGTCCCGCATCAGGCAGTTTCTTCTTCTTTCTTCTCCAAGAAATCTGCCATTTTGGGTCGACAAAAGCTGTCCTAACTCCGTTGAGATCGATGCACATCCTACAGAGAATCGATGCCCTGCACTGTACGGTATCAGAGAAATATCTGACTACACCAATTTTCTCAAGATTGAGTGATGTTTAGGAACCTTCAAAAGTGGTACAGATTTACAGTAGATGTATGTCATATAAGACGAAGTAGGTAGTTTTTGAGTTGCTGAAAATACTCCAAAAGATTTACACAAAGTTAATAACTTTGTAAATTCTGATATACTAAAAATAGTAATCATTAAAAAAAAATCTGGACTACCCATAGCCACTGGGTGACATTTGTGTCGCCTAGTTAACATGTTATTTTATGTCCTGACAGTCCTACTTAAATACAAGTGAAATTTTTAATTTATACTTATTCCGTACTAATAAGCTAGGTTTCCTGATACAGTAGAGTCCCGCAAACCCGGACTTCGATAACCCGGAATTCTGGATAACTCGGAAAGCCTGCCAGAGCAATAAAGTGCATTGAGATTCAAGGCCAGAGCACGGTGTGACAGATTTAAAACAGTTTGTTTTTCTTTAATTTTTTTGCAACTAATATAGTTTTATATTTTTTACTATGCAATAAATAAAATGATTTCTTATAGAAATAACAGAAACTATTCTTATTTTTCCTTATTTTTACTCATTTCCCGATAACTCGGAATTTTCTCAAACCCGGACACCGTTCGGTCCACATTAGTCCGGGTTGTGGGACTCTACTGTATATTTATTATCAATTATTTTTAAAGTTTTTCTCATTAGGATTGATGATTTTTCTACGAACAATTTTGATTTACCTTGAAATCATTACTGTGTGTTAATTCCTAATCAAATTGCTTTTGAGAAACCTTTCAAACTGCAGTAGGCTATACCGTACTGATACAGAACTCGTACCGAGAGCAGGTAAAAATGACTTCTGTAGAATATTGTTGCAATTAGAGGTGTGCGGATAGTGAATTTTTGGATCGGATCGGATAGCTTATGTTCGGATCGGTTTCAGATCGGATAACAACAGGTTCGGATCGGATAGTACTGGATTCGGATATTTACGGCACCGTATAATGAGCAGATTTAAGTTTTCTCATAAGCTTAAGGTAATTGCAAGGAACTACCATATTATCCTAATGTGTAAGGTAAGGTTTGCCTTGATAGCCCTGGGTTGTTGATTGTTCAGATATATTGTTTTCAATGCAGGCCAAATGTCAATTAAGTATGCACAGGTACAACTAATTAATTATCGGTTTATAATTTGGAAATTTATTGATTCCCCTTAAGCATAGTTAGTATTTAATTCAACAAGGTTATTAGGCCTAAATAAATTTCAGAATTAGGTTACTTAAAAATTCATTTTTCAATGCAATCTAAATTTGTCCATTTTTATGCCTCTGTATTTTTTGTTATTTTCCTTTTCATAAATCAATAAATTATTTGATCAGTGACTAGGCCTAAGTGATAAGACAAAAGAATTAAATATAAAACCTGATTCACCAATCTCTTCACATTTGAAGAAAGCTCTACATTTTTATTCATGCATTAATGCCTGACAACCAAGATGTTGATTCACTACAAAACAATACTACAAAATAATAAGTCTGAGCAGTAAACTTAACCTAAATTTCAAGATGAGTTTCAAATGTTGTAGGTTTCAGTATTAAAGCTTGTTCTTTTAATTAGAACAAATAAAAGTATATTTGTTTTAGAAAATAAACAACAAACAAACTCACTAATTATTATCACAGGCGTAGATTGTCAATTCAGCACTTTACTGTTATCTAAGAATGTCCATTTTAATCACGTTATTGGAAATACGGCTCGGCTTAAATCGTCAAAGATTAATATTTCAACAAAATAAAAACTTAATTTTGATCATTCAACTTTGTATTTCTAGGTAAGTAATTGCTTGGTTGATAAATAAATTAATACAATTGAAAGAAAGACATTCTTGAGCTAATTCAGCTTTTAAGCAGACGACGACATTCAAACACGATGTGAGATGGAAAGACAAACAATGAAATGATCAGGTTCGCCAAATCTTTGGCAGCCCAAAATTATTGTAGGCTTTTTACTTTATCGTATCAACAGGCCAAGATATTTACGGCCTGAAATAGTCGTATGAAACATCAACACGACTATTTATTTATGGGGTATTTACGGGATATTTCGTTTTGGCAATTGAAGACGACTGTGGGGACACTGTCGGCCATTGACGAACTCTGATTTGTCTTGATTGCGATTCTCTCTCGTACCAATCGATATTTTGTCGGTAACGGATACTGATCGAGATCACGACAGTGACAGAACTAATAAAGGATGTACTATTATTTGTTAACTGATTTAATGCTACGATACAAGAATTTATCTTAGGATGTTCGTTATCGCGTCGGGTATTGCGCAATACTCTGATCGTATAAAATGATCTCGATCTTATCACGAGTCGCAATATCGGCAACCGAAATACATCGCTTGATGCATACCACTGCATAATCGAACCGTGTAGAGGCGTTGTTCAAGCCGCAATCGCGAATCGTTGCATTTCAAAGTGTCATTTTTGTTCTGCGATGTTTTCTCTCACCACTATACTCTCGTTGGCAGTGACTAGTTTTGTTTGGAAGACTTTCCAAACTTTAAAATTTGATCCTTCTTACAAATTTACTCCAAAATATGCAGTCTATCCGAGAGAATCAGATATCTAGTCATCTTACCGGATAGTTATAAAACCCTCGGATCGAATTCAGATATCCGACCCAATCCGAATTTTCGGATATCCGCACACCTCTAGTTGCAATGAAACAATGTTTTAAAATATGCAATATGTTCATACTTTTACTAATAAAATTCTGGCAGCAGCACCGTTCATTTTTGGAAGAGCTGTGTTGCGTACTGATGGCTGGATGTTCACTTCAAGTGTCCATAAACTTCAGACTGCACCGTAATGAGTATAAAGTTAGGGCTTTTGTAATTTTGTATTTAGAATACAGTAGACTCCCTCTTATCCAGACACCTTTAAACCGGACTACTCTCGTTGGAAGGAAAATCTTTGTAACCAGAAAATTTATATCAAAACATCAGTTTAACTGGGATGTGATTGGCAGGAAATGGACAGTACTGTACCAAAGATTGTTGTGGAAAAATATTTGAGACCAGAAATTACGTGTATAACTGCTGTGCTCTCAAGTAAAATGAATCAGTTTTTTTTGGTTGAAGAATGATATCGACGAGTCCTGTGGAAAATATATAATACACATATCATGATAAAATATATATAATTTCTAATGGTTGAATCTAAAAATTAATTTTAGACAACTTTGGACCCCCCCCCCCCCCCCCCGGTCGGTAAACCCATTATCCGGACAGGCCTTGGTCCCGAGGGGTCCAGTTAAGAGAGATACTACTGTAGAAACGGAGATGTACTACTGTAGATACTAGATAGAAACGGAGATAGATAGAGATAGATAGATAGAAACGGAGAGATACTACTGTAGATCTTCGTCCAAGGGTTCCGGCCTTGGACGAAGATGGTCGATCGTTTTCATTCTTCTAGTAAATATTTTAAATCCGTTAAAATTGTCCAAAATATTTCAAAATAGTGCAAGTTTTTAAGAAATAGAGCATCTCAGATAGATATTAGACAGTTATTAGTGGAAGTTTTTACAATTTATTTGGAAGATACAAAGTTCCGTGGATCATAACTTCTGGCCATTGAAGACCATGCTTTTGAAGAAGCATTAATAAGGTTATAATATTGGTGATTCCCGTAAATTCCATCTAAATCCTTCCTAACCAAACTTATTTAACACACCTTTTCCTTAATTCACTTACTTTTCCTAAATTCACTAACCAAAACGAAACACCGGCTTTTCCAAGGCCCTGATGCTAGGATCCACCCAAAATTTTAACCTTCAAATTTAAAAGAGTGGATTACTCTTCTTTGAAAATTGGCTCTCAAACCGAATTGGCTAAAGTAACAAGTGAAAATCACGTAAGTTGCTCTTAATCTATTTACTGTGTGCATAGGCTAGTCTTAGTTGATATTTGAACTGTAACTGTGGCTCAAAATGGTAGGCTTAGGACATAGCGATATTTGTAATAAATGTAAATTGGAAATTGACGATAAAGTAGAAAGCTCTATAATGTGTGACATTTGTAAGTATTGGTATCATTCAAAGAGAGCCTGTAGTAATCTTAAAGTAATATTATTTTCAAATATAAAAAAGAATGACCACTGGGTTTGTACACCATGTATAAAAAAGTTCAGTAAGCCTAATGAGTTGGAGTTAAATTTTTCAAAACTCTCAGCTGACTTTGAAGAGCTAAAGAAACAGTTTGATAGTGTTGAGCAGGAAAATGTTAGTTTAAGAGAACAGCTTAGTTGTAAGGAAATCAGTATTATAGAATTAAGTGAAAAGGTTTGTAATCTGACAAAGCAACTGAGTGATGCGATCTCTGACAGAGGTTTACCCTGGCTTGTTCAATCCAAAAAGAAACAAGGTAGGCCTAATGCAAAAAGTAGAACTAGTCTTAGTGAAGCAGATTGTGAAACAGATCAAGCGGGTATCTTAGCATCAAATAGATTTGGAATCTTGGACAATGATAGTGAAGCTAGTAGCAAAAATAGTTTGTCATTAGATTCAATGGAACAATTTCCTCCTTTAGTACAGTGATAGTCATAGGCCAAGGAAAAGACAGTCGAGAAAACAAAGTGCATATGGGGGGAACAGTAGCTTGGAACAAAACAGTGTGATAAATAGTAAACCAAATATATTTTTAGTTGGAGACAGTCATGCTAGAGAACTAGATGTTAGGTTAGGGGGAACTGTAAAGTCAGTGGTTATGCCTGGTAGACCTTTGTCGGAGATTGTTGACGCGGCAGAAACTTTTTTGTCTGTTCCTCAAAATTTTGGGGAGGGGGAATTGGTTGTAGTGGTTAAAGGCACAAACTATCTTAGTGTAGATAGTATCAAAAAAATTGATGACAGGCTGGGCCGTCTTGCTGCTGGCGACCGTTAGGGAGAGTTGCTCTGGGTTGAAACCCCTTATAGGCATAGTAAGGTTGATGAGAAAGAAAACCTGTTGATTGCTAAACAAAATGAGATTATTAAAAAACACTGCGTAAAAAATCACTGGAACTTCTTGAATATAAATTCAATGTTGGATCGATCATGCTTTACGAAACATGGCTTAGTTTTGATAAAGAATTTCAACAGATGGTGTAGAAAACCGGTGACAAAGGGAGTCTATGAGGGGGAAAAAACGAGAGTGGGCAAGTGGAAACAGAGAAAACATAGGTAGGGTTAGGTTTGGTGAAAAAAGGTTTGAAGGGGGGAAGATCAAGGTCATACACTTAAATGTTAGAGGATTGGTAAATAAAATAGGACAGATTGAGATTTTTCTAGATGAAGAAAAGCCAGATTTTTTTTCTAATAAATGAGCATGGTTTGAGTGATGAAAAAATAAAACAGATAACAATCCAAAACTATAGCCTAGTAAGCAACTATAGTAGAAATCAGATGACATTTGGGGGTACTGCAATTTTTAAGAAGAATGATTGCATAGTAAATAACATTAGGAATTTAGAAATAGGTAAAGCTATTGCAATCAACCAACATTTTGAGTGTTGTGAAATAAAATTTGACTTAGATGGGAATAATTTTATTATTTCTTCATTGTACAGGAGCCCAGATGGGAACTTCGATATATTTTTTGATAAGTTGGATAACTACTTGGGAAATTGTAAAATTGGAGAAAAAGGGATGACGTTTATTTTAGGATCTGATTTAAACCTAGATATGTTGAAAAAAGACACAAATGTCCGCAGATTAAATAATTTATTGAAAGATTTTGGACTGATTGCCACCATAACATCTCCGACTCGAATCGCTAAAACATCTACGACTTGTATTGACAATTTTTTGACAAACAGTGTGGATCAAAAAAGTTTAGTTGTAGAGCCTTGTATATCAGATCACTCAGCCATAATCATCGAAGTAAAGACTAAAAAGCAGGAAAAAATGAAAAAGAGAAAAAAGGTTAGAACATTAAACACTGTAACCTCCAGGAATTAAAAACTAGACTAAAGGGAGAATCCTGGGAGGAATTTTATTCGGAGAACTGTGTAGATAAAAAATATGAAATTTTTATGGAGAATTTTAATTACTACTACAATATAGCCTGCCCGCTGAAAGATGTAAAAGTTAGCACAAACTCAAAACTGAAGTGGATGAATGATGAAATTATTAGGTTGAAAGGAGATATGGTGGTGAAATACAACATTTGGAAGAATAATAAAACGGCAAACAAAAAAGACAGTTAAAAGGTAGCCTTATTGAATTATAGGAAAAGCATAGAAAATGCCAAAGCATTAAATTATGACTGGATTTCAAATTCAGATAACAAATCAAAAGAAACTTGGAGAATCATTGATGAATGGACGGAAAATAGGAAAGATAAACAAAATAACTTAAATATTGTAGTAGAAAACAAGCAAATTAGAAACCCCAAATTAATTAGTAATAAAATGAATGAATTTTTTATTGACGTGCCTTTAAAAATTGATACTGAATTGAGAGAAAATAACTTTGAAGCAACGACACCAAAATATCATCCTCAAACAAACAAAGCAATTCACACTGGACCTAAATTAGATAGTTTTAAAAAAATAAACCAGAATGAATTTAAAAAACTTTTCTCCAAATTCAAACCAAAGACCTCATCGGGTATTGATGGTGTACCAATGAAGGTTTTGAAATTCTGTCAGGAAGAAATAGAGCGACCACTCGAACATTAATAAATGAATCAATCTCCCAAGGGCTTTTTCTGGTTGAAAGGTGGCGAAGGTGAAGCCTCTCTTCAAGAGTGGGGATGAGGGCGAGATGTGCAATTATCGTCCGGTCTCAC
Source organism: Flexamia atlantica (assembly GCA_035578135.1). Lineage (NCBI taxonomy): Eukaryota > Metazoa > Arthropoda > Insecta > Hemiptera > Cicadellidae > Flexamia > Flexamia atlantica. The sequence continues at coordinate 231,296,378 of JAQJVK010000001.1, forward strand.
AGCTGCCAGTTGTTTCCAAATTTATAGAAAAGGCTGTCTGCTGCCAACTTGTGGCCTACCTGGAGACCAATAATCTCCTGTGTGGGAGACAGTATGGCTTCAGACAGTCAAAAAACACAAAATTGGCATTGATTGATTTTGTAAATGAATGCTGTGATGCAGTTGAGGCCAGGGAAACTGTGATGGGAATCTTCGCAGACCTCAGTAAGGCCTTTGACTGTGTAAGGGCAGACATTTTGATTCAAAAACTTTCTTTACTGGGAGTGGGAGATATGGCCTTGAAATGGCTGATCTCTTACCTCAGTAACAGACATCAGGTAGTGGAAATCTTTCACGAGTCTAAATTCAAAATTAGGTCCGTCCTCTCTGAAAAAAGATTGATTACTGGTGGAGTGTCGCAGGGATCGATCTTAGGGCCCCTACTTTTCCTAATTTACATTAATGATATAAAACTGGCAGTACCGGAGAGAAGTCTCTTTGTGTATGCTGATGACACAACTGTCATTGCCAAACACAGAGAGACTGAAAACCTCGAAATTGATGCATTTTCCAAAATAAATTGTCTGGCCCAATTTTTTGCTGAAAACAAGCTGAAATTAAATCCTTGCAAAACAAAAATTGCTTGTTTCCAAACAAATCAAAGAAAAAATTCTAAATTTTTCACTGAACCAAATCTTTTGATAGGCGATGAACAATTGGATTCAACATCAGTGGTTGACTATCTGGGGGTGAAGCTGGACGATTCACTCGACTGTAATGAACAGTTGATTAAAATTGAAAGTAAAATTGCAAAAGGACAATTTGTCATTCGGAATTTAAGAAAATTAACCAATATTGAGCTTTTGAAAACCATTTATTTTTGCCTGGTCGAGTGTCACATCTCGTACTCAATCCCACTCTGGGGAGCATCTGAATCTAAGCTGAAAAGAATTTTTATCTGTCAAAAAAAGACAATCCGTTGCATGTTGGGTCTGCCTTGTCAGACTCACTGCAGGGAATTTTTTATCAATCTGAATATTTTAACAGTTCCATGCTTGTACATTTTTGAAATTTGCACATACATCAAATCAGAATCTTTAGAATACTCAAATAATACCCATAACTACAACCCTAGATTCAGGAATAATTTTGCAGAACAACATAGGTTAACTTTTTATGAGAAGAAACCACTATATTCAGAACTAAAGATTTTTCCAAAATTTACTAGTTTTAATTCAACAACAAAATGATTTGTTAAAAGTTTAGGAGCAACCTAAAAAAATCTTTATTACAAAAGGCCTTCTATTCATTGGAAGATTTTTTTTCTTTTCAGCTCAGCATTAGGGTAAGAAAACCCCCATTGACTTGTCAAGCCTACTAACTACTACTAACAATTCCACCATCAAAATCATCAATATAGTGTCCCATTTTCAACGGGCACTTTGACAACTCCAACGCCGCAGCGGCCAGAAGGAGGCAACAATAGGTACAAGGTACAAGAAACAAACTAACCTCTTCCTTAGTCAGTAGCTTGGGTTCAAGCAACTTGACTTGGATTGGAGCAAGAGACACAACCTCAAATCCAAGAAAATCTTTCTTTTGGTATCTTGTTTTTGCAGGAATTACTCTTTGGATGTTTTCAATCCGAAATCCAAACTGTCCATCTTCATAGTATCCAGGCTCTATACAGAAAAACCAAACCTGTTATTTTTTGTGCAAAAAGGGAAAATACAATATATAATTTATCATAGCAATGTACTAGACATTGTTATCTAGATCCAAGCCATTTCAGCCTTCCAGTAATAAACCATGACATGCACCTGTTATATAAGTTATGCCCAACTATGAATCTTTATGAGATGAATTAAACGTTAAAGTTTTTTAAAATTTTTTTTAAACGTTTCTTAAAGCTTTTTAACAATAATGAAAGGGAAATGACAAAACCAATTTGATGAACTCTTCAATAACACTACATAACTTTATTTTGGCCTGTTAAACAAAATTTAAATTAATTACTTGCTCACTATATTAGTGAGCACTATATCTCACTTGAGCACTCAACTAATAAATTACAATTTTATCAAATGCCCCTCAGTGAACAGCAGTTTTATGGTTAATCTTCAGTTAACTGACACTTTACACATAATTTTGGGAATTTTTTTTCCTACAATAAAGGTCAAGCCAAAAATATTTTAGTTTGAGACACTACCATTTGAGAGGAACATGCCCTCCTCCAGCCCCGGGTCGTCGGGCAGGGGCCGCCAGGAGATGCCCATCGGTCCCTCGTGCACGTTGAGGTACGAGCCTATCCCGTGGCCAGTGCCATGCATGTAGTCCAACCCAACAGTCCACAGGGAATGACGAGCCAGTGTGTCCAGGCAGTTGCCCTACAACAGTTTTCATTTAATATCTGGGTTTTAGAGATCTGAAATTTCTTAGATTGACATAGTTACTAACGAGGGCCAAAACAACCTCGAAATAGCCCAAAAATCCTACCTTGACACAATGCTAGTGCCAAGCTATAATATTACTTCGTTGTGATGATATAGAAAAGGATAAAAAAAAAAACGATAAAATAGGCTGGGCTAGGGTCAGGCTCTAAATGTCCTTATGCTTGCAAGATCATTCTGCTTTAATGAAATACAAACTAAAAATCACCTTGATTTTAGCTGGGAAGACAACGTCTGCGAGAGCGACATGCCCCTTGAACACCCGAGTGAAGCACTCCTTCTGGTATTCGGTGGGGGTTCCAAAATGAACAGAACGGGTTATGTCTGTAGTTCCATCCCTTTAACATATCATCCACCACTCATTAAAAAATACTTGTGCATTTTTTATATTTGAAACAAATAGACCACAAGACCTTTAAAACACTGGAAAAAGAAAGCATTAGGACTTTTTAACTTCCTCAGCCTTGGAAAAATGTCATTAGTAAAGCATTCAAAAGAATATATATGTCATACAGTTGAGTCCCGCTATTCTCAACTACTTGGGACCGAACCTAGTTCGGAATAAGCAGATGATGAATAAAAATCAATCGATACAAGGATACTGAAGCACAACCATTGTAAAGCCAAGATACAGGTACTGAGCATTATTTCTAGTCAATATCTAGCTTAGTGATCGCGGTGTCACACTGAGTTAAAGCATCTCGATCACACAATGAGATGCCAGCGTGGTATAATAAAAAAAAGCTAAGAAATAGTTTGGTAAT